>VXBU01000198.1:174652-197639 GCA_013400315.1 Bombycilla garrulus | reverse complement strand
CGGGACTGCTGTGGGACCGGCACCGGACCCAGCACCGACCGGCCCGGGGCTGCTGTGGGACTGGCACCGGCACCGACCCCGGCACCGAACGGGCCAGGGGCCGCTGTGGGACGGGACCCGGTCCCGTGAGGGCTCCTGGCGTTTGTCGCGCCCTGCGGTGCCCTCGCGGGGCCGGCTACACCGGTGGGGTTGTGGGCCCGAGGTCACCTGGGCAGGCCGGCCCCGCCTGGGTGTCCCCGGCCCGGCCCAGGTGAACCATCTCTATCTTAGCTGAGAGTCACAGAATGTTTAAGGAGCTGGAAAGGACCTTAGAAATCCTCTCAGCCCAAGTCACCCCTGCCACCAGGTTGCTCCAAGCTCCATCCAACCATGCCTTGGTCATTTCCAGAGATGAGGCAACCACAGCTTCTCTGGACAACCTGTTCCCTTCCCATAAAGATTTTTTTTTCCCATGCATCTATCTAACCTAAATTTTCCTTCTTTCAATTTGTGCCTATTATTTCTTGTCCTGTCACTACACTGCCTGGTGAAGAGTCCCTCTCTGGCTTCTTTGGAGGCCCCTTCACTTCAGACTGAAAGGTTGCAGTGAGTTCTGCACTCACCCTTTTCTTCACCAGAACAGCCCCAGCTCTCTCACTCTGTCTGCATAGGGAAGATACTCCACTTCTCTCACCAGCTTTGTGGCTTCCTCTGGACTTGCTCCAGCAGCTCCATATTATTCTTATGTTGGCAACCCCAGAACTGTACATGGTGGAGGGGAAGAATCACCTGCAGTTTGCTGGCCATGGTGCTTTGGATGCAGCCCAGGATCCTGGTGGTTTCGTTCTGCCTCAAGGCTCTCTAGCAGAGCCAGCAACTCCCCTGCTCTCATTTCCCCCAGGGGAAAGAGGAAAAAAATGCTTTGGGGGTTGTTTTTATTGAAAAGTAAGGGATCATTCCTGACCCACTGTATGAAGTGATGCTTCCTGGAATTTCCTCAGCTCCAGGAATCTGCAATCAGCCCAAGAACAGCCAGCAATCCTTTCAAGAGAGGTGTAAGTCCACCTCTGGATTTCCTTTTTATTTTTGCCAAATCATAGAACTACCACAATATTATGTAGTTGGAAGGGACCTTTAGGATAATCCAGTCCACCTTCCAGTAGACCAGGCTGCTCAAAGCCACATTCAGTCTGGCCTTGAACACCTACCGTTTCTCTGAGCCACGTGCATCAGTGTCTAAATGCCAGATGCTGGCTTAAAACCAGGGACCATTCCCATTTGAGGGGATCAGTGGCCAGACTGGCTTTATTCATACCAGAGGCAGCTTTGCTTGGTGAGCAGACACACAAGCATCACACCCCCTCCCAAAGCACCAGCTGGCAAAGATGAAGAAAGTCTCTGAAATAACCCACATGGGGCCGAGCTGGGATGGATCCTGCCCCACATTGCTCCCCAAGGATGGCACAAGCTGATCCAGCAGCCCTGACCACACACTCAGGATCTCTGCTGTTGTTGGCAGTACCCCACCAGCATGGAACTGAATGCAGCCTTCAGCATTCTGACTCCTTCCCACCTCCACGATTAAAGTTACAACCCAAGTGTTTGTTACAAAGTGTTATTTATTAGAATATTACATTGCACTTAAAAAATGAGGGAGGTCTGACCCTGTCATCTTGATGTACATGAAGGATGCAGGTCCAGACCTACAATAAATATAAATACTATGTACAGTTTATCTAAAATAAATATATAATTTAAAATGAAAAATCTCTTGTTAAATAGCTGTTACCCTCCCCCCCTCCTGCGGCGAAGGAAGCCCCGAGCCCGGTCTCCTCCCTTTCACAGCTTGTTCCTCGGCACACATTGCAGTGGACGGAGAGCCCCGTGTCCCCGGTCAGCACCGCTCCGTTCCGGAGATGCCCACGGAGCTGCCGCGGTGCCGCCGCTGCCCGAGCGGCCCCGCTGGTGCCGTCCTGGTGCTCCAGCGTGCCGCAGCCCCGTGCCGCTGGCGCCGCGGTCTCGCCTCTTCCAGGAGGTAGAAGTGCATTAGTGCCGACCCCTGCAAGAGAGAGGCGGGAGAGCTCGCACGGCGGGCCCGCTGCTCTGCCGCAGAGCGGGACAGAGGTACCGACACACCCGGCCCGGCGGGAGAGCCCTCCTGCCCGCCACAGACCCCGCGGCCGCTCGCTGAGAACGGGAGCCAAGGTATCCCACAGCGCTTCCCTTCCGGGGAGCACCGCACTTTGTCCATACATCCACCCAAAAAATCCCCAGGGTAAAGGGGACAGTGAGGAAAGCCTTGTACCAAGCCTCCTGCCTGAAAATTCAGCTCCTATGAGCAGCTAAAATTCCCATCCCCAGCACTGATGAACATGACAGAAATTCTCCGAAGGCATTACTTCATCCTTACAAGACACAATGACTTATCTTTTTCTTTTTTTTTTTAAGAAGAGAAGTAGCTGTAATATATATGACCACATCTGACGTCAGGATTTAGATCAGATCAGAGGAAGTTTGACAGATTCTCAGCACCCAGCCCCACAGCCATCCCTGGGGCAGAGCACACACCCCAACCCAGCCAGAGGAACACGGCATGGGCTGGCAGCCAGAGCCCCCCGTGCCAGGCTGATAGGCAGGGCTTTGGTGCAAGTAATAAGCAGAGTGGGAATGAAAAGGAAAGGGGTTTTTTACACATGTATATAAATAGAGGCAATATCTAAGGAGGGGAAGTGACTCAGAGGGTCAGAGAGGGAGCAGAATGAGTGGGAAAAAAAAAACTAAACAAAACAGAAGCAGCTTCCCCTCTACCAAACATCCCCAAAGCGTGGAACACCAGCACAGAGCAGGGACTTGGGGCTGGAAAGAAGGACGTAGGAATGATAGAGGTGCCAGGGGACAGGAATTTCAGCAGCAAGAGGAGAAAAGAAGACTGGAGCCCCACAGAGGAGCCCAGACTCTCAGCCAGCTGCTTCTCCAGACTCAGGCTGCCTTCATCTCCTGCCCAGCTCTTGCACAGGATCCACATAGCAGTCCCAGCCAGCACAAACAGCAGCACCCCTGGATGTCCACCAGCCCCGCTGCTGCCCCATGCCCAGCCAGGGGCTCACCTGGCCAGCACCTGGCATCCTCAGTGATTCACAGTGATGCCCAGCTTGATTTTCTCTTCGTTTTCTACATCGTAGCCACCTCTCCTGTGACACCTGCGAGGCCAAGCAAAGGGATGCTCAGGGCAAGAAGTCCCTGCCACCCTCCTCTTGCACATGATCTTCCCAGGGATACAGATGTGAGAGCTCAGTCCCATCCCACTCACCTGAGCATCAGCAGGGCTGCAATGATGACGAGACACAAGGAGGACAGGACAACAGCCACCACGGCGAGGGCTGTGGTGTGGTCGTACACACTGGGCGGGTGCTCCACCGGCAGCAAGAGCCCGTGGCAGCGCTCCCCGTGATAGCCTGGCTGGCATCTGGGCAAGAAGGAAACTCACAAAGGTCAGTGGTGAGCAAGGATAGGTCTTCATGTCCCCCACACCCCATGGGAAGGCGGTGCCTCTGTGCTGAGCCTTAACCAGGATCCTGCCTGCTCCCCTCAGTTCCCACACCCCTGAGCTGGGAGGTTTGATGTCACCATCATCTCTATTGTACTGGTAAATTAAGCCTCTTCTGCACCTGGTGAAGGCTCCTAGAAAGGCTGAGCTCTTCCCCAGTAGAAGGCACTGGGTTCTGTACTCTTCCCAGTCATCCCCAGGTTGCCCAGACCACCTCTGCCAGTGGGAAGGGGGCAGTGAGGCAGCTGGCCCAGCGTTTCCCATGGAGCAGGATGTCCCTGCACACGATGCCAGCTCAGAGGTGTCCCATCCCTGGAGACTTGGGAGGTTGCTCATGTAACAGAAATAACGCTCCACACAGGCTGGGAGGCTTCCAGCCCTCCCTGAGCCACATCGCACTGATGCAACCAGATAAATATATCCCTCTATATCCAGCAGCACTGACCCTCAGGCTGATCTCCAAGCCAGGCACAGCCCAGCCCTCCTCCTGGGCTCACAGTGCTACACACCAGCATCACCTTCCAGGCACAGCAGCAAGGCTGGGCACATGGCAAAGGCGCAGGACCCAGTCCAGCAGCATCTTCATTCCACCCTGTGCCCCAAGAAGCAACACTTCAGGGGACCCTGTGACAGAGGCACAGCCAACCACCAAGAGCAGCCACAGCCCTGTGACACCAGTCACACAAGGACTCTTTATCAGGGGAGGCTGGGGCAGTTGGTCACTGTTACTGAAACCTCTGATGGCTCTGAGAAATGCCACCCAGGGACAGACCTCCGAGCTGAAGAGACACAGCCAGCTCCCAAATCCCTGCTGCTTGCCTGTGCCCCAGCTTCTCTCCCAGCCCCAGGGATCTGAGCAGGGGACACCTGGACGTCCCAGTCCTGGGGGGGGGACGGGTGTTGCAACCCACATTGTGCTGGGTGACCAACCCAAACTGAGCCTGCAAAGATGTCCCCTCACTGGCAGTCCTGAGTCCCCTGATCAAGGCCCCAGCTTCATGACAGCTTCAACAGGGAGAAAACAGGGAGTTAGAGGAGCTCTGTGGAGCTTGATCCCTGCACACTGCAGATCCTGTGGGCACCATAAGCCAGGGAGCTATTATCTCCCCTGGGCTCAAGGCTGGGTGGCTCAGAGGATTGATAGTGAAGAACAAAGCCTCTTACATATCTGCCAGCTCAAGTCCTGCCCACGTCAGTGGGGATCAAATATGCCCCCCGGGGTATTTCCTGCAGCAGCAGCGCTGTATCCAGGTGCCCCAGCAGCATGCAAACACTTGCTCCTCCACTTGCCTCATCTAGTCCCTGCTTGCTCTGCACCCCAGGGGGGGTGGGCGATGAAGGGTACACAGCGCTGTCTTTCATCAAGCCAAGGGACAGGTCAGGCATGGCTTTGGCACCTGTTCCCAGAGGTGCTAGCTCCACTCTGCTTTCCTGGTAGCACGGCAGGGATGCTCCTCCCACTGCGCTGATGTGCCCTGACAGATGCAGGAGCCCCGAGCTCCCAGAGTGGGTCAGGATGAGGTTTCCCACATCAGCCCTGCAGAAGCCCTCAGCTGTCAGACCCCAGCCCTACACACCACTCTGCTATCTCCAGCACAGCAGCTCAGCCATGCTGGCGTGGAGCCCTGGCTCCAAGGCCACGACAGGTTTTGGGGGAGGGGTGGACACTTCTCAAGAAGTACAAGGAAGAGGCCAAGTCAGAATTGTCTCTGAAAGGGTAGGGAACACGCACTAAAAATATCCCTGCTTTTCCTCTGCCCGGCCTGGAGAATTGAAAGAACCATGACTAAGGCTCCCCCCGCCCAGGCACACGCCAGCAACTCACATGCAAGAGGGAGCTCCCAGCTCTCGGATGTACTTGCATTCGCCGTGAATGCAGAAATCCTTGTACTTCCGCAGGCACGGGTCTCTCTTCTTCCCCTGGCCTTTGCCTTTTCTTCTTTTATTGCCGTTGCCTTTTTTCTTGGGAGTAACGAGGCCTTGAGGCTTTGACAGGAAGGCAACTGGAAAACAATTTGGGAAGGAGAGAACAGCAGTCAGATCAGCTCCATGTGCCAACCAAAGGGAAAGCAAAGCCACATCCCAGGACTGCCACAACTGCTCAGCTCTGGCTCCCACAGCCCTTTGTGCTGGGAGCTGCCCCCGAGCTTGGGGTGAGGGGGGCATTTTTTTTTCAGCTCCTCACAAATATCATGGCCTTTCCAATTCATAAGAACAATTCTCAAGGAAAGAAGGGAGTTGGGCAGGGGGAACAGAGCTTTATACATCTCAAATGCTGCTATTATATGCACCAGTTTCCACTGAATACAGAGCATTGCTAATTGCTCCTTTATCTGGCCTTTATTTCCCTGACAAACACAGGCTTTTCTAAGACCCTATTCATGGCTCTGATGGACTCTCCTTCCCGTGGGCACAAGGATGCCTTACTCACCCCAGGGCAGGATTAAAAGAGCAAGCCTGCCTTAAGTTTTGGTTTTGCAGAGCCAAAGAGATGCTGAGGGCGTCGCTCCCATGAATTACAACAGTATGTTTTAATTGTGGTGCAGTAACCAGCGGCTTTTGGTGCCAGGCCAGCCCCCTGCTGGGTTGGTGGAAACTAGAACCCCGAGCTCCTCACCCAGACACAGCTCAACACTAGCAACGGTACGGGAACAGCTCTTAAGGTATGCAGATGCCAAAAAAAAACAGCTCCCAGCTTGATCTCACTAGGTGCTGATGTGTTGGGAGAGCACTCACTGCTCCAAGGGGGGATTTTTAGCTCCCCTCGAGCTATGGTGCTCAGTAACCCCGGTGAACTAAGCCCTGAGCTGCCCGGGAAGGAGACTACAGCAGAGTCCAACCTGGCAAGCTGTAACCTGCCCAGTTCCTTCTCACTTCCTGACAGAGCCAGCGCCTCTCACGCTGGCACACACCGGTTGCACACCTAGCAAACTTATTTCGACACCCTCCACGCTGCACCCGGAGAAAACCGATACTCCAGGAAACTCTGAGGCTTGGAGAAACCCCCGGATGAGGCTGACAGCAGAGGCTGCTCCGTCCCCTGCCTGCTCTGTCCCGCGGATTATCTCCCAGCCACAGCCAGCCGACACACGCTGCTGCGTTTCCCTAGGGCTGAGTCCCCCCGGTGCGAGTGGCTCAGCCCGGTTTTGCCAGCTTTTTGTCACAGTCTGCCGGCACAGCCAGAAAGCAAAGAAAAACATGGAAAATGGGAGGGTGAGCTGTGCTGAACAGAGCACGCTCCTGGTGCCAGGTACTGCCCTCGGCACGCCGCGTGTGCCAGGCACAGGTACATGTCACCCCCTCAGCCCGCCACGGTCCCCCGTCCAACCCCCATGAGAGACCCCGGGACACTCTCTGGTGCCAGCCCGGGGCGAGGAGCCCGGCGTGGGTGCTCGGGAGCCCCAGAGAGCGGCAGTGCCCCTACCGCCCCCGTGGCGGGGCCGCCGGCTGACGAGCCCTGCCGCGGAATGAGGAGCAGCCGCGTGTGGGCGGCGGTGACTCAGGGCGGTCCCCGCGCCGCGGCCACCGCCGGGCGGGCAGCGCGGTCCCCGGACACGGCAACCCCGCCACGAGGGGCTCTGGCTCCTCCCGGCCAAGCAGCTGAGACCCGGGAGCCCCTGGAACCCGCCCTGCAGGGGACTTCAGGAACACGGACAGCCCCTGGCATGAGAGCCACTGCTCCGCGCTGGTGCCCACGGGCTACTCGGGTCTGCTGCCGCAGGGGCTTGGTACATGGGGACTGCTCCCACCCACCCCTGCAAGTCCCTCCGAAACGGAGCCGGAGCACCCGCGGGGCTGAGCCGAGCTCAGCCCGGCACCTTCGCGACCTCTCCGGCTCCAACAACCCCCAGCCCCGCCCTGGACCCCTTATCCCGTCCGTACCTCTCGGCAGCTCGCTGAAGTCGTCCCCCGAGGCCGCTCCGCCGCCCTCCTTCTCTGGGCTGCCGCCGAGCAGCGGGGCCGTGGCCGGGACCGGCGCTCCGCCGCCGCCCTTGTGCAGCACCTCGTTGTGCAGCTCGTCCCGGCGCAGCCCGCCCGCCGCCGCCGCCGAGCACACTGCGGAGAGAGCGGTCAGGAGCGGGGGCTGACACTGCCCTGCCCGGGACCCCCGCGGGGGACAGGAGCCAACCCCCCCGTTTGCCCACACCCGGGAACAAGCCCGCGCCCAGGACCGGCCCTGCCCGCGCTGCCCAAGACCATTCCCCCCACACGTTGGGGACCCGCCGGTCGAGCACGACGCTGGGATGCGTTTCCCGCACCCGGCAGCCGCCCCAGGCGAGCCCGTACCTGCCGCCAGTAGCGCTTGGATCAGCACCGCTCGCCCGTCCATGACCCGCGGGCACACACGTCCAGCAGCCGCCGCACTCCACTCGGTGCCGATGCCCGTTCTCCGGCACGGCGGCCCCGCGGCGGGTAGAAAGCTGCGGGCAGCGGGGCGGGGCGGGGAGGGGCTGGGCGAGCGCTCCGCCCCCGGGAAGGGCTTCCCCGCCGCCCCCGGTGGCGTCCCGCCGGCCGGGACCGGGCCCAGGAACTCTGGCCTGGGCCCGGCGGGGTCTTCTCGCTCAGCAGGCGGGCCAGGGACCCAAGAGCCACCGCCGCCCCGGAGCCGCTCCGCGCTGCGGGCTGGGCGGTGAGAGCCCAGGGAGAAAAGGGTCTCTGCAGGCAAGGCGTGGAGGGCAGGAGGTGGCCAGGGAAAAGCGTGGCCCCAGACAGGGGGAGAGGAGGGGGATCCCGGTGGTCCCCGTGCTGGCAGGCGCCCAAGTTGGCCCGAGAGTGCTGGGAGAGTGAGTGCACCTCACAAGACAAGCATCAGGGGAGAGGCAGGACCTCAGGAGTCAGGGCTGCAACTCTCCCTGGCCCTGGGGTTGGGATAACCCTCAGAAAGGGGACAGACTGCCACCCATGTGGCAATCTGAGATGGCAACAGAGACCCTTTCTGTCCCCAAGGTCCCCTTTGTGCCCCTATGCAGCCCAAGTGATTGTCTCAGCCTCATCTCACAACACCCCAACGTCCCCCAGCCAGCCACTGTTCTTGTCCCTGTCCCAGCCTGCTGTGTTTGGGCACTGCCAGAGCTTCCCCATCCCCTTCACCATGCTAGCAACCATGTGCCGTGTTTGTGCTCATCCTCAGCACAGGTGACAGCACAAAAAATGTCCCTGATATCAGTGCTGGGCGAGTGAGTGCAGGATCCTGCCTGAGCTCTCCTTTGGGCCAGCAGAGGCCCCTGGCTGTTTCCTCGAGGTCCTGAGCCCCCAGCCCATGGCTGGTTTGGGCTCAGCTAGGCATGAGCAAATATTCCTGCCATTGTTGTTGCCGTCTCCAAGGAATACCACCGGATCTGGCACCCCCCCCCGCTCACACCCTCCTTCTTGCTCAGACTTGACTTTTGCAATTGTTTGCTGGATGTTTTTCCTTCCGCCTCCTCCGGCCATCAGGAGCCCAAAGCCTTTGGCAGCGGGGTGAGGTGGTGGCACAGGCGAGGGGCTGTGTCCCTGGGCAGTCCTGCACACTGGTTCTGTAGAGGTCCCCACGGTGGGATGGAATGTTTTGCCCGTGCCAGTCCCCCCACCGCGTCCCCAAGGCTGGGCTGGGTGTGTGCGGGCAGCGTGTGCGGGCAGCATTTGCCAGCTGGCCTGGCACCGTGGCAGAGGGAGGTACCTGCTCACGTCAGCTGCAAGGGAGGCTGGCACGGAGGATTGGCAGCGGGCAAGGGTGGGGGGGATGTGTGCAGGCTGTTGATCCTGCCTGCCTCTGCCTCCTGCTGTCTCTCCCACAGCCTCCCCTGACCCCTGCCCACCTCCTGCAGCCCCTCAGAGCCCCCCTATCTCGTGCTGCCCCCACAGGAAGGGGAGGTAACCCCGGGAAGGTTTGGGTGCCTCAGGGCATCCCTGCTGCTGCTTATCGATGGGTCCTTCTGCCAGGGGTCTCCCCATGGTCCCCACCCCAGCTAAGGGCACCCCTCCACACACCACGGTACCCGCTGGTATCACAGAGCGAACAGCCTGGACACCCCGGGCCAGATCCTTGGCCTCAGCTCCTGCGAGGCAGGTACCAGGACCTCAGGAACCCACACCGCCACCCGCGCTTCCCCAAAACGTGACTCTGCTGTGCTGGTGCCTGGCCCTGCTCCAGCTGCTCCTGGGGCCGGATCCTGTCGGGTCCAGCGGGCTCCAGCCCAACCGGCCCGTGCCGGAGCCGCGGGTGTTTGCGGTCCCGCCGCCGTGTTTGCAGTGCACACAGCCCCGGAGGGGCCAAGCGCGGTGGCGGCGGCGGTGGGCACGGCTCGGGCACAGCGAGCACCGTGGCTGCTCTCTGCTGGCAGCGCTGTGCAGGCCCTGCCGTGTCCCTGTCCCTGCAGGGCGCTGCGGCTGTGCCCGCATCCTTCCCCCTCCATCCACTCACACAGAAGCCTTCTGAACCCCGGCACAGCCCTGAAGCACTCCCAGCCCTTGCCGTTCAGCCCCACCACTGGCAGCCCCTCATTCCCCCACTCTGGATTAGCCCAGCAGTGCCACATCCCTCCCCAGAGCATGTCCCCATATCCACTACCCCAGGAGGAGCTGCCATGTGCTGTGTCACCCCTCCTGCCATGGGCACAGCACCCTTGCACAGGCACCGATACTGCCACCAGCTCTCCAGGCCCTGCTACCCCCTCACCAACGCCTTGCAGGGTGCACACAGGGCTGGGAACACACTGGTCCCCGAGAACATCCTTGTCCACACAGGTCACCTGCAGGCTGCAGGAGGGTCCCCTGGTCCCTGGCCCAGGTGGGCAGCTGAACGTGGCAGGACACAACCATACTGGGGCCTGTGGGGCTGACCCTGCTGTTTTGAGATGGTTGTTTTGGGTTTGGCTCCCGTGTATTGGTTTGTGGCCAGTTTAAACCAGTTCATAGCTGTTATAAGGTGTGGGATGAGTGGGATCCTGGGAGTGCTGGAGGGGAGTCACGCCGCCGGTGGCCATGCGAGCCCACGTGCCCGGGGCGGGTGGAGCGGCTCTCCGGGCAGGAGACAACTGTTCACAGCCCAGACCAGACTGCAGCAACCCTGGAGCTCCCTCACAGGCTTTCGGCTGCAGCATCTTCCCCTCCGGCACGGCCACAGCAGCCCAGCGAGCTGGAGCCACCCTGCAGTGGGAGGAGAGGGGGGACGTCACCTGCCCGCTGCTCTTCATCCAGCTCAACCAGCTCCTCAGCACCCCGGAGGGGCTGGAGTGGCGGGAGATGGCCAGGTAGGCACACCTGCGAGAACCAGGCTGCTGGGCCACGCTTTGGGAGCCCAGGGCACGTCCCGAGGCTGCCTCAGCCCCAGGGCAGGGCTCTGCCCCGCCAGTGCCCACGCTGGGCTGACTTCATTTCGTGGAGAGGGCAGGATGCCAGGCAGGCCGGGCACAGCGCCCTTCCTCCTGCTCCCCTCTGCTGCCTCTCCAAGGCTCCAGCGGCTGCGTGGGGCTGGGACGTCCCCGCGCCCCATAGCACCCCTCCACCCCCGGCAGGGGCACGGGGACACGTGCCGCAGGAGTCTGGGGACAGCAGCGGGTGCCCAGAGTCTGTGGGGTGTCTGTGGGGACCAAAGCCGCCGGGCTGTGGCTGTCCCCGGCTCCCAGCCCCGCCGTCCCCGCACGGCTGCCCCTCGGCAGGAGCCCGCGGTGCCGGAGCACGCTCTGCCCGTGCAGCACGACCAGCACCCGCGGCTGCGCGCCCACCCACGGGGACAAAGGAAAGCTCTGTCTGTGCCTGGCGTTAAAATATTTGGCATGGCCCAAGCGTGGAAACAGCTCAAGACACTTCTGTTCTGACTCCAGCAAGCGCTGCTAATGGCAGGGCCAGCCCCAGCACAGCTGGGCAATGGATGGGCTGGGAGCAGCCCTGCGGAAAATGACTGGGGGTGTTGGTGGGGGACAGGTGGGGCATCAGCCAGCACTGTGCAACCACAGCCCAGAAACCGAGTGGATCCTGGGCTGCACCACGGGCAGCAGAGTGAGGAGGGACTTCTCTCTCTGTTTTGCTTTGTGTGAGACTGCCCTGGGGCACCACATCCAGCTCCTGTTGAAGCACATCCAAAGGAAACCATGGAAATGATTCAAGGGCTGCAACAGCTCTGTTGGGACAGCTCTGCTATGGAGACAGGATGAGAGAGGTGGGGTGTTGTTCAGCCTGGAGAAAACAAGGCTTGGGGGAGATCTTAGAGCCCCTTCCAGTGCCTAAAGGAGCTCCAGGAGAGCTGGAGAGGGACTTTGGACAAGGGACTGGAGTGACAGCACACAGGGAATGGCTTCCCACTGCCAGAGACCAGTGTTAGGTGTGATATTGCAAAGAAATTCTTCCCCGTGAAGGTGGTGAGGCACAGGGTCCCCAGAGAAGCTGTGGCTGCCCCATCTCTGGAAGTGTTCAAGGCCAGGTTGCACAGGACTTGGAGCAACCTGTGATAGTGGAAGGTGTCCCTGCCCACGGTGGAGGAATTGGAATGAGATGATCTTTAAGGTCCCTTCAAACCTGAGCCATCCTGTCACCTCATTATGGTTGGAATTCCCCTGATCTGATCTTGGAGAGGTGTGGGTCTGCAGCAATAGGGGCATGACAACCTCGTCTGCCCAGCTGCCCCTATACCAGGAACACGCTGCAGGCCCCTCTGAGGCACTCAAACCCCTCCCTGCCTGTGCCAGCCCCGTGCTGAGCTCACAGATGGAGCCAGGCTGCAGCTCCCACTGCCTGGCACGGGGCACAGGGCCCACCCTGCCACTGACCACACACATCTCTCTGGGCAGGTGGATAAAGTTCGAGGAGAAGGTGGAGGATGGCGGGGAGCGCTGGAGCGCACCCCATGTCCCAGCTCTCCACCTGCACAGCTTGCTCCAGCTCAGGACATGCCTGCAGAAGGGAATCATGCTCCTGGATCTGGATGCCACCAGTTTCAAGGAAATAATCGGTACATGGGTAATGCAAAGGTCATCTCCTGGGATGGGCTGGTCACAGAGAGGGACAGGCCACCAGGAGGTGCCTATAGAACAGCACTGATGAATGAGTGCTGGGTACATGGGGGGCTGTCTGCTACTCCAGCTAAGGGGTTTTTCCCTGGGCAGTTCCCCAATGGGCAGCGACCCAGGGGGACTCAGAGCTGTCCCTGTCCCTGATGCAGACAAAGCACTTTCCAAGCAGCCTGAGGAAGGAGAGCTGCAGCCTGCACTGAGGGAGCGCCTGGCAGCCCTCCTGCTCCTCCAGCCACAGCACCAGCCTACAAAATCCCTGCTGCAGCTCCTCTCTGAGCTTGGTCTCTCCTCCTGCCGAGGTAGGAAACCCAGCTGACCCAGGCCAGGGCAGCACCCACGATGGCTGCTTGCCTGCACATGGATTTTGCTGCTCCTCTCTTTCTTTGCAGGGAATGCCAAAGGCAGGTCTGAGCCCAGAACCCAGCTCTCCAAAACACCTCTTAAGGAGCAGGTATGGTGGCACAGAGCTGGGCTGGGAGCAGCTACTGCATCCTGAATGGCCAGCCATGGCATCCTGAGGACCCAGCTGCTGCATCCCTTTCCTTTCAGCTGAGAAACAGATTTAAGAAGAAGGTCCCACCAGGGGCCGAGGCAGCCCACGTTGCTGTCGGGGAAGTTGAATTCCTGGAAAAGCCTTTCGCTGCCTTCATTCGCCTCAGGCATGGGGTGTCCCTTGGCTCACTGGCTGAGGTTTCTCTTCCAAGCAGGTAACAGAGCATGGCCGATGGCCCTGTGCCCTCCCACATCCCTGTCTCCCCATTTCCTCCCACAGCAGGCAAGGCTCTGCTTGTCCAAAGCAAAGGGAACAGCACCCAGTGCCACATGCAGCCCCAGAATCTTGTCTCACTGCTTTCTCTCCTGCTTTTCCCAGCTTCTTGGGAGCACTCCAGAACGGGCTGAGGGTGGAGCATCTGTTGGGCAGCCTGAAAGGGAAATCCTCTGGGTCGTTCCCACTGGGCTCTGCATTCCCTGTCCTTAGTTGGTCCTGGATGCTCTCCACTTTCTGCCGGGAGCGTGGGGCCTGGCAGCGGGGGTGGGATGCAGGTTTTCAGGAGACTCTGGCCCTCCCACTGCTCTCCCGAGTGGTGAGACGGGGTGGGGAGAGAGGATCAGGGCTGGAGGTCCCCATGGTTTCCCCATGGCTGAGGAATGCATCCTCTGAAGCCGCGAGGGGAAACGGGCAGTGTGCCCTCAGCTGAGGACTTCCTTGGGAAGGGCGCGGAGGAAGCAGGCGGGGATCAGGAGGGACATTGCCACCTCCTGGTCACTCTGCCCAGAGCACCCGTCCCCAGGAGCTGGGAGGAGCAGGACAGACCCGCTGCTCTCTCTTCCGCGGGGACTGGGCGGCACGTCCCCGTGAATGCCTCCGGGTCTCGAGGGTTTCATGATAACCCCTTACCGTGTAATTTCCTCCCCCAAACCGGAGGGTAGGGACAAGGTCTCTTGTCCCATCCCTTTGCCCAGGGTGCCATCCCCGCTGCTGGCCATGCCAGGCTGTTCCACAGGTGCAGCCACTGCCTCAGGATTGTCTCTCACCCAGATCCATCTCCAGGGTCTCAAGGTTTTCCCATCGCCTTGGTGCAGATGCCTGGGTGAAAGCAATCCCGTGTGGCAACCGTCACCTCTCGTCCCTTTGGAGCAGGCTCCAGAGGCCTCCAGCACCTGGGGGCTCTGTCAAGTCCCACTTGCACAGCCAGAGGAGTTTCCCTGCCCCTGCTCTGGGGGTTTGCTCAGGATACAGTCACTGGAACTGCTTGACAATCTCAGGCTTTCAGGACTGTAACCATTCCTGCCAACTTTGGAAAGGTGTGGAGGACTCACTTAAACATTTGTGTGGATTGTCCCTCTGGAGATTTTGCATCATCCTCTCAAGTGTGGGATTTTTTACCACATTTTATCAAGGGCTCTGAGCTCTCTTTGCAGTCTCCTCCCATGTCCCCAGAGTCCTGTCAAACCTGCTGCCCGTGCTGTTGGCAAGCTCTCCTTCCCTAGCACACCAGCATGCTGCCTGCGAGCAACATTCCCAGGAAAATGGTGCCACAGACACCTCCAGCTGAGGATTCCTCCTTCTCCGTCCCAAAGACCTGTTCCCCCACACCACCCAGTCTTGCAGACCCTCATGATCCAGCCAGGGTCCTGGTGTCCCATGGTCTCTGTGAGGTTGCCATGCAGTGGCAGCAGACACTGCAGACATTTGTCTTCTGTTCCCAACCCCACTTTTAGGGTGGCAGAAGCCCCCAGGCCTGCCCAGCCACCATCCCCAGCATCCCCACAGCTTCATGGAGTTGTCCTCCCCCAGAGAAGCATTCCCTGGGGAGGAGAGGGCTGCTCTGGACATGTGCTGTCTTGCCACAGGTTCCTCTTCATCCTGCTGGGCCCCCCCAAAGTGAAAGCTTACCACGAGGTTGGCAGGGCCATGGCCACACTGCTGACAGATGAGGTGAGCCTGGTGCAGCACCCGTGGATGGGATGGGCCTGGAATGGGGACACCAGGACTCCTCTGCAGGCTGCAGTGGAGGGCAGAGGATGGGGCGAGCTGGTGGTGTCCCTTGCCCAGGAGAACAAAACAAAAGCTTGGGTGGATTTGCTGGATGCAGGGAACCTGTTGCCCTGAAGTGGTTGGGTTTGTTTCCTGGGAGGAAGGTAAGGGGTGGATGAATGCAGAGACATGGTGGCTAAACCACGGCATCTCCCCACAGATCTTCCAGAGGGTTGCCTGGCAGGCTGAGCACCGAGAGGACCTCATCACAGGGATAGAGGCATTCCTGGATGAGCTGATTGTGCTTCCTCCTGGGAAATGGGACCCCAGTGCCCGCATTCCCCCACCAACCCATCTGCCATCCAGACGGAGGAGGTGGGCTGGAGGGAGGGCACCCCGACCCTGCCAGCCCCTCTGCAGGGCCCTGCAGGGACACTGGGACACTCTGGGACACTCTGTTGTGACACCGGAACTTCCATCTCCATGGGGATGAAGCTGCCCAGGAGGCAGGGGGTCCTCCCTCCACAGGTCCCTGCTTTGTCCCCCCTGTCCTGCTGTCCCACTTGGCAGTGGATGGCAAATCCCCTCCAAAAGGAGCTCATGGGAACTCTGGGGTTCAGCACTCAGATGTAAAACTCAGCCTCTGAGCAGGACACCCCAGGCTCTGCCCAGCTCCTCCACTAAAACCAGTCCTGCAAGGGTTGGCTCCAGAGCTTGCCAGAGGAAATCCTGGTTGAGTTGGAAAAAACCCTCAAAGATCATCCTCTGCCGTGTCTCCTCCTCTTCCCGATCTATCTCTTCTCCATTATCAGGGGATACACAAGCCCTGTTTGCCCCTGTCCTCTCTCCATTCTCCCTTTCCCGTCCCAGTGTCCCCTAAATGCAGCTGGGTCCTGAAGGTCCCAAACTGAAGCCTGCTGCCTCAGGCTCCACTCTACCACAGGACCACCGCGGACCCACTGGACCAGCAGCCACATGGAAACGGGGACATGACAGCAGCTGGGGACAGAGCCAGCCCAGGGCACCCACGCCCTGGGGAGGAGCTGGAGAGGACAGGCAGGTCGGTGTCTGGAAGGGCAGCGGGAGGTGCAGGGTGCTGGATTTGGGGCAGATCACTGCTTCTCATGGGGGCACCATGTGTCCAAGCCCCTCTGAGCTACTGTACGCAGGGGGACAGCCCCTTGCTGTGCAGCTCTCTGCAGGATCTGCTCTGAAACCTCCCCTCCACCCCAGGCTTTTTGGGGGGCTGCTGCGAGACATCCGGAGGAAGGCACCGTGGTACTGCAGCGACTTCTCCGACGCCCTGCACCCCCAGTGCCTGTCAGCAGTGCTCTACATCTACCTGGCGACAGTCACCAATGCCATCACCTTCGGGGGCATGCTGGGGGACGCAACTGACAACATGCAGGTCAGTGTGGCCGTGGGGTGCCTGCTACCAACCCTACTCTGCCCAGCCCAGAGGGCCCTGGGTGCACACGTCCCCCCAGCATCCCCAAGACATCCTGAGCATTGCCTGAATTCTGCCTCCTTCCCCGTGGTCCCCAGCACTGACCCTGTATTCTCCCGTGCTGCTGGGGGGACAGGCCCACAGCGCTTCTCCCTGCCACGTTCCTGGCACCTGGCACCCTTTCCCTGCATTTCAGGGGGTGCTGGAGAGCTTCCTGGGCACAGCCTTCGCTGGCTTCATCTTCTGCCTCTTTTCGGGCCAGCCCCTGACCATCCTGAGCAGCACCGGCCCCGTGCTCGTCTTTGAGCGCCTCCTCTTCTCCTTCAGCCAGTGAGTTCCCTGTCAGGGACGGATCCTCAGCCACTGTCCCCCGGCTGGAGCGTGGGCCACCATCGCTCCAGGCGGGTGTCATTGGCGAGGCTTTGAGCCACTCTGTCCCCAGGGATCACGGCCTGGACTACCTGGAGTTCCGCCTCTGGATTGGGCTCTGGGTGGCCTTTTTCGGTGTGGTGCTGGTGGCCACCGAGGCCAGTCACCTGGTGCGGTACTTCACCCGCTTCACCGAGGAAGGCTTCTGCGCCCTCATCAGCCTGATATTCATCTATGACTCCCTGAAGAAGATGCTGAGCCTGGCAGATGCCTTCCCCATCAACTGGCACTACCGGCTGGACAACGTCACCTCCTACAGCTGCACCTGCAACTTGTCCAGCCCCGGTGAGCCCAAGCAGCTGTGGGCGGGTGGAGAGCAGGAAGCTGCTGCCCCAGGATCCCACTGGGGGCCTTTTTTCTGGCTGGATGGGGGAAGGAACTGGAGGAGGAGGAGGCTGTTTAATCCCATCTTCACCTGCCTGACCACATTGCAGTGTCCTCCACTTTCCTCCATACAGTCTGTCCATCCATTCCTGCCTCCCAGACCCGCCCAGGAACCAAGCAGGGCAGTATAGGGAGCAAGAAGAGCCTTGGCCATGTCCTGTGCTTCCAGAATGGGAGAGGCAGAGCCTGAAAAGGGGCACCTGGATGGGTTTGCTGGGCCATTTCAAGCCCAGTCTGTAAATCAGGGGCTGTTTTCTGGGGCTTGAAGATGTGACCCTGGAAATTACATGATCCACACTGACCCTGTAAATGGGACCTACACCATGTGCCAAAAACACCAGTGCTGGCCAGCCTGGAATCAATGGTGCCTCTGAGTATCTGGTGCTTCAGCCAAGCCCTTCACAGGGACATCTCTGCCTTGGTGCTCCCTGGGCATCAGCCAAAGCAGGGCTTCAGAGATCCCACGGGGCCATTCCAGCACCCTGAGCCCTCAGGAAGAGCCCGAGGACCCAGCCTGATGGCAGCATCATCCCAGTCATCCTGATGAAAGCAGCACCAACCTGCACCCTGTCACTTTGCAGGTCACAGCTCTGCGGGGAACAACACGGCACTGCCCTCACTCCTGGCCACCCGGCAGGTACAGCCCCTGCTCCCAGGCAGGCAGGTGAGGCACTCAGCTGGGCCCAAGGTGTCCATGTGTGATCCCTCCTCACTGCCCACCTTGTCCCTGCAGCCTCCTGCCACTCCAGCAGGGCTGAGCAGGACCCAGTGCCTGGATCGAGGTGGGCATCTCCTGGGGAACAGCTGCCAGTATGTGCCCGATGTCACCCTCGTCTCCTTCCTGCTCTTCGGGGGCACCTTCCTCTTCTGCACCGCACTCAAGAGCTTCAGGAGCAGCCGCTACTTCCCTGTGGGGGTGAGCACTGGTGACAAGGCCACCCGTCCCACCGGTGTGGGGATGGCTCTGGGTGCTGCATCTCAAGGCTGCTCCTGGAGCAGCCCCCAGCCCTGCCAGCCTGGGCCAAGCCCTCTCCGTGTGCAGGTGCGGAAGCTGGTGAGCGACTTCGCTGTCATCCTGGCCATCCTCGCCTCCTGCGCTGTCGATGCTGTCCTGGGCCTGGAGACCCCCAAGCTCCTCGTCCCCAGCGAGCTGAAGGTGCCAGCAGGGTGGGCACAGCACTGCCAGGGTGTGTGCCCACCACAGTAGCCATCCCACAGTGCTGTCACTGTCCTTGTGGTCACTGGCTGCAGCCCCACAGGGGTGCAAGCTGCACCCCAGCAAATGAGAAAGGGTTGAACAGAGCTGATCCCATGCACTGTAAATAACCTGGCTCAGTCCTGGGCCACACAGATCACACAGGAGCAAGAGCCACAGGCTCAGCTCTGGGCTTGGGCTTCTCGCCCTGGGTGAGGAGCAGGGCTGGCAGCGCCCCAGAGCAGCCAGTGCTCACCACCACCACTGCCCAATGCCACCTCTTCCACCTGCTGTCACAGGCACATGCCCAGCTCCTGGCTTGTGGTGTCCAAGAACAATACTCTGCCCTGCCACAGCCAGGCTGTCCTTGTGGGGAGCTGGTGGGTCACTCTGCCCAGCAGCATCCCCAGGATGAGTGAGGATGCTCTTCCACTCCCGAGGTGGGGCACGCCTGGGTGCCTGGAGGGTCCAGCCTGGGCACCTGGGGCTGGTCCCATCACCTGGCTGTGCCACACACGCCACAGGTGGGTGCCAGCTGCCATGACCCTTCTGCTCTCCGCAGCCCACAAACCCAGCACGGGGCTGGATCGTTTTCCCCTTTGGAGCCAACCCCTGGTGGGTCTGCCTGGTGTCAGCGGTGCCTGCTGTCCTTGTCACCATCCTCATTTTCATGGACCAGCAGATCACAGCTGTCATTCTCAACCGCAGGGAGTACAAGCTGCAGGTGAGTAGGGGGACAGGGAACAGCAGCACCGGCCAGTGGGGAGGATCCAGGTCCTGCCTGGGCCCCACGGGAGCAGCCAGGGGAGAGCAGAAGCCCAAACAGGCCAGGAAAATGGGAAGATGCTCCCCAGCCCTGCTGCCATTTCCCCTGCAGAAAGGAGCAGGCTTCCACCTGGACCTCCTCTGCGTCTCCCTCCTGATGGTCACCACCTCTGTCACCGGCCTCCCCTGGTACGTGTCAGCCACTGTCATCTCCCTGGCACACATGGAGAGCCTGAGGAAGGAGAGTGCAACCTCAGCCCCTGGCGAGCACCCCGAGTTCCTGGGCATCAGGTAAACAGCAAGCCCTGCTCTGGGGAGCCCCGTGCCCATGTCTGTGGAGCCAGGGGACAGGGACATGTGCCCACGCTGTCCATCTGACCTGGCTTTGGGGATCTCCCCTGAGCTGACCCCTTTGTCTGTGGCCATCAAACTGCAAAGACCCTGAGGGTCGGGAGGGCAGGTAGGGGGTTGGGCTCCCAAGGCACCCCAGGCACCTGTGACACCTGTGCTGCCACCCACAGGGAGCAGAGGCTGACAGGCCTGGCTGTCTTCATCCTGATGGGAGTCTCTGTCTTCATGGCCCCCGTGCTCAAGGTAGGAAGCCTGGCTGGGGTGGCCTCTTTTCCTGGGCAGAAGGTGTCTGCACCCTGCAAGGAGGGAGGTTCCTCACCCTGACCCATCAAAGCAGCACAGGAAGCCTGTGTGGCAGTCAGGGAGCTGTGCCCTGTGCGGGTGTGGGCTGCACCAAGGCTTTGTCTCCAGTGCCACGGGAGGGCTGTCCCACAGGCACTGTAGCCCCATGTCACCTGTCCATCCTCCCCATGTATATGGGGGTCCTTGTGCTCCCCAAACACATCCCACCACTGCCTCTCCACATTGCAACATGGATGAGCTGGCTGCTGCTGGCTTTCACCTGCTGCCACTGCCATGGTAGGAAAAACCCCTCCAGCGGCCCTGGATTATCTGTGGGCAGACAGGTCTCTCTTCCTTGACCTTTCCTCACCTCTGAGGCTGGTCTCATGCAGCCTTTGATAAGGGGCCCTCCCAGCATCCTCACCTCCAAGCTGGATTTGATGGTAGAACTTTGGATGGATCAGGAGTTGGTCGGATGCTCACGTCCAGAGATTTACAGTCAGTAGCCCGGTGTCCAAAAGGAAAGGAGTAACAAGTGGTGCCTTCCAAGTGTTCCTACTGGACAAATTCTGTGAAATATCTTAATCAAAGACATAGATAGCAGGGTGGAGCACATTTGCAGATGGCACCAAGTTGAGGTGCAGTGACACACCTGGGGGATGAGATGTCATCCAAAGGGACCATGGAGGAGGACGTGGGCTCATGTGAACCTCGAGGGGTTCAATAAGGCCGGGCTGGGCTGCTGGGAACAAAGGAGGCAAAGGCTGTGGACACACACGCAGGCTTTTCCATGAGAGGGCACTGAGCAGGCGGGGACCCCCAGGGCACAGCCCTGCTGACCCCCACCCCACTGTGTTGCAGCACATCCCGATGCCGGTGCTCTATGGGGTGTTCCTGCACATGGGGGTGACGGCGCTGAACAGCATCCAGGTGAGAGAGGGCTGCACTGGGATGGGATGCTGCTGGGGAGGAGGGAGCACTGCACAGCAGAGCTGGAGTTTAGCTCTCTGTGCTGCACAGCCTGCCACGGAGCTATCTCCCACCAGGCCCAGGACAAGCAGGGAGAGAGGGACCTTTCCAGGGCAAAAGAAAGGGAAAAAGAGGGCTCTGGGATGCTGAAGAGCAGGAGAAATCTGTGCACTGATGGATCAGGTGGTTTGGGAGAAGTGGGACCGGTGGATAACACAGACTTGCTCTCAAAGCCACAGGGACTTCCTCACCTGGGAGCTGCAGGCAGAGCTGGGACATGACAATCCTTTGGTTCTGGTACTGCTGCTCATGTGCCAGTTCTGTTCTTCTCCCGAGAAACCAATGGAGAGGAAAAAATCTCCATTCCAGAATTATCTACACCACTTTTTCCTCTAAATAGTACAGTTTCCTTGCAATTACCCTGCTCTGGATGACAGGCTGGGAAACTCCCACCCTTCCTCCACATGGGAAACCCAGAGCTGTGCTCTGAGGGAGGCTGCAGCAGTTTCCTGTGAAGTGAGGGGGACCGAGGGGTGTTATCTCTCAATTAACCCTAAAAGGGCAGCCAGAGTCCTTTCTAGAGGCCTGCCTGGAAAGCAGCCCCTGGCCTGGGGTGACAGTGGCACCGGGACCCCCAGTCTTGCAGACAAACTCACTGGCCCAGACAACAGCTGGGGGTCGGCACAGAAGGCAGGAGGCTGAAGTGCAGAAATGATGGTGAAACCCCATGCTGTGCTGGCCCTGGTCTCAGCAGGGAGGTGGGTGAGAGCTGCCCAGTGGCTGGCCAGGAGTGACCCACCTGCCACCCTCCCACTGCAGCTCACGGACCGTGTGCGGCTGCTCCTGATGCCGGCCAAGCACCAGCCCGACCTCGCCTACCTCCGCCACGTGCCCCTGCGCCGAGTGCACCTTTTCACCGTCATCCAGCTGCTCTGCCTGGCCCTGCTCTGGCTTCTCAAGTCCACCGTGGCCGCTATTATTTTCCCCGTGATGGTATGACACCCCTTGATGGGTGGCACTGCCTTGGTGCCGGGTGCTGCCCATCCCTGCCCTGAGCATCCCCGGCTCCGGCATCATCCTCTGGGAGGGGAATGAGCGCTGGAGGTGGTGCCCAGAGGTGCTCAGAGCCGGGGGCTGGCAGGGACTCTCCAGGGACCTTCACCCCCTGGTCTGGGGCCGTGGGGGTCTCACCAGAGGCTGAGTGTCACTGTGGGACAAGAATGGTCCCCTGGGACAGAGCCAGGAGAGGTGACAGGCCACCGCCCTGGCATCTCCTGGGGTGACAGAGGGATGTGACAGAGAGGTGCTGCCTGTCCCCCGGGCCCAGCGATGCTGACCCGTGCCTTGCCCGGCCGCAGCTGCTGGCGCTGGTGGGGATCCGCAAGGGGCTGGAGCGCATCTTCTCCCCGCACGACCTGAGCTGGCTGGACGGGCCCCTGCCCGCGCCGGGGGCGGCGGGGAAACACCCTGGGGAGCGGCCGGAGCAGGGCAGCGGAGCCGAGGAGGTCGGTGCTGGCCGGGGAGCCTCGCTCGCTCGCAGGGGCGCCCGGGGTGGGCGCGGTGCCAGCCCCGAAACCTCTGCTCCCCTCACAGTGCGAGCCGATGCACCGCCCGGGACCGCAGATCAACCTCTCCGTGAACTAGGCCGCGCCGGGGCTGCGGCGCCATCGCCCCGGGCCGGGTCCCCGGACACGTGGCCGCGAGGTGACGTCACAGTGGGCGTGGCCGACGGAGCGGAGAGCGGGGCGCCCAGCCTATGGCGGCCCGGGGGCGGGGCCACGGGGGAGGCGCGCTCTTCGCTTTGATTGGCAGCTCCGCGACCCAATCACCGCTCGGGACAGGAGGGTGTGTGACCGTGTCTCGCGCTGACGGAGTCCTTCGGAGGGGTTCGAAGGGGAGGCGGGCCCAGAGCGCGCAGAAACCAATCGAGAGACGCCAGACGCCGTGCGTCGTGAGCGATGTGCCTTTCGACCAATCAAAACCGTGACTCCTGGATGCGCTTTGATCGACAGCCCGCTTGCCCCATCGGCGCCCGCAGCTCCGCCAAGGCGCACGATTGATGTCCCGGAGAACCAATCACAGCTCGGAAAGTTCAGGAAGCGAGGCCGGGCGAGCGGGGCGGGGCGGCGCACTCTTACCGCCTCGGCGTGCGCTCTCAGGGCAGCATGCT
>VXBU01000198.1:145212-174159 GCA_013400315.1 Bombycilla garrulus | reverse complement strand
AAGGGCCGGGGGCGGCCGGGCCCGCTGCGCGCCGCGGAGCGGGGGGAGGATGTGACCTCAAGGAGCCGCTTCCACCTGGGAGCAGGTTTGGACGGGGAGGCGAGATCTTGCGCCCGACGGAGAACAAAGTGAAGCCGTCAGCCCCGCTGTTGCTGCCCTGGACTCGGGGTTCCCAGACACGGAGAAATTCCTGTAGATATAGCTATACACGCTCGCTTTTATGCAATAGAAATATTTCTTACCCAACAAAATGGAAGAGGGTGGTGGAGGTGTCTTCCTTTGATCTTCCAAACCTGCGGAGAGGTTTAAAGGGAGGGCGTGGAGGAGGGACGGGGGCCTTATCCCAACCCAGATGGAGCGTTGTTGGACCTGTAAACTGGCATTTAATGCTGCTTTCTGTAGCCTAGGGAGAGAAGGTAAATGAAGGCTTTTATCTGTCACTGCCGCACCAAAGGGTGAATCTTCATTCCTCAGTAGTCTCTTAACAAAAGATGGGATCACAGCTGCATCACAGCCCTTCCGTAGTTTTAGTGGAAAGCAGGAGAGAGTGGCTGCTTACTGCTTGCAGGCATTTTGCAGTTCCTTTGGGCTTCTGCAGAAGGAAGAAAATAGCCAAGGTGATACATACCATTTTTAATTTGGAGGCCAAGCAAGTGTACTTAGGATGTGCCCTTGTTCCTTCTGGAGAGATGAAAGATGGGCAGCCTGCACTAAATTTTTTGCCTTCTGTTGAAGACCATCTTTTGTCCAGCCGTCCTGAAACCTGAACCAGGTCTTCTCTGAATTAAAAAAAAGTGATCAAACCGATGCAGATCCACATTTGCCTTTTGCTCATGACCACCTGAGTTACATCAGATGTCGTGCTAGCAGCAGGACATTTAACTCAACTCAAAATCTAATGATCAGGCAGATGAGCACTTGTATGTGAGCATTCCTGGTGTGATTGGTGTCCTGGACATGCACGTTCAGTCCCATATGGAATTAGTGTTCCAGCACATACCTGTTTGGGGGAGCTGGAAGACTTTAATGGATGGAGTAGGACAGAAATCATCCATGAGTTTCTGCTCTCCAGGAGGTCTTTTATGTCACATTTCAATGTATCTTTGAAGATACAAAGCAATAGCTACAGAACCTGGAAAATGATGGGAAATTGGCAATATCAGGGTGTTTGCAGTGTCCTGCTTTAAAAGCTGTCCCTTTTGAACCCACCCCATTATTTAAGGGATGTGAAGACTGGACAAATGGGATGTTTACTAAGCACCCTTTTGACTAATAGCAAGTATTAAGAAAGACAGCCTATTATAAATAATGTGTCTGGGAGGTTGCCATTGAGGTCAAAAAAATAAAGGTTCTCAAACAGCTCTTAAATTATTCGTTTGAAAAACCTGGGAGAAAGTTCATTATTGAAAAATATAGACTAGAAGAAATTAATTGGAATTGAAATACTTGAAGATTTCCAGCACACGTGGAGGGGAGGTGGGCTCCTCTGGAAGCTGAAATTGCCTGGGGAGTTCTTGTGTCTTGTGTTTCTGGTTGTGGAGAGTTACCTGGGGAAGAATGGCTGGGAACAATGTGCCTCGGCTGGGCTGTATGGCTGGGAGCACCAAGGGGAATTTTTTTTTTCTTCATTTTTTTAAAATGAGGACTAAGGAAGCACCTGTTGTCAGTGGTGGGTGTTCCTCTTAGTTTTTTTTTTGTTTTTTTGGGCAAAGAAAAGGCACTTAAGGTCCAGGGATGGAACAGTGCAGTTCTTGAACAGCACTGCTTTGAGAAGCCAGTCACTGTTTGGACTGTGGTCTTGTGCCGTGAGTCACTGATTTGGGTGTATGCCTTCAGCTATTACCAGTGGGTGGAATTAGTGAGAACTAAAAGGGAGAATTAAAAATGAAAAAAAGAAAAAAGTGAGTTTTTGCCATGTTGCCTTGATCCTCTCCTCTCCTCTCCCCTCCTCTCCTCTCCTCTCCTCTGAAAACCATAGAAATAATGGTATGATATTCTGTAGGCTCTGCTGTGTGTCTGCAGTGGTATTTAGGTTTTGTATCCTTGTATTAGTCTGAGTTTAATATGCTAAAATAATTGGACTGGTCAAAATGGCAAATTAGTTAAAAAAAGAAAATCATCAGGGAAGTGCAGGACAACTGAGTGTAATGAAGCATTTATCTAGAGAATGAAAGAGCAATATGTTTTAACCTAACCTTTTTGAAAATATACTGCATTTCTTAGATCAGATCTCCAAGTACTTTACAGTGGAGAGTACTGTTCCCATTTTACAGGTGAAGAGGGTGTTCCCCATTTATCCTGGCTTGCAGAACTGGGAGAAAATCAAAGCTTTCTGGTTTCCTAGCTCAGTGCCTGCCTGTGGTGGTGACCAGGCTCTTGGGAAACCAAGGACTGAAGTGGATCCTGTACAGATGAGCTGTATTAGGTCCACAAGGTGAAATTTGAATGCAGCTGTGCAGAATATTTTCTAGAACTACCAGTTAAAATGATCACATGCAAATAGAAACAATTGCAAGCTGCAGCACGTCTTTGGGCATGGAGGGACGAGGCCAGGAGCTTGGTGCTGTTCCTGTGTAAAACTGCCTGCTGGGGATCTCCTCACAGAAACTTCACTGCTGCCTGCAGCCTCACAAATGAGCTGCTTTTGACCTCCGTGCAAATAGTTGCTTAGTTGCCTTCTAAGCTTGATCAGGGTGTGAACACAGCCTGCAACTTGTTTAGAGTGAGATTTTTGATGTGACTTTAAGTGTATTATTACCACTCCTTGTGAATTTTGCTGGCATTTCCAGTGGTGCCAAAGGCAGGAGCATTAAGCAGCCTCCTCCACCTGGCTGTGAGGTCAAGGTGAAGGTGTGCTGGGAGGGCAGTGCTGCTTAGCACATGTCCATGGGGTCTTTGGTGGCCACAGAAAGTGCAGAAGCCATCAAGAGCCCTCGCAGCAGCCAAGTGTGGCAGGCAGGAGTTGAAGCAGGTGATAAATGTGGCTCTTAGTGCTGGGGGACGGTTCCTTTGCTGAGCTGCTGTAAATCAAGCAGCAGAGGCTGCCGGGGCGACAGAAGTACCAGGGATCTGGGAGCTTGCTTCACTAAGTGCCTTTTGGCACTGAGTGTACAAATGTAGCAAATCTCTCATATTCTCTAGTTCAGGGTTTTGTTTTTTGGAGGCCTTCAGTGACCAGTGGAGCTCACCCAGCCCTTTGGCCGTGGAGTCAGCTCAGCTCTCCGCTTCCCTCTCCTGAGCTGCCTCCACCAGCTCGCCTTACTTAAGCCTGTACCTATTGCATAAGCCTCTGGGGATATTTACATAAAGCATAATTAAAAATCAGACATAACATACCTCCTACAAGGAGTAGGATGAGTAGTTGAATGGCATGCACTCCAGAGCAGTTCAGTACCTGGAGATTTTGTCTGGGCCCCCCTGCTCGCAATCTGAGGTCTCTTGATTTTTAAACTGGGTTTGAAGTTCAGATTAAATACGTAGTTTGTTTCAAATTAGCAGTGTTGTCTGTTAAAGTCACTGCTGCCTTGTTGGACCTTCCTAACATAGGTCTGCTTTGTAAACGGTATGCACAATGCATCTTGTGACTTCTGAGGTTAATGCAATGCTCAGACACTTCAATTTCTATTGTATTAGAAACAATGTAAATAGCAGCATTTTCTTTACCATAAGGAATAGAAATTCAAAAAGTGGATACAATTTCAGGGAGCTAGTGTTAAGCAGAAAAGCCTTTCCTCTGAAAAATGTAGGTTTCAGTTTAGCAGTTGATGTCTTTCTTTTGACAAGCTCTTTCGAAGTTGAGGAGGTAAAAAATGGAAGAAAACGTAAAATTTTCTTCCAGGAATTATTCACTGATTAGAAAACATCAAGGATAACACATTCAGGTTTCCAGAAGTATTGAGGTGACTCTTCAGGATGCGGAGAGCTGGTTAGTAGGGTGTTCATTTATACCCAGTCTGATTAAGCATCTAACTTCCAAAAAAATCATAGTATGTCCAAAAATGTCAGTGACTTTGCAAATCTGGCCTGTGGTAACCAGAAACAAGCAGTGCAGTTATGGTTAATCCTATTCAATAACGTTTTACAGTGAACTGATTTCTAAGGTTTCTTGCAGAACTTGGGTCTCCCTTAGTGCAGCTTGACCCAGTTGAGTACATGACCTAAAATAAATGTCAGCAACTGTTTTCTAATGATAGGTGTAGAAAGTAAAGATGTGAAATACTACTGTATAATTACATAAATATGCAGTGCAACCCCTTGGTAAGGAGAGATTTGCCAAATTTAGCAGAGCACCTATATTTAGGTACAAATTTGCACATAGGTTTTACCAGTCAGCTGGTTACAGTCTGATGGGGGGTGGGAAGGGTTTGTTTGAGCATTAATGCTGAATCATGAGTTCTTGTGTTCTGATTTAAACTGGGGCTGCCCAGCTGCTCCCTGTGGATATTGATATTGGGCAGCTCTTCTGTGTCCTTTCCTGCCTTGGAGGATGCTGAAATCCAGCTGTAAGGACAGCTGGATGGTGCCATGGGGACATTGTCCTCTGCTCAGAGCTCAAACCATCCCTGCAACATTCACTTGACAGAAGGGTCAGTGTGGAGGGAAGGGCAGTGCACAGACATTCCTTTTTCTGTGCACACGTGTGGCCTGGCCTTTAAAACTGGGAGCAGCTCCAGGGCTGAACTGGGGTGTTTGTTGGAGTCCACAGCTGAGGTTCAGACCCTGCAGGTGAGGAGGCTGCAGAGCTGCAATCCTAGCAGGTAATTTTGAGTTCTTGTAGCGTATATGAAGATTCCTTTAAAGTGTTAAGTTATTGGGGAATAAAATTTATTTTTGGATTTAAAACAGAGACAAGTCTTCACTTACATGGCAAAAGAACTTCAGGTTTCTTTCCCTGAAAACTTCACAAAGCAAGAGAAATAACTCCTGCATCTTGTTTGAGGACTCTTTGCAGCACTGTTAAGTGCAGCTCTGAGGCCTCAATCTTCAGCAGGGTCAGCATTTGTCTCCTGCAGATGCTTTCTTCCCCAGCAGCAGCCCAGGAGCCATGCAAACACCAACCAAAGGCCTCGTGTAAACCTTATCTTCCTAGTGGGAATGGCCTTCTGCTGCAATGGGATACTGTAAGCAAACCTCAGAAATCAGTCCTTTGTGCACGTAGTTAGGTAAATTTAGGAGGTTTTTAACAGTGCCTGGCCTTAGAGGTTATCTCAAAGAGAAACTTGCTGGCTGATACCTCGTATGACCTTGGTCTGTGATAAACTGAAGATTGCTTTAACTTTGAAATGATACAAATACTTCTTTTTTGTAGCAACAGACTGCAGTAACAAGGTTGCAACCTTTATGGTGTGAACCCATGCTGCCTCTGACAAAGTGGGGTACAGGTGAATTAATGTTTGGATTTAGGGGTTAATTTAGTTAGGATGATAAGCTGTAGTTCTTAATGTACATAGATATATATTGTAATAGAATACACACAATTTGGGCTTTTTCTTCTGAACAAGTAGTTCTCCCTTTTCATTATAAAAGTGCAGAGGTTTTATTTTACATATTTTTGGAGGAATGCTGAGCAAGTGAAATTTATGGAAATGCATTTTATTCTTGCAACTCATTACTTAAGAATTTTTTCTTATGTAGTGTTGATTATTTGGAAGTTTTACAAAATGCTAGAAAATTTTCTCCATTGTTGCAGTATTGTGTATCTTCTGCTCTAGTGCAGATAGAAAACACTTATGATAAAACATAACTAAAGGAATTGGTCCTGTGCTTGATCCTGTTACTGCTTTCCTGCTTTTTGTGAGATGAGACCCCTTAATCACTTTGGTCCTTTGTTTTCAAGAGGGAGTTGAGATTTTTTTTTTCCAAATTATTTTCATCTTTAGCTCTTCCAGAGCATCCCAGAATGTGTAGGAAAAGTGCTGTAGACAGAGGGGTTACTCACAGTTGAGTTATGATGATATGTTTGTCCAAATGCTGGTAGTAGCTGAGAAGGGACAAGTGTTGCTGGCCCTTCTGGCCAGGAGAGCTTCTCAAAGGAACCTTCCTGCACACCCATCCTACAGGAAGAAAACACTCCCTAAAATAAAAAAAATAGAGGATTGGCTGGTGGACAGTGGGCCAACAGAAAGTCACCTTGCTTGTTTTTAACATTTCATGTTTCAGCATTAGGTTTTAGCTAGGTCCCTAAATTATTCTCCTTTGCCTTCAGTAAAACACAAGGTTTACTAATTAACTAAGATTTTCTTCTGGGA
The DNA here is from genome assembly GCA_013400315.1 of Bombycilla garrulus. Taxonomy (NCBI): domain Eukaryota; kingdom Metazoa; phylum Chordata; class Aves; order Passeriformes; family Bombycillidae; genus Bombycilla; species Bombycilla garrulus. The sequence goes on along the minus strand of VXBU01000198.1, from coordinate 167,911 downwards.
AAATCCCTAAACCTGTTGAACTTTTCCCTTTCCAAAATCATGAATTAAACCAATAGTGTCACGTGGCAGGTAGGTAGTAAATCAGTCATATTTCAAACCAAGGGAAGAGGGGAGATCCGCATTTGGGGCTGAATGATCTGCTCCTAAACTGTGATCCTTGCTCTTGGTGACTGCTGAGCATCACCTCCTTGGAGTATGTGTTCCTCCACAGCCTGAGGGGGAGCCAGGGAAAAAGGGAGTCTCACGTGCATGTTTGGCATTTAGTATTTCTTAGGATTAATCCAACAGCTTAGATAAACGTCTCTCTTTTAATTGTTTGTATAAAATGGTTACGTTTTTAAGCCCTTGTACTGAAAATTCCGATTTTTCAGTGATCATAGCTTAGCCAGGGCTCTCTGATAGTTTCTTTGACATGACTAAGTGATGGCTCAGGGGTTGCATTGGGGGTTTCTGCTGCTTTGGCAGTAGCACAGCGTGCACAGACAGACCTGTTTATCCAGGCCTTGAAAAGAATAGCTGCCACTGGCTTGGGCTCTGAGAGGGGCAGAAAGCCCAGGATGATTTTCAGTTTGCTGTAAGCCTCTAGATAACTTAATTAGTCACTTTAAATGTTGAGAGTCTTCTCTCTGAAATGTATAGGTTGTCTTGGAAACAGATTATTGAATTAGTATTGTATTCAAGATCCACTTGTATTTTTTTTTCTATTTAGGCATTGTCCCCTTGGATTGAAAAGAGATCTTAAAAGGTCATTTCCAAGAAGGTGGCTTAGAATGTTTCCCATCTTGGTTGGGTGTGAGCTTTTACATCAGCAAACAAATGCATCTATTCATCTTCTGTCTTAAAAGTTGCCTTCACTTTGTTTTGATGCCTGGGATTTAATACTTGAGTAAGGATAACATCCTGAAAGCCCTGGCTACATTGATGCAACAATTCTGTTTTATATTCTAATAAATTGAATACTGAATTACGCCAGCTGTTTCTTGGTTTGGGGTGAGGAAAGAAGAGGGGCTCTTTCTGTGGGAATATTAGATATTAAAAACAGGTGAGTAGGGGATCATGGAGTGTGTGGGGAAGATAGAGCACTGAATACAAGATTTAGAGTGGACTGAAAATACACGAAAATAAGGAGTGCTTAGTGCAAGTGGTGCTTATTTTAGTCAAGTTTCCTGGTCTCCATTCAAAGGTTTTCTTGGGTATAAAGTACGTGTCAAGAATTGGCACTTGATTTACTGGGATTGATGTGAATTTTGAATAAGCTTCAGTTGTCAGTTTCAGTTCCATACATGACAGCTCCTTGCTGCAAAATATTGTTTTGTACATGGGGAAAATATAGTCATAATTATTTTTGTTTATCAGACATTGAATATGTGATAGCTGCAGGCTGGTTTTAACAGTTCCTTGGGTTTTTTCAGTCGTTACTGAGATGAGTAAACCTTTCCTTTCTGCTGTACAGAGAAACTTAGCCAGTTTCTTGTACCAAGGGGAGTCAACCTGTGTGTTCTGTGCCTTAATTCTGTGAGGGTTAACAGGCTGCAATCATATTGCTTATTGTTGTGAAACAGTGTTGTAATAAACATAAATTGTAGGGTTCTTGTTTCTGGAAGATCCACAGATGAGACAGCTCTTTCCAGAGGGGTGTGATAAGGTGTAGTTTGTAGCATTCAGAGCTACTTAAATGGCATAGTGTCAGTTGAAGTGTCTCTCTGCTTAAGAGAGAAATCAGGTAAGTGGTTAAATTGACATGAACCATTTGACAGCTGCTTGTCCAGGAGTGTCTGCTTATGGTTCAGTATGAGAGCAAGAAAATTGAAAACCAGGATCAGCAATCTCTGGAAAGGAAGAGTAGCAGGTTAAAACATTAATTCTGATTTATTGTTTTATCAACATGTTTCAAATAACAGCTGTAATTTTGAGGGCTGGTGACTCGAGGTGCCAGGCTTAAGACCCTAGGGTGGAATAGCCATAAAGATGTCAGTCCTTGCTCACTGCCTGCTGTCTGTCCCATCATTTTAGCCAGCTCTTGTGGTAGCACATCAAGAACATTGTGATTTGTGTATGGGTGTTGGACTCACAGCCCACACGGTGTGTGAGGGCCTTTCCTTTTCTGCAGCAGCAAATCCTGGGGTTGTGTCCACCTGTATTTACACTGTATCTATAGCAGACTCTGCAACCTGAACCTGTGCTCTGAAATGAGCTCATCACAGCCCAGATCCTATAGCTGCTTGTTTCATTAGCTGCTAATTGCTTAATATGTATGGGAATAAAGGCTGTCCTTCAGCTAATCCTGCCCCCAGTCAGTCAACTTCCTATTGCAATCAAAGCGAACCAGATCTGCACCCCTTCTCTCCCCACCCTTCCAATCAATGCCCTGCCTCCAGAGCTGCTGCTGCAGGTGCTGAGCACTGACAGCTCCACTGAGACGTGGAGCCATGGTCAGGTTTATGGCCTCATGGGGAACTGGGGTGATCCAATGCCTTTCTGTTCCCAGAAGAATGATCTTCCAGCTTGTCAGAGCCCTTTATAAGTCCATGAAATTCAGTAAAGTGCTAGAAAATGAGTTGTTTTCTCCCTTTTCGATGTGTTAAAGCAACCTGTGCAAGTTCTGACAGCTGCCTGACTTGTCACAAGGTGAGCAGTGACTGGAAATGGTGCTGCAGGTACTTTATGCTCCCCACTGAGGTGGAGCTGTCCCCAGGCACCCTGTTCCCCCCAGGCTGGCAGGATACTGTGTAATCACAGTGTCCACAGTGCTGCACAATGCTGTCCTGGTGATTCACAGGTTGTGGTGCCTGCTGTCTTCCTGGGCTGGAATTTTTGGTTTTTTAATGGAAGAAACTGTTTTCAGAAATTACAGCTCAAGCCAAATAGAGTGGGTATGGTTTTATATCATTAATTAGGTCTGAATTGATGTTCCCATTTATTCTATGTTGTTTCTAGGTACTGTCTCTAGAGTACTTCCCTGAAATGTTAATTTTCTTTCTGTAGCTTTGAAGTGCCAAGAAAGGACAGCGTCCTGAGACCCCACTGAAAGGTTTTGTGAAAATACCCACATTAGCATGTGGCTTTTCCTCCTCCTTTACTCCATCTCTTGAAACTGAAATGGTTGTGCAGTAAGGCACCTGAAGCAGGTGCAAAAACGTTTGGCTGGGCTGGCACAGGGGAAGAGTGGTGAAAAGTGCATTTTCTGGTACATCAAAACCAGGCCTTTTGGTGGTGTTCAGTCCACACCAAGGGGGTAGTGCTGCACTTACTTGTTGCAGGGAGCATCTAAGTGTCATGTCAAGGACAAAGTCCTCCACTTTACTTCCTCCTTGAAATAATTATTTTAGTGGTTTTGATAGCTGTCATCCTTAGTCTGTGGAATTTACATGGGTTTGATGCCAAATTTGAAATACAAACTAATTTTCAGTCTTAACTTAGTGCTGTCCTATCACTATTCCCCAAAACTTTTACAGCAGGATTGCAAGTACTAATCCAATATTGGCTTTCAGTTTAATAAAGGACATGACAACATAAACTGTTGGAGGTTGGGTTTATCAGAAAAATCCACAAGAACTTTCTAGTGTGATCCTCATACAGCATTGTACATGTTGTTAATTATGGAGTGATTCCAAATGGAATTATAGAAGTAGTTAGGAAGGGTTTCCTAACACAAAAGAGAAATTGAGGCAGTCATTTATGTGCATGAAAAATATGAGTTCAGGAGTCCCAGCCAAGAGCTTGGGTCCTCATTATTTGTAAACACTTCACAAACAGAGCAGTGAGTATTGTTACCCCCAAAAAACTGTTCATAGCTCAAGGGGTTCTTGGAAAATACAAGCTCAAGGAAATAATTTACCAGCACCTTTCTTTTTCCTATCAACACTTTTTGTAAAGACAGTCTTCCCAGGAAGGGAAGTGTGGCACAAATGGAGGGAGAAGGTAGAAGAAGCTGTCTGTGCTGCTGCCCTTGCCTGCAGCAGGAGGAGAGAATGGTGCTCTACAGCTACCCAGGAAGCTTTTCCATCCTCTGTAGCCTGTCAGGAGCAGGTTGTTTGTGAGCAGGTCCAAGCTATTCTGGGAAAAGCACTTTGCAGCAGTGCAACACAAGGAAGATCAGTTTAGATTTAATATTAGAAATGTGTTGTAACCCTGCACGTTATGTCCATCTCACCAGACTTAGCAGTGCTACCGGTGATGTTGGTGCCTGCAAAGTCCCTCTGCATCCCCTGCCCTGCAGTAAACTCAGTCCTGGTGTTCACACATAAACCCTGATGGGGATGGGGACACATGGCTGCCATGGAGCTGCTCTGGAGGAGAAAGCAGGGCTGTAACTGGAGCTGCAGAGCTGACAGGCTGCTGCAGTCCTTGGCAGAACCTCAGGCGAGCTCCAGCCTTGCTGTGGAAGAGCACGAGACAAGCAGAGTGGTGAAGCCCTGCCCTCCAGTCCCGTGCAGCTTCTTGGGTTCTCACTGGGAAGGTGAAATAGTTTTGGCAGTTAGAATAATGTCCTGAGTCCATGTGTTCCTAATGAGCCTTCCAAAGTAAGATGCTTATTAACTGCCCAAAGCAGCTCGCAAAATAATCCAAAAATAGCTCGGTGACTGGTTACTCTATCACTTTGCTGCAGATCTGATTAGGATAGAGCAGAGTGCCTAAATTTTGCCACATGAGCAGTGTATTATGTCTTCCAGGAATGCTAATATGAAATATGTTTGGATTTTTTACTTGCTTGTTTTGATTTTTAGTGAAGTTTATTTTGTGTTTAAAGAAACAGATTTGTTTGGTATATTTGGGATAGTTTGTTTTTTTAAAAAATATTATTAATACGTGGTCACTGTAGTTCACTTCCATTCACAAGAGACGTCTGATCAATTAGGTAGTTTCTCACTCTGCTATTATTGATAAGATATCCAACTGTTCATTCTCTCTAGCTTTGTCTTAGTGTGTGAGAAGCTGCATTGATTTACAGAAATGTCAGACGTTCTGACTTGAAAATACATTGAAGTTTATTCTGGGAGACTGGCGGCGGTGCAGCTATTTTAACTTTTTGCATATGGATTTCCAGTATTTTCACACTCGAGTTGTATTTGTATTGTGGGTATGTTATTAAGCTCTTACTAAAAATCAAAACAAAATCTAAAAATTGATGCTCAACATGTGCAGTAATAATAAAATCTTCTGCCTTCCTGTGATACAAAACTATGATGAAAATATTGTATATGAAGCAAGATTTTTTGTGAGATTTTAAATGTGCAAGGTCTCTGGAAGTACAGTTGCTGATGTAAAGAGGAGCTGAAAGGCAGGAAGAGTTAAAAAGAGTGGTGACAAGAGCAAACTGCACCAGTTTGTATTCTTAAAAACTGTGTATGTAATTCACTCTAATTAGTAGTGTTTGCACAATCATTGTAAAAAAGACGGACTTGTTTAGAGCAAAATGTATTCCCTGTTGGGGAGGAGAGAGGTTCCTTGCCAGCTGAGTGTTTGTGAACGGTGCATTGACACCGATTTAGGTTCAAAAGTGGATTGTTGCCTATAATATCCACTAAATATATACCAGTCAGCTTGGGCTGGCAGTAGTCAAGGAGAAAATGGTCCATATCTTTCCCAAAATGTCAAAAGCATGAAGTTTTAGAATTTACAGCAGGACAGCTTCTGGCAGGTTGCTGCAAGGCTGCTGTGCTTCCCTTGGCTGAGTATTGCCTGGCTCTTCCCAAGGCCGAGCCCTAAGGCTTGCCAGGAGCCACTGAGTGTTTCTGCAGTGTTTGTTGTTCTCAAGTGCAGTTGCTTCAGTGGTAGGTGACATTTTTACTCCTTTTGGTATGTCCTCAAAAGGGAGGACTGCTGTTAAATGTAGTGGTGTAGTTGACGAAGAAAAATGTCCATAAGCATCTAATAAAATTTCTTGTATCTGGTTCTCAGCTGTATATAATGAATGGTCGTATACACACAGTGGAATTTCTGCCCTTCACCAGCTCACACAGACATGTTGCAATAGGAATAACATTTCCATTATATTAATGCCTTGTGTAGTCTTGTGGGAAAAAATTAAAAACCCCGAAGTAGTCATGTAGGTAGGGGTGAATTTTTCTAGAAGTCAGTTTTGCATCAGGGTTCGTGAAAGCAGGGGATCCGTAAGCTGGCTATGCACTAACCTGGAATTTGGGTTCTGCTGAGGGGGCTCTTACTGTAGGGATGCATTTTGCTGTGAGTTGTAAATAGTTCTTTTTTGTTTGTAGTACAAAATTGTATCACTGCTTTAGGTTACTAATCGTCTGCTTGTTTAATGTTCAACTCTTTCTTGCAATGACAGTTTCTTAGTTTAGGACTGTTGCTTGGATTAACCTAGAAATCTTACTTCTCTGAGCACCAAATCAGAGCCTGCTGCCTTACCTTTGATATTTGTGTCTGGCACACAAGATCTATTATCTGTAGGCTATCCAGGATCACAAATATCCACTGAGATGTGGGCCTCACGTTTGGTGTTCCTGAAAAGTCACACTTGCTCCCTGATTGCCATTATATTCCAATGTTAGCGTTTCCCTGGCACACAGGGCTGGCTTGGACACCAGGGGATAGTGTTACAGCCATTTACATATCAAAAAGGGGAAGAAATGAGGAACCCAAGTTGCTCTTGAATAGCAGTGCTCTGTGCTGCTCCCAGATCCTGTTAACACTGTTCTCACAATGGAGCACTTAATGATTTTGCAGATGGCCTGATTTGATTTTTTTTTTTTTTTGAAGTATAAATTTTCCCTTTCCAGAGCAAACGAGATGATAGTTTTCTGCTGCGGTGAGAAAAATAGGGAGAAGTATTTTGGGGAAAATTGAGAAAGGAAGATGAGACTGGGGTATGAAGTGGGAGAGGGCAGCAGTAGCTGAGTAACAGGAATGTCTCATTTCTACAGCAAATCTAAGGCACCAATCGTGTTGGTACAGATAACCTAATTATGAAATAGTGTTTTTGTCTTAAAATACTAGTGAAAACAGAGAAAATTATGTCTGAGCTTGGGAGATTCTGAAATGTAGCTCTGCTCTCATTAGAGTGTGAGTCAGGTATCCTCCTTGTTTACTCTGGCAAGCTGTCATAAAACTGCAGTGTGTTATGTTGAGTAATTCCATGGACTTGTGTTTGGAGGTCACGTGGGGCACTGGTGGGACAGCATTATTCCTGCTCAGTTGGAATACCTGCCTGCTTAATCCTTCTGCAGATCTGTTCTTGTCCAGAAAGCAGAGCACACTGGGGCGATGCTGGGTGCCAGCTTGGAGGCAGAGATGTTTTGGTCAACTCTTGTGTTCCTGCTCAAAACAAACAAAATCTTTGTGCTACCTCCGTTGAAATTACTTTTAAAAGAGAAGTGAAAAGCATCTTGGGAGAACATTCCATCTTTCCCTGGCACTCAGATAGGTCCAGCTGTACCAGAATCATTACTGGTGGCTTTTATTAATAGCATGGTAGATGAGCTTCAGGTGACAGAGATGTTAGAGCCTCTTGTGTCTGCCTGCTTGGGTGGTTAACTTGGGTTGGCAAACATGCATAACACTTATTCAGTATTTAATCTGAGTTGACCTTGCTGTATTTAAGGTGTTTTAAATTGTAATTTTTGCATTTTTTTATGTGGGGTATTTTTTTTCTCTTGTGATTTTAACCATCTCATTAGTGAGTTGACCAGATGTTTTTCTGTAATTTGTTCTATGTTTTTGGCAGTTAAAACACAATTATCATAGAACAGTTAGATTATTTGCATGGGATTTTTTGGGGGGTAATATTTTAGATTTACTTTACAGCTTCAAAAATGGTAAAATTGTTTTTCTAACTTGGCAAACAGGTTGAATCATTTATTTTGGACCAAGAAGATCTTGATAACCCAGTACTTAAAACCACATCGGAGTTATTCTTATCGAGTGCTGCAGAAGGTGCGGACTTGAGAACTGTGGATCCAGAAACACAAGCAAGACTAGAAGCCTTACTGGAGGCAGCAGGTACTTTCCTTGTACAGTTCTTTTTCTGAACCTGACTTGTACACAGATCTGGCAGCACATAAATTTTGACCCTAGTGAAATGTTCAAGAGTCTGGAAATTTCCAATGATGGGCAGATCATGGAAAAGAAGCTCATAGTTTGTTGCAGGTTGCTTGGTTCGCTCTTTCTGTACATACAAAGTTAGAAAAATTAATTTGAATTAAATGGTGTTTCATTGACTTGAGATTGCCTATGTTACCAGAGGGAGAATTAATGGGGAGAGAATAGAAGGAAGTAGACTTGTTAAAATGACCTTTTTTTTTCCTGCTGCTTTCGTCAATATATAATTGTTAATTCACTGCTCCATAAATTTACAGGTAAAATACTTTTTTCTCTGTTTTAACTTCCCTGAAAGCATTTTTGCATTCTGTAGTTCTGAGGCATCACTGCTGGAAAATACATATTAAACATTCCTGTTTTGGAACCAGACTGATGAACATAGTTGCCTCTACATTTATTAGCTTAAGAGTGAAAGCATGACGAATTCAAATCCTCCTACAATTTGTGACTGGGGTGTTTGTAATGGATTTGGAAATTATTTGTTAGTTTCAAAATTCCAAGGACAAAAAAATATAAAACCCCTGCTTTTAAACAAATCCAATTTGATCATCACAGGTGTATACTCAGACTTACTGTGGTGTGCTAAAATTGGAGTTTTCAGACCTTATTTTGAAACACTTAAAGAGCTACATAAAATAGCACTTACTTGCAGGTGTTTATATGCTTAGCTGTGTGCAGTCTTAAAGGAGAATTTTATTTGAGAAAGCAAAAGGGGCAGGGATTTGGGATTTGGGTTCTCTTTGCATTTTGGATTTGAAAAAACCCCAGCTTAGAACACGGCACAGCTTTTGTCAGCAGGAAGTTGCAGCAGCCTGTTTGTAACTCCTGAGGACCTACTTTGTTTTGTAGGGAAGACAGGCTGTTCCTAGGATACTCTATGCAATAATGGAATTTGAATAATCTAGTCCCTTTTTTAGTGCTTTTAAAAATGAAAATCAGTTCCTCTCATGTACCTGCTGGCTGCTGTGTCCCAAAGCCCATTTCTGGCTTTATATTGTGGCAGCCTAGTGTTGGGCTTTTGTATTCTTCGGCAGTTTGGCAAAAGCAAGCAATTTCTGCTGTTCTTTTAGTCACAGTTCAGCCCTCAGCATTAAGGATAGCTTGGAAAAGTAGATGGCAGCACTATGGCTCAGACACATTTAAAGCCTTGTCTGTAGTTTCCAGGTGTAGCTTGGCCTCGGTGTGATGATCCCCCTGTGATGGGCTTAATTCCACCTTAAAACCTAGAGGAAAATCAATCCTGTGTTCAGTGTCTTGGATTTCTTGGGGTTTCTCACATGCCAGGTTTGTGGATGTGTCATTAGGATCTTAATGAGTATGACTTGCAAAACTAGTTTTGCTCATTCTTCCTGAATCCTTTAATGCTCAGATCTCACATGGACATGTTGTTTATTAGTTCTGGAAGGTAAGTTCTAGCAACTGCAGCCACATGGGATATTCTTCAAAGTGCTTGTGCAGGAGTGGTTTTCAGCTGTTGTGTGCTGTAGGATTTGTAGGAGTTGTGTTTTGTTTGTAAGTGGCTGTCTTGATTTGAGAGCTGCTGCACAGGAGAGTGTAGAAGCCAGAGGTTGTTTGAACATCTTGAAAATATTTCTGTGGTTGTATTTATTCACCATGAGAATGCTGGATGTTTTTTCACTTGCTTGTTCCACTTGCTTATTCTGTTTCAAGGATTGTGGATGTTGAATGTGAGAGCCTTAAGCTAAATTTCTAGCAAGAGGTTATGTCTCAGCCCCCTTGGCACAGCAGCAATTACACACATGTACATATCCATGTGCACAAAAACACAGATTTCTTGTTTTTCTCTGAAAACCAGCCTGATTAGCTTCAGTTTAGAGAGCCACACTTGATTCTGTGAAAGAACAGACAATTTATTAATGAACAACTACCTTTAAACAACTGGCAGTGTTAGTATTATTTCATAAAAAATAGTTCTACAATCTGAAGACCAAGAGACCATTCTAAATATCACTCGTTTCCACCTTCAGAAACTGAAGATAAATGAAACCAACTGAATGATGTTGTTTGCATATTTTAACCTGAACAAACCGAGTCTTTTATATCTTCCTTCAGTTTAACTCCTATTAGCAGAAAAGGGATTTATAGGTGAAATAAACCTATGGAATGAGAACCATCCTGCTTGGAGAATGTTTCCATTTTTCAAGCTGTAATTAAACAGGTTATTAGTATTCTGAGAGTGGAGTCCTGTTCTGCACTAGAAACATTTCGCTTCACTGTTAATTAGAGTACTGTTGATTTCTTAAAATAATATTTCAGCTCTGAAGAGTCATGATTCTCATGTGGATCTTCAGTGAGAAAGTCTATTAAATGCCTTTTTTAGGGGCAGTAACTGACAGCTGGAGATCAGAGCTCTTTGCTATTGGGAATGAATGGTTAGAGTGTTCAGAGCTCTTGCTCTTTTTGGTGGGTTCCTTGTGGGCCCGCAGCATGTGTTGGTAAAAGGGCAAAGTGGGAAAATTCCAACAGGTTAAACCTGTTTCATTTTCTGTTCCCAGCTTGGATCAGCAGCAGGAAGGGGAAATGACTTGCTGGTGTTGTGCAGTCCTCTTTCTGCAGGTTGTTTTCGAGGACAGAGAAAGGTGTTGGTTCAGGCACATGGCCAAATAAAAATCCTGGATGCCCATTTGGTGTATTCTGCACCAAACCTAAAGATTTCTACAGAAAGTTGTGAAATGTCAAAATGTTCATCCCTGCAGTTAAAATTCCCTGTTGATTGTGTTTCAGCATGGTTTGGGTGAATTTTCTGGGAAGGCACAGGGTGTTACTGAACTGCTTTTTGACTTGAGGAAATAGCTTGAGTGCCCGTGTCCCTACCAGCAGAGATTTTTGTGTTTCTTCTCAGTCTGAACGTTGAAACACTTTGACAATGAAGCACTAAAAGAAAGATGCAGAAGGTGGTAAAGAAACTTCAGCTGCCTTTGGAGGACATGATGTTCCTGTTGAGTATCTACACAGGGAGGAGTTCTGTAAGCAGTGAGTTCTTCAGGACTCCCACTATTGTTTGCAAAGAGGCTTGTGAGGAAAATATTTTGAGAGGGAGAATGTTGAGCCAAAGGTTTGTTTAATGAAACGTGTGAAGAGTCTATCCTTATGTTCAAACAGGGAGTAGAGTTATGCAAATCCTTCTTTTCTGGTGAAATCCAGTATTAAAGGTGGCTGGAGACCCTCACAAATGGTTTGGTGGTTTTGAGACTTTGAGGGATTCATTGTTGCATAAATGGTGAAAGAGAAATTGGGTTCTAATAATGTGTGTCTGTTAATACCTGTGAATTTCAATAGTTATTCAGGAATGAAGGCCTGATACTGCTCTTTGGAAAGGCTGGTAGTGAGGGAATAGGTTGTGTATTTTGGAACTGGGAAAGGCAAAAAAGTGGAAGTAATCACCTGCTCAGCAGAAATATGGAACACAGCTCATAATATGAATGATCCCAGATGAAATCTACCTGCTTTAGGAGAAACTGAAAGGTTAGAGTAGATTCATCAATTGTGAAATGGAGTGCTTTCCTCTGTGTATGTGTATTTCTGTTTACTCACTTGCCAGCCTATTAACCAAACCTTTTTTGTTTTTTCTTGTGATGTGATGGAACCCATTCATTATTCACTAACAACAGGGGTTAGCAGGGAGTGAGCTGTGGTCTGAAAGAACAGTGCCAGAGAGGCACAGCTTGCTTTCATCCTGCATCCAAGGGAACCCTCAGAAAATGTCAGAGACTGGGCTAGAGAAATTCTTTGATCATGTTATTTATGATGAATAAGATTCATGTGTGGACTTGGTGTTTCTTTTCTTAGGGCTGATGAATAACTAAGCTGTGATTTAAATGAAAGTGGGCATTAGAAACTTAATGTCTGGAGGATTGTCCAAGCTCCACTTGAAGCTGTAGAAGTGGGGGTCTGCAGAAAACACATTCATGTTTATCAGTTTATTGGTTGCACCTCTGTGCTTATGAAATACTGCAAATGCATATCTAGATCTGTATTTGTGTTATGAAATAAAGGAAGAGAAGCAGGGTCATTTTGAGGGGAATCAGAGAGAATTGCTGGAATTTGAGCAAAGATGTGACTTTATTGCAAAAACATTGCAATATCAAATTTGAAGTGTGTTTAGCCTCCTTCAGCATGGCAAAAGTCTTACCTTAGTCCAGTTATTGTGACTGATTGTAAACCAAGAAAGTCTTTTCACCATAATTTGATCTGACCTAAAATACTTGGCATTATATGGACACAGTACACAGACCAAATAAAGGAAACCCTTTTCACTGGGGCAGTTTGAATAGGCTTCATTGTAGGTGTTTCTTTAGGGATCAAAGCTGCCCTGCCACTGAGATCACCACTGTCTTGTTAACTGGAAAGCTTCTGCCTTTTCACATATTGCCACATTACAATGACTTACTCATTGTCTTTCTTCACCATCTAAAGATTCAGAGTGGGAAGGAATATATGGTATGTGAAACATACAGATTTGTTGTGCTTTTGAGTAAGTTGTCTAAACTGAGTTGTGTGCATGGAATTGAATTATTAATATCATATCTCTCTGAGATTTTGCATGATTGAAATATTTTTTTTTCTGTTCTAGTAGCTTTTAGATTAGAAAAGGTCTAGTCTAATCCTTCTCTTAGTCAAATTAACTTCCATGCTTTGACAGTGTGTTAAATGTATCAGTTTTGTATTTTTTAGCTGTTTTCCAGATGGATTTTGCTGTGAAGAACAGTCTCATTGTCATAACACTTAAATTGCTGCCTCTGGGTATCAGTTGGCTAAGTTACCTTACCAGCTCTGAAAGCTTTACTTCTGGAGTTCTTTGGCGAAGATGATTTTAACCTTTCTTCAGAGGGGATGGGGAGTGGGAAGAGACAAGACAAAAACCTATCAGTTTTATTTTGTGAAGTATAAAAATTGGCCAGGGTTCTCCTCAATCTCTCAAGTTGCCTACATATTTTTATATATCTGTGTGTGTATGTCAGAGGTAGTCATAAGTAATCAGCAAGTTCATAATGATTTTACCATAAACGATTTGTGCAATCCTCCTTTTAACAAGATTTTCTTGACTCAACTTCTCCTTTCTCTTTTCCTTCTGCTGTATTTTATTTTTCATGCAAGTCGGATCCTTCTGTAAGATAAAACAAACACCCTTTGCTCTCTTGTTCCAATGTGGGGAACATATTGCTGGTTTAAAACTTTTTTCCGTTCAGTATTGATTTCAGGACTCCTTCTTATATTAGTACTTGGAGTAGCCTCAGCCAAAAAGAATGTAGGGAGAGTTGTGGCAGGGGAAAAGCAGCAGTGCTTTATTGGCAGTCCTGTGCAGGGCCTGAATGGAGACAGGATGTACCTGGTGCAGCATTTTCTTTGGGCTGTGTCCCTCCTTCTCTCTCAGCAGATGCTGTGCTGTGGTGCTGTCCTTGGGATGCTGGGAGGCAGGACAGCTGGGATGGGAATGGTGGGACATGAAGCAGTTACTGCTCTTGGAAATTTGAGGTCAGCAGAATGTGACTCCTCTCCTGAAATGTGTATCTTCTGCAAGAAGAGTCATAGTAGTTTATTTAAAAAAACCTCAATTACTGACTTGAAATCTATGTTTGCTTTTTTATTGTTGTCTGCATTTGTCAGTTTCCTTAGCACATGGTGATAAAACCAGACTTTAGAAGTGTTCAAAAGAGAGTTTGAGTATTGGCTGGATGCTTTGGGGTGTGCAGAGGATCAGATCTGAATCAGTCTATCAGATTTCCCCTTCTGAGATTTTTTTTTTTGGGGGGATGTTCTGTAGCTTAATATTCAAGCGTGGTGGCAGTAACCAGTGCCAGGCACTTAGCTGCATACTGGTCTAACTGGTAAGTCAGGTTGGTAGTCTGCATGTGGAGCCAGCCCTCCTGGAGCTGGCAGAAGTGTCCTGTGAGGAGTCACTGCACTGGGGCAGGGCTGTTTGCTGCCAAAGCAGTCTGGGGTCATGCTCTGTGTCTGGGGACACCTGAGAGGAGTGCCTGAGCTCTTGGGGGGGCTGTAACACATCTGTCTGTAGCACTTCTGTCAGTTCTGTACTCTTATTCAATCTTGGGGGTCTTTTAAAGTGTCAGAAGTAACAGATTTTCTGAATCATCAGTACTATGCAGTGTAACACATGAATTGGTTGGGTTTTTTAACTGTTTACTCAACTTGGACAAAATGTTACTGTTGTATATTTAGGAAGTAGTTATAAGCAAGTGTCTAAGAAAACAAATGGTAATATAGTATATGCACAGTGTGAATGATTAAATGCAGCTTATGTTTAGAAAGTCAAGTTAGTTTTCATCAGATTAATGAAAAACAAAATATGTGAAATATACTCATCTGTGATTCTGCTTGTGGAAACAAATGGCTTTTTTACAGTGGGGTATGAGCATCTTCATTTCCTGCTGTAAATTATTTTTTGCTGTTTTACAGACCTTGCCTTGAAAGCTAAAAACTTAAATCTCTCAATTTAAAATGAGCTGTAATTCATTAAACATCTTGCACAAAAATGCAGGTTATATTCTTTGTGAATATGAATTATTTAAATACTTGAAGATTCAATACATACTAGGACATGTTAAAAAATTATTGCATTGCATAAAGTTATCCTGATTGTGTTCATCAGGAAAGTAGTTACTGTGGGAGCAAATTGCACAGTGCAGAAGTTCTTCAGGAACTTTCCCCCCTGTGTAATTGTGTGATAAAACTAGCCTCCAAACCAAGAATTGTTAACTTGTCATTTAGGCATCACCTTTCTCTGAAATTCCGTACAGCTTCTTAAAAGTTTTTTTTTTCAATTTGTCTGAAAAACGTCTCAGTAGATTCAGTTTTATCTTCTCCTCTTCCTTCTCCCCAGGCAAATTCAGCTGTGCCTGTGCCATTCCTGAGGGGTGGCTTTAGGAGCTGGTTAGACAATCTCCAGTGCTGAAAGCTCCAGAGCTTGCCAAGTCCACTGCAGTCCTTGAGATGAGAAGGGTTTTTGTCCTGCCAATCCTCAGTGTTATGTACTGAAATATGTAACTCAAGGGTGAAGGGAGCACTGAGCTTTGTGAGGGAAGGAAAAAAGATGTAGTAAAGCAGTACATTTTAGTGGTTTTTAGTGGTTTTGACTGCTTGTTTAATGCATCTTATCCAGGTCCAGTGTTCCCTTTTTCAGTGCAGCCATCCAGAGCTGAAGCACTGACTGATATCACCCCCTCACCCCCTGTTTGGTTTTGATTTTTTTGGGGGAGGTTTTGGTGGGTTTTTTTTGGTGTTTGTTTTTTGGTGGTTTTGTTTTGTTTTGTTTTGTTTTGTTTTTTACTAAATAACATCTAAACTTTCTCTGCCCTTAACCCCTTAACTCATGTTTTTTAGACTTTCATCTGCTCTTGTTCTCCTCTGGAGTCTCTGTACGTGATCTCTGTTCTTCATAACTTTATGCCCCAAATGAGTTGTGTTACTGCAGCTGAGCTCTGTTGATGCATGGAGAGAAGAGTGTTATTTCATCTGTCCTTCAAGCTGTGTTTTGTTTATACATCTCCATTTGTTGTCTGCCTTTTGCCTTTGGTTTGCAAGTTGAATTTGTCTTTAAATCTACCACTACTTTTCTGAAGAACTGTTACAAATGATTCCATGTTTGTGCGTTTGATTACTCCTGTGTGTGCAGGTGACTATTCCTGTGTATGTGCATATATATTTTTTTTTTCTGACACTGATGTTTGAATATGTCCTTTAAAAAGCCTTCTCAACTCAGAATCATTTTAAAGGCTAAAGTTGTGTCTTTACTTACAAAGAATTAGTTGGTTTTGGAGTAGCAGGAGGAAGACCACAGCGAGCAGGACTGTTCTAACCAACCTGGCCTGACTTCCAGCTGGCTTTGTCTAGCATTGCCAAAACCAAGTAAGCAGCATGTTTTGGAAGTGTCTAGAGGGAAAGGAGGAAGATTTGCTGGTGAAAAAAGGATAAACTTGCACTATGGCTGTGCTTTTGGCTATTAGCTTTCACACCAGAAGCACCCAGTACCTGATCCTCCCCAGCTGTAGAGACACAGCAAGAGGTAGAACAACTTTATTTTAGTCTTTATACAGATTAAGAGCAAAGACCTGGAGGAAATAGTGAAAGAAGTTTGCTTTGGTAGAGCCTTAATTGGCTGGATTTTCCATATACTCATTGCTGGAAGCAGCTCCCTCCATTGCATTTGTGCTTGTTATGGTTTCTCTCTGCATTGTGCTCTGAAGAAGCTCAGTAAAACTTGTTCTGTGTGGTGCCACATGTTGGATTCTGTGACCTCTGTTGGACAAAATCTCCCATCTGAAGCACCAGAGCTTCAGAGACATGGAGCTGGGTGAAAATGCATCTCTTCCCTTTCATTTTTAAAATGGCAAGAGAATGCTGCAAAAAATAAATAGATGGGATGACCCCCCACAGGATGTTCTTGGAGAGGGGTGTTAGCAGTAGGTGGGTGTATTCTTTCTTCAAGGGGGGTCATGGTAAAATAAATTCCATATTTTCCTTCTGAAAACTGTATTCTTCTGATTTTTGGTAGTTTGGTACTCCAGTCTACTGCTGTGTTCTCAAAGGTCTTACTTTCAGGATCTTTTGTTATGCAGCATGTATGTAATGACAGTACCCTGAAAGGCTGTGGATCATTTTAGGCAGAGGAGAGGGTTTTATGAAGAGTTTCTCAAATGTTCAGTTTGAGACATGAATTTATACACTAGTCTGCACTGTACACCATTATTGTGGTGATTTTCTTTTTAAAGAAGTGGTACACTTGATCACTCTCTGAAAATACTCAGTATTTTGGCTTGCTTTGCCATATGTAATTAGCATAAACTGAAACTCTGTGGACTTCTGAGTTAGCTCAGTGATATTATTGACACTCAGGTTGCTCCCAGATCTTTGCTTGAAAATGTAGTAGTATGTTGAAATATCTTTTTCCCAGGTAGTCAGTGAGTAGTGTACTGAGTCAGAGTTGCTTTGTGATTCAGGAAGGCAATTACAGCCCATTTGGGGCTCAGTTTGCCACTGACTGCCAGAAACTTTGAGAAGAGTTCAAGTGGGCTGCTTGTCTATAAATAGCACTCAAAGGTTACTTGAGTTCTTGCCTTCCTGCATCTCTGTTGTGCAGCGGGGTCATATCCTGGAGTCAGTCTCTGCAGGGCTGTGGTACTTTGCCTTCCTTTAGGTTACTCAAAGATCAGAAAGTAATGCTGCTCTCTTCCCCTAAATAGGTGGGGGTCTCTGAAGTAACTTGTTTTCAAGGGGCACAAGCCCTAAAGAGGATGAGGTATGAAATACTGAGCTGAGTAAGAATGCTGGAAGTCAAGAACAGGAATTCTTGCACCTTTATCAGCGTGAATATTTTTTTCCCTCTCTTGATGTTTCTCAGGGATATGTGAGGTTTTTCTTTGCTCCCTACCCTCCCACGGTGGACAGTGCCATTTCCATGTCTCTTCTTCCCTTGTTTCAGCAGCAGTCTTAGCTCTTTGACATGTATCTTTCAGATTCTTGGAGCCAAGCAGTTGTCAGACTGGAAATGAGAAAATATTTCTCCGTGATAAGCCATGAAAGGAAGACCCAGGAAATGAAGAATAATTGCCAACCATTAGCTGCGATATTTCTCTATAAAATAATTAAATAAACTGTGTACATTTTTCCATATTTGATGGCACCAAGTAAAAAATTTGTAACTTTCTTTACAGAGGTCATAATTTCTGCTTCTGAATCATTTAGCAAGTTATAGGGTAAATATTATATGCACTACAATCTTAGCTTAAAATAAACTCCCCAAGAGTGACTTGGGGGTTTCAAACTACTTCATATAAGCACCCAGAAGAGATTCTTTCTTCTCCTCCTTGACATTCAGGAGTGTCCGAGCTGATGCGCAAAGCTGGGAATTTGAGCGAAGCTGCTGTGGTTCTGGCCGGGCACTGGGTGGGTGCCTGGGGCCGTGCTGGCTGTGGTGGGATGCGCTGGGATGTGCAGGAATGCGCTGGGATGTGTGTGCTCATGCAGGAATGCGCTGGGATGGGTGTGCTCACGCTCTGCTGGGCAGGCTGGGAGCAGGTGACTGCCCGGCTCGGGAGATGTGCTGACGCTGCCCTTTCACTGTGTCCAGTTCAAAGGCAAACAAAGCCAGGCGAACAATTCTGCCCGTGGCTGAAGTTTTCCCTTAGCTAATCACAGCAAAGCTGGCAGGCGTGATACAACCGCAAGAGCGTTTGTTCTAAGTGCATAAGTGTAAAATGGAGTCGAATTCTCTGGTGCTGCAGCCCTGGGGAAGGTGTGGAGGGTTTGTGGCAGGAGGAGATAGCGAGGGAGGGAAGAGAAGACTGGCAAGGGAAGAGGCATTGGGCACCCAAGCAGTTTGCTGTGGTTTTGCTGTTGTGGCAAATCATTCTGGGTGTGTATTGCTGGCTTTTATCTGTGTTAAGGGTGGGGGGAAAAAAATCCCTGACTTGGTCATTCAAAAAAAATTTTAAAACGAAGTGCTAAACTCCTATTTAGCTGTGAGGGCTCCCATTTAACAGTGTAACTCCCATTTAATCCCAGCAAAGCACCAAAAAAAAGTCAGGTTTTTCAGAGTTTCATAGATAAACCGCTGTTTAATCCCATTCTTTTCCTTTATAATTTGAATTAAAGTTAGTACCGTGTTTTAAATATTTTTCTCAAATCTTGTATTTTCTTGCAAGATTGGGAAGAAGGTCTTAGCTGCCAACGGGTAGGAGTGCTTTTTCCATTAAAAAAATAGAAACCAAACCAGAACAAATCCCAGCAGTTTAGTGGAGCTGGTAGAAATAGCTATTCTCAGACAGAGCTGGCAGTTGTTTTCACTGTAATACTGCTTCTGTCCAAGGTAACCCAAGAGTCAGAGTTCTCTCCCAGATGCCCACCCATGGTGAGACAGGTGGAAAAGTTGTTTGCTGCTGCTGAGGTACCTCTGTAATCATGACAACAGAGTAATTCATGCTGCTTCCACATAAACTACATGCAGAATGTGTGGGATCAAAGTGCATTTGTTTGAGTGATCAGCACGATTTTCTGCACTTGTGTGATGAGTGTGTCTGGAAGTTGTGGTTCCTAAAAGGAGTCAGCAGTGTTGGGGATTGCATCTGAGAACTTGTTGCCTTGTAGTAAGACAAATCTTTCTTGGATAGAGATTGAATAGAAACAGAATCTTGAAAAATTGAAAGGTTCAATTTCTTTCTAAAGATCCTGGAGTAGGAAACAAACATTTGGAACCAACACTGTGAATGAGTGATGGGAAGGAGCAGGAGGTGGGTAAGGTGGGTTTGTGGCTGTTTGCTGTCATAGTCAGGCAGTAATCTGCTGTTCCTGCATGGTTTTCTTTTCTCTTACCAGTTCTGGTGGTGCCTAAAAAGACCTTTTGCTGGTCACTTATCTTGCTTTGCTGAGAGAAAACTCCCTCTTCTTTCCTCCAGTGTGAGGGCAGTGGGGGAAACATGGGGAGAGGAGGAGCACAAAGCCATCCTTCTGGAAATGGTCAAATGTTAGATTGGCACAGAAAAGCTCATATTATTTTAGCTTTAGAAAAGGTAACTTAATGTTCATACCTGGGAGAAAATGGATGCCTAATGAAAGCTTGGAAAAAAATCAAACTGGCAGAAAAATTGAGAGTTCTGCTGTAGCAAAGTCTGGCATGATCAGGGTTTTAAATAAGATAAGGAGTTTTGAGGAGGTAGTTATGTGGATAATTTTTCTGGTATTATTCTGTCCTATTTGACCTCTCATATGTTAATAAATCTCTGCTAGAAGGTTTAAACCAATCTTTTATTTCAGTGTTCTAAGCTAAAATGTGGCTGGTATTCCAATACCTGTATTCTTCTTGCATTCAAGAAACAAAGGAATGGGGTGGATTGGGTTGGTGGAGAGGAATTAAATGAAATTTCAGACTACTTGGGAAGATTGGGGTTTTTCTAGAAACATCTGTTAGTCTATGTAAAGCTGGTTTTCATTGCTGAATTTGCTTTCTGGGCTTCCAAGCTTTACTAAAAATGGAGGTTGGTGGCTGAGGTAGTGAATTCCCTGACTAGGTAACCCTTACCAAAGTGATGTGACACTAAATTGAAATCTAAATTTATAAATTGAAACTTAATGAATCTAATTTCTCAAAAGAAATGTTAATGAATATTGACTAGTTAATCAAGGATTTGTGTTTGTGTGGAATTTAAAATTAGTTTTTAATTAGAGTGTGAGATATTTGAGCACACTAATGTAAAAGGACATGATCTCAAAAAGGAATCCTTACCATCAAAATGTTACTGAAATAACAGAACTAATTGTAGCTGAAGAAGTATTTCCTGGCTTTTGGTTCTGGAAAAGGAAAATCTCACTGCCAGAGCTGCCATGCAGGAAAGGAGAGAGAATGTGGTGGAGATTGCTGCCTCCTGATCTGACAAGTGCATTGAAATAGAGGTAAATGCAAGTGTAATATTAGGAGTTTCTAGTGTCAAGTAAGTGAAAATTGGAGCTGGAATTAGAGGAAATTTTTTTTCAAAGGTGTGTGTATGTTGTAATGGTCTTTCAGGGTTTTTTTTTTTTCAGGTATCCTCTTTCACTTGTGAATATTACTGGTGGATATTGTGGGTGATTTCCTGTTATTTTTGAGTGTGGATTTGTGAAGAGGGGATATTTTGAGATAAGGACCTAGAAATGCGGTCCAGGAGAACAAATTTCTGCTTTTGCCAGAAAATGCTTAGCAGATGATCTGAACATTATTTTTCAGATTGCACTGAAAATGTCATTCTTGGGTGTCACAGTTTGCTGTCAGGAATATGATTTGTAGCAATTGAGAACTCAGCTGCTCTTCAAGTCTATGGGGAACTGTGATGGTGACACATGAAATATTGTAAAATGCTAATTAATAAAATTAAAAAAAAAACCCTCAAGCTGTAGCTCTTAATTTCATGCTAAATGAGTTTTATTTAGCATGTCCAAATATTGATTGAGAAGAAGAAAAATGAAATTGCAGCCAGTGAGTTCTGTTTGTGCCATGCACTTGTGAGATGAGAAAATAGTTTTATAGTGAAAATTTTTATCACATGTATATACAAGGATATGTTCTGGTGTGAAGTGCAGATACACCAGGGTTAGTGGAGGTACAGAGAGTTTTCACTGCTGTGGAGCTGCGCTGAGCTCAGGCCATAACTGTGATTTTCAGCAGTAGTGATTCCAAAGGTGTGTGCTTGGCTTGGAAAGACTGAAAGCCTCAATGTAGTTTTTTTTTGTGTTTTAGAAAACAAAGCTAAAATAATCCCTACCATATCAAACTGTTCCATGCCTGGGAATAGTAGTGCTGAAACGACCCACTGAAAAATGGGGAAGCATTCTGGATAATGCTTTTCTTAAAAATAACAAACACTTACCCAAAAATACCAAAGGGCATATTCTCACTTAAAACAGTTATTTTCCTTACTCTACAAGTAGACTTTCCTTGTAATTCTGATGTTCTTTAGCTTAGTCTGAATTAGGTTTTTTTAACAACACTTCAGATGAAAGTTTTTAAAAGTCTGTGAATTTTAGAAGATGAGTGCACTAGAATGGATTATTAGTAATTTCTGATTTCTTTGCCCAAAGAGCACTACTCAAAACGTGGCTTTTACCTTGAGGACTTCAGCCTGAGCAATCAGCATACAATAAGCTACATGTAAATATTTAAAATATATTTTAAAAATTTGTAAATGTATTTATGTCCCTCATTCTGATGCTGCAAATTAGATACCTTAATGCAGTGAAACTTGCGAATGACTATTCCTTTTGGTTTGCTTGGCTTTGGACTGCTCTTTACAAGCAAATGGAGGATGCTTTTCTTTGGTTTACTGGCTCTGAGACTGATATAATATGAAATTTGTGTTTGGGACATCATCAGAGAGGAGCCAAGTTCACACTTTTTTGTTAGTTACACAGACATTGTGGAGCTTTGCCACTTTGAGACCTGAGGGAGCAGCGTGTGCTCAGTTCTTGCTGCCTTGTCCTTGTAGCAGCAGTGTGATGTGCTGGGGTCAGTGCTGTTCTCTGGGGTCACTGCTTATTGGCACCAGGCTGTGGCAGTTGCTTTGGACAGTCTAGAATGGCTCAGTTGCTCTGGATGGAGATTCCTGTAAAGAACCTAAAACAAAGTTCCTTGAACTCTCTTCACCTTGTTTCAGGTGCTACTTGTACACCAGGCTGATTAGAGCAGATTCCTGACATACTGTTAAAAAGATAAGTGACACATTTCTGGGCCATGTTTCTCATTTCTCTTCTTTGGGCCTTTTGGAGCTGTCCACATTTCCATCACAACCTGTCTTTGGGGTTTGTAAGCCCTTCAGGACCCCCAGCTGATTCTGTATGAACTAAAGTCGAGTTAGATTTTGTGATGAGCAAGAGGGTATAAATTGGACAAGTTACAAGTAAATATCCTCCAGTGTGTGTTAGAACATGCAGTGTGCTGGAACTGACAGGGAAAACACACAATCACCACTGAATCACACAGGGCTTTGTGAGGATTATTGGACATTATCTCTTGGACATGCTGATCTTTTTGGAGCAGTCTCCTTTGATATTCAAAGTATATGTTGACACCAGCTGTGTGTCCTATGAGGGACTTATTCCAAAGGCACAAACCTGTTGGGGTTTTTTGGGTGTC
>VXBU01000198.1:74079-145148 GCA_013400315.1 Bombycilla garrulus | reverse complement strand
TTTGGTTTTTTTTTTTTTTTGAAGCAATATCTGTATCTCTGTCTTGTTAAACTCAGATCACACTGGCAAAGTTACCAGCTCATTTCAGGTTACCTAAAAACTCTGACCTTGGTAGTTACAAGGTGGGAATGCCCTGATGAATCTGAAAGTCAACAAGGAAATTGGAGTGTTGGTTATAGTAGCATAGGTGTGTATCTGATGAGCAAACTTCTCCCTTGAAAGGTGAGTTCCTTGTTCTAATACATCTCTGTAGTCAACTTGAGGCTAGTTGAAATATTCAGTCATGTGGCATTAAGGTGTGGAACATCTGGCATTATCTGGCCTGAGTTCAGTCATTGACCTCTTCCATTGCTGGGTAGTGCTGCTGGCCGTGTTCCTGCTGGGTTTGTAGACAGCTGCACGTGCTCCAGCAGCAGGTGTTCCCATCCTGAAGAACTGCCCACTACAGAAGATGTGAAGATATGTCTGGCTCTTCTCATCATCTGAAGATGTGTGGGCCCTGAGTGGCCCTGCTTTTTCCTGCAGAGGGAAAAGCAGGAACATCACAGTACAGGTGAAAGTCTCTCCACTCTCTATTCTTCCAGTTGTCTGTTGTTCAGGAATGTCCTTAAATAGTGACCTTCAGGGCCACTGTTCTTAGGTTGTTAGGAGGCACAGGCTTTACAGGAATTCTGTCCAAGCTATCTTTGAATTCACCTTTTTGGTCTTTGCGTGGCAGCTTATGTTGGATGAAAGCACTTCCTTTTTGCTTGCTTAAGAACATACTCTTCATAATTTAAGTGTTAAGCTGTAGCCTTGCATTAGAAACATCACCCTCTCCATATGACTAATGACTCTGGACTGTTCTCAGTAAAAAACAATGAATCCCATATTCCCTGTTCAGACTTAAACCTGCAACAGTGATCAGTCCATGAAAAGATGGAAAGGATGGCCTCTGTAGAGGCTTGTGTGTAATTCCAGGAAATACAGAATGTGAGAGCTTGGGGTCAGTTCAGCTAGTGTCAGATCAGTAACATATTAGAGAGACTATAATCATGAGAGAAATTATGATCACTCTTGTGCGACAGGGTGTGGAATGGTCCTGAGGATGCTTTCAGTATTTATTGGATGGGAGAAGGCAAGAAGAACTTTGGCCAAGATCCTGCACGTAAATCAGACTGCTGGAGTCCCTGTGTGTATGAGAGTGACACAAGAACAAGTGGTTTGGACACAAAATTAAGTAAATTAGAGATTAAAAGATACATGAGCCATTACAGCATTGAGATTCTGGCATAGTCATCCTAAATCATAGCAAAATAAAAACTTCAAATTGTTATTATATTGTAAATTATTAAGTATAATGTGCAAAAGGGGAGTGAATGAATGTGTGTCTGCAGTGGTAATTCTTGTAGTCTGTTTCCCTTTGACTCCAGCCAGCCAAACAAATGTCAGCTCTGATGTCTTCTGTGGCTTTTGATCAGTTTTGGTATGTGGAATATAAAACTATGAAATTAAGAGCTGAGGAGGGCACCTGGGTTGAGCTCTAGCTGGTGAGGTAAATAGAAGGTAGCTTCCACTTGGTGTGGTTATAGCTCATTTTTTGGAGCGAAGTCTGAAACCAGAGTGAGCTGTACTTGTGCTTTGACTGTCCAGAAGGAAGAGCCAGTGACCTGTGGTTGGTGGGTCCTCCAGGAGACCACCAGCTGTTAATCCATGAAAACAGGTACTTGGGAATAGGAGAGCTGTAGTGGGTCAAGTTCAGTTGTCCTTACCAGGCAATGGAGATCTGTGGTGTGACTTCTGCCTTCAGAAATCTCAGGTATGGATGCCACAACAAACTTCTAAAACAGAGAAGCTATCAAGTGTAGAACTTGCTTGTCCAGGTAACCTGTCAGCTCTACTGACTTGCTGAGCTGAAATGAGGGAGATATCCAGTGTAGCTGCAGAGACCGGGTCACTGGGCTTTTGGGTTAGGTGGGGTTTTGATGGTGGTGTTTTGGTGGGATTTTTGGGTTGGTATCTTTTGGCTGGACTTTGTGTTTTCCACTTCTTTTGTAAACAGTAGAGCTGTTAACAGCTCCTTCAATTAGACCTTTTTAAAGTGGAGGGGAACTGCAGTTGTGTTGCTCCCTACAAGGAGCTTACAAGCTAAATCTATGCATTTTTAGCCTTTGCTCAGGGCTCCTGTGGATTTTGCTTGAGTACTTTTCCATGTTGTTTACCATGGTGTTCAGCTTTGGTTGCAGCAGTCCCAGATGAGGCCTCAGTGCTGAGTTGTGAAGACTTAATTCTTTGTCTTTCCTTCAGCAGTGCTTTATGTACACTGCAATGCAGCGTAAGCCAGCGCTGCCACCAGAAATAGCTTGTGTCAACATCTCAGCAGCTACTCCCTGAGCCATCCTGGGGAAGCAGAGCTGTGGAAAAACTGTCACTTTCTTGGTGTATTTGGTACTAAATTGATGTCCCAACCCAATTTTGCAATGACTGTCCCCCACTGTCTCACCTACCCCAGCTGCAGAGATGGCAGGACTTCCAAACCCTTTACACCACCAGCAAATTCAGTTTTCCAGTTTCCATGAACACATCAGGCGTGAGCTGTGGCATTTGAGGCTTATTTATAACCTCGCTATATTTAACAGCAATGGCCACAGGGGTGATGGCCTGGACAGTTTGGAGTTGGAAGGGGTTGTGTGGCCAGTGGCCTCCAAGAGTCCATGGCCCCTCATTTTTGTGCTCTGACTTCTCTGGACTAGCCAGGCTTCCAACCCAGCCAGATCAAGGTGTGATTTGTGATTTCATTGCGGAGTGGGCAGTTAGTTATAAATTGATTTTCATAGCCCCTCGACAATCCAGATGTGGGATGCTGGAGCCAGGGAGGAGTTGCATAAGTCTCTTAAGCAGCTCACTGAAGCTCCATTGCTCATTTCCATCAGCCAAGTAAACTGCTGCACCCCAGGGGAGGTGTCTGTCCCAATGGCAGGAGGGGAATTCTCCATCATGTCCAGCAGCACGTTCCAGTGCTGTCAGCCAGCACTTGGAGCACTGCTCCAGCAATGCAGGGTAACGTCACAGCCTGCCTGCTGCGTGCTGCCATAAAAAGGTTTAGGGTGGAGAAATTTGGTAAGTATTGATTCTTACGTTATCGAGAAAGCAAACTGGATGCTTTCAAACTGGAGAAATGCGTTGTCTGAAGACAACATTCAAACTTAAGATACAGTTTATTCTGTAATAATTACAAGCTGGGTTGTGGGAAATGTGGTGTAAATCAAACCTGCATAGATAGGCACATACCAAATAGCAAATCTTCTGAGGGATAAAGTGCCTTATTTCTATAGGATTCTATCTAATTTGGCCCTATTTAACAGCTAAGGAGTTGAAAAGTTTCTGATTCATGATGGGTGAACGTGGCTGATATATAAACCAGTAACCATTCACTTTTTGTAGCACATGAAATTGATTGATTTATGTTTGGGGTTTTTTTTGTGGGTGGCTGGGAGGTGTTTGTGCTGTTTGCACATTTGTACATGAAGATACAAGCCCTGCCCACACTGCAGTGATTGTTTGCACATGTTAAGAGGCTGTGCTTACCTGTGAGGAGTAACACCTGTGTGGAGTAAAACTTGAGCAAAGAAACTATTATAAAAAAAGAAACTGTTAAGAAAGTTCCTTGAATTTAAGCGTTTCTGCTGTGTTATGTCTGTGAAGGAGAGGCATTAATTTCAAATATACTTAAAATATTTGGAATTTCATTTCATAACTTTTGTTTCTACAGCTACAGCTGGGCAGTTTAGAGTGGTAAATTACTGGGAATTTAAAGTAATAAACTTTGAAGTTTTTTCCTACTCCCCTAAAAAAAGAAATGTATTAGAGCTCAGTGTTCTTTGTTTTGGGTGGGAAAGGGGTAGAAGTGTTTTAAGTTAAGAAATTCTTCACATTCAGAAAATATTAAATCAAGCCTGTTTCCCAAACTTCTGGTTTTGGGCTTCAATGTCTGGATTTGTCCTTATTCTCCCAATGTTTTTTGGGGTTTTTTTGAAGTTCTTCAAAGATATGAGTTGAGACTTCGGCACAAGTAACAAAGCTGCCAGTTGAAAGATACGGGGTTTTTACTGCTGTATTACAGTTAATTAAATATTCAGGTGTTGGGCAAATGTTAGCAGATAGTTTAGTTTTAAGTAGCTAATTATCTGGCATGTTTGCAAACGATTTTTAACTACTAGTGCATGTGGCTGAACTCTAAAATAGTGTCTTTGCATTTCTTTTGTGTGACTTTCATACTAACCCGACTGATGACCCAACGTGCACTGAAGGAATTGGTAAATTGTCCACTGCCGATGGCAAAGCCTTCGCAGATCCCGAGGTTCTCCGGAGACTGACGTCGTCCGTCAGCTGCGCGCTGGACGAGGCGGCCGCCGCTCTGACGCGCATGAGAGCCGAGAACAATCACAACAACGGACAGGTGGACAAGTACGTGCTGAGCACCCCGCTTCCCAGCTGTGGAGAGGGGGTTTATCTCAAATTCAGTCAAGTGTATGGACTGGCCATCCCCAGTTCCCAACTGTGCTATGGGATTTTATCTCAAATTCAGTCATTTGTACGGATGGACTGCCCTCAGTTCCCCAACTATGGAATGGGGTTCTATTTCAAATTCAGCCAGTTGTATGGACTGACCAGCCCAGTTCCCAACTGTGCAATGGGATTTTATCTCAAATTTGGTTAATTGTATGGACTGACCAGCCCAGGTCCCAACTGTGCAATGGGGTTTTATCTCAAATTCAGTCAATTGTACAGACTGACAGCCATCAGTTCCCCAACTGTGGAATGTGATTTTATCTCAAATTCAGTCAGTTTTGCATATTGGCCATCCCCAGTTCCCCAACTATGGAATGGGATTTTATTTCAAATTCAGGTAATTTTATAGTTAGTACTTGGTAATGGAGCTGTTTTACTACTAGCAGAAGCAGATTGCATCTGGAGGTGTAACTGCTGTCCCATCAAGTTATTGGCTTCACAGAGGAAAGTACAAAAAATGTTGCTTTCTAAACTGCTACTCTTTCTGTGGACCAAAGAGTTGAGTTCTTATTCAAGAAAGGTTAAATTCTTAGCTGTGGAAGAGTAGGTGATTGCTCTCTTAATTAGAGAAGTTTGTCTGATTGCAGTATTCGTATTAGTGGTCTCTGTTATACTTGACTGCTGACTTTTTGGCTTTGTCTGCAGTAGGAATTTGCCTTGGCACCTGCAGTCAGCACTTTGTCATGGTCACAGCCTCTGTGTATCTGGCATTCCCTGAAATGGGAATAGCATCAGTGAGGTTTGCACCTGTCTTGCAAACACCACAAAAACCAGCTTTGAACACTGCTCTCTGCACCTCATCTGTATGAGAGCAGATTACGAGTTAGCAACTGATGAGAACAAACTAATTTAGGCAATAAGGAAAATATCTATCTCCATTTCACCTGTGGAAATAATGTGTGTGTATATAGATACACTTAAAAAAAAAATATATATATAAAAGGTGTGTTTTCAAGTAAAGCTTAGCACTGAAGTTAAGAGTTTTTACTTAAAGGCTTCCTCCTTGCCTAGGGAAGCTGCCCAGCCGTGCAGGTGTGTTTTGAGCTCACTGTGTGTAACTGATTTTGCAGTCGCAGTTTGGCAGAAGCATGCTCCGATGGGGATGTGAATGCTGTCCGCAAACTGCTGGATGAAGGACGGAGCGTAAATGAACACACTGAAGAGGGGGAGAGTCTGCTTTGCTTGGCCTGCTCAGCAGGATATTATGAATTGGCACAAGTAAGTAACAAATACAGTTAGAACTAGACATTTGTGAAGCATTGCCTGAGGGACTTCATTGATAGGTAAACATTTTAGCTGTTGTGATTATAATTTTTTATTATTTCAACATAACATCGGTGAATACAGTTTATTGTGGGTTTCCAGTTATTGTTTGGGTTTCTTTAGTGGAAAATGCAGTCACATAGGCCTTTAGGTTGAAGGGACTTGTCTGAGGAATGGATCTTGTGTTTTGTGATCGATCTACTTTTCTGGCATTGTTCTAGATGTAGTCTAGCTGTTCTGCCAAGCAAGAAATAGCAGCAGACCCAAATACTACAATTGGTTACCTTCTAAAAGCTCATGTCTCAGTCACACAGTCCTCTTTTTAAATTACATTTGTATCAACAGTGCATTAATTTCTGTTAATTTTGAGCTATATTGCTTCTGTATTGAAGGGCAGCTGCTTTGAAACGTTTAGGTAATAGTTCTCAGAAATGCCCAACTTCACATTTTGGTGAAGGAGAGAACTTCTCACCTTTGAGCATGACCTGTGGGTGCCCAGGTCATTATTGCAGGTGACAGTTTCTGTGCTGTCATTATGGTCAGTGAGTTGTCCTGTGACTTTTGTAAATGTCAGTATTTCTCTGGAAATATCACTTAGATATGAACAAATGTAGAAACTCAGGATTTTCTGCAGCAGAGCCCAGTGCAGGCAGTAACTGTGACTGGGCTGTGAGGGGCTGGGGAACCAGTCTCACAAACCCCACTGAACTAAAACCAAAAGGTTGGTGTCACAATTTGCTCACTGTAGTGAACTTTTCCCCCAGGTGCTTCTAGCCATGCACGCCAACGTTGAAGATCGAGGGAATAAAGGCGACATCACTCCCTTGATGGCAGCTGCCAGCGGAGGCTACGTGGATATCGTGAAACTCCTCCTTGTCCATTGTGCAGATGTCAATGCACAGTCCTCCACAGGTAACTGGGGAGCAGAAGCACAGCTAGTAAGGCTGGCACATAAGGCACACAGCTCTTCTGAGCAGCTGTGTTTTTGTCTAACACTTTCATTCGCAAGAAAACGTGACAGGAACTGTTAGGAATAGACCAGATCTGTAGCAAATGTGTTTGGAGTCTTAACTGGCCATTATTAAAGATGGGTTTTATTATAAGTTCTAATGGGAAGCACTGTTCCTGTAAAAACCACTCTAGTGTTAGAGGACAAGAAAAATATGTAAAGTTTATCTTTTCTCATAGGTATAATCCAAAATTACCCAGTAAGATGACCATGGGACACATCCTAGCAACACCAGTTATTTCTGTCTGTTAATTTTTACCAAAGAGGAGTTCAAATTCTTTGAGTTCTTATAAAATTCTTATATTGCAGGTTCTTGACCACAGCTTAACTAACTTCACTGACAGCATTAACTTGCAGTTGGATTCCATTTATTAAGATAGAATTTAAACTTTGCTCAAATTTTCAAACAAGTCATGTGTCCAAACTATGAGATATTCTTTTATCTTTCTGTTCAGCCATGTTAAGCAAAGTTACCTTAAAATTGACTGTAGCATTTAAAACATGAGCCATATGTGAGTGTCTGTCACTTAGAGTACCAGAGTTTTAAATTATGAATTTATTCTCAGCCAGCCAGTAGAATGTTTTCAAGGAATTACAGGATACAATATTAAACAAACAAACAAAAAAAGAAAGACAAAACAAAAAAAACACCCCCCAACTCTAAAGTAAAAATTACTCATTTATCTTTTTGTGTATGTTTATTTGATCTAATTTTGTGTGCTAAAGTAGGAAACATAACATTCAAACTGAAAAAATCCTGATTTGTAATTGGCATTGAAACTTCCATGTTACAGTTATTTGGGTTTTTATACCCAGCCTGGAATGATGTGCTGGAGTAACGTTACTGTGAGGTGAAAGGCTGCTGCTGGTGATGTTGTTGGGTTTGTTCTGAGCTGTTAACACTGATCTCCTTCCCTGTGTTTGGAGTGGGTCATGGCAAGGGCTCTCATGAACTCTCCTCTGCAGGGAACACAGCTCTCACGTACGCCTGTGCCGGGGGCTTTGTGGACGTGGTGAAGGTGCTACTGAAAGCTGGTGCTAACATAGAAGACCACAATGAGAATGGACACACCCCCCTGATGGAAGCAGCCAGTGCAGGGCATGTTGAGGTTGCAAGAGTATTGCTGGAATATGGTGCAGGAATCAACACTCACTCCAACGAGTTCAAAGAAAGTGCACTTACACTCGCATGCTATAAAGGTATTGTCTCTTGCCTTCTTTTGTATTTTTGTTTAAATTTATTTGCTTGGATTTATCTGATTAAAACTTTCAGCAATACTTTGAATATCTTCCTGAGAGTTTTGTGAAACTGGATTTTGGTTTTAAACCCACTGTCACAAAATGCTTCTCTGTGGTGTTAGTGGTATTAAGTCTGTGTTTGTGTCCAGATGTGGTTGATGTGTTTGATATGTTACAGATGAAAACTTGTAACTGGCTTATGTCCAAGCTTGTACCTTGACACACCAGCATTCTTTCCTTCTACCCACCACCACATTCCCTATTCCCTTCCTTCACAACAACTATTCCCTGTTCCTTCACCAATTGTGAATTCTGAAAACATCTCTGCTGGTTCTTCAGAAAATGCAAAGTTGGAATGTGTGTTTCTGTAATATCTGATGGGGAGACAATGCCTCCATTGTTACTGAATTCTTTTCCTTCAGTGTAATTTGGGAGAATCTCTATGAATTCTTAAGTATTATTTGGGAGAATCTCTATGAATTCTTAAGTATGATGAACTTTTAGGGACTTTTGACTTAATTTCTTTGCTCTTTAAAGCTTCTGTGTAAATTAACAGTGCAGTGGTGATCCACTGTGCTTCTGTGGTTTATTTTCCAACCATTGTTTTTCTACAAATAGAAACTAAGGATGTGGATTATTGTCGTAGTAACTTTAGGCTTTGCTTCTGTGGTTAGGATTGAGGCTACATACTATGTATAACCTATCTGAGGACTTGCATCTGGATTTGTCATGGATTTCCTGCAGCATATGGTAGTTCCTTACACAGAAATGCCAATAATAGGACCTCTAAATATGTTGGAGGGTCATTCCTGTTTCTTTTGACCCAGAACCTAATTAAATCATGGAATGTAAAACCTTGAATGACCAAGGTGTCTTGTCTTATCTTTGACAAGATGGTTGATTGTTTTCTTGTCAGTTTATGTAAGACTAAGTCTTCCCTTGGAGAAGAATGCTTATCAGGAGGCCAAAATCTTAGAAGGGGCAATTTCTAAAACGACAGAAACTGTAATAGAGTTTAAATCAAGTTTTGGTAAAGCTCAGTAGAAGCTTTTAAAAACTGTCAGATAATATGATATAATGTGTATATCTTAGTTCTCAGAAATAGATCTGTGAGTGTTATTAAAAGGCTTAAAGTTAAGTTCAGATCTACATGGACCCATCCTTAAAACATAATCCCCTCAGTTGTACGCTGCCTTAGAGCTCTTAAATGAACTGTCACTGTGCTGTTCAATAGGGAAAAGCACAGTTTTGTAGCTTAAAATCACAAGGAAAGGTTCTTGTGTAAACTTGAATTAGACTCCATCTCACAGCTGAGCAGTATCTTTGGGAAAGGCTTTCTGAAGGCTGCTGACTCGTTTGTATTGGTATTTTTTTAAAGAGTATTTTAAAAAGCCATGTTTGCCAATTGTAATTTGTAAAGATTCTAATAACAAACTGTGAAAATCTGAATTATTTCATTAAGTGTATTGTCTGTATTACTAAAGTTGATGATGGAATGCTTATTTATTTTGATCTGTTTCATTTGAAGGCCATTTAGATATGGTTCGTTTTTTGCTTGAAGCTGGGGCTGACCAAGAGCACAAAACAGACGAGATGCACACGGCGCTGATGGAGGCCTGCATGGTAAATACCTTTGTTTGTGCTGCTCCTTCCTCGGGGAGGGAGGAATGCAGGAGGTGATAAAACACAGTGAGCCTTGGGTAACAAGCTGTTGGGGGCTGCAAGTGAACGTGTGTGTTGTTATTGTAAAAAAGTGCTTACTGTAGCTCCCTCCAGCTTCTCAGTCTAACTGCTCACAACGAAAAAGATACTCTACATTTCGGGGGATAATGTGTTAGTTTAAATGCTCCCTGTGTCAAGTTTAGGGGTGACTAATCCGTAGTACAGTGACATAGTACAAGTCACTAGTTTAGAGTTTTGGTTTTGTTTTTGGTTGGTTTTTTTAGTGTGTTTTCCATTTTTGTTTTTATAAATAAGGTCTCTCAGTGTGCCATGGAATGAGCCTTCCAGGAGTGCACTGAGCTGGATGATTAATGCATTACAATTGTCTGTTCATCACTGACGGAAGTGTTTTGCATGGAGAGATGACTTGCTCTCTTCTAGGTTTCTGTAAATGAGGTTGTGAGGTTTTTCTTTTGAGCTACCATTTTATTTTGAAAAATAATGTAGTCCTTAGTTCTCTAGCAACTGTCCACATAATTTCGATGCAACCATTGAGGAAAAACTTCCCTATCCAAGAGCATCATCTTAATAAAGAGTGTGTTACTGTGTCAAAGCATATCTGCAACCATTTCTGTACCAACCTTGGGTGACCTTTTCTCTCTTCTTCAAGATGGGGAACTTCTTTAAAGAAAGAGCAGGGATCTTATTTCCATAGGAAGCACAGCAAAAAGAGGCAAACTGAATTTTCTCCCAGTAGCCTGTAGTCCTTGGAAGATAGGCTGCAGTTTTCCTCCAGGCTGCTGAGAGCTGGAGGATCAAGTGTTCTTTCAGTGCAGTTGTGAGGTGATGATGCAAGCGACCAAGGTCAGCTTGTAACGTGGGCAGCTGTGTCCAAGTCTTCTGATAGTGAGCTGGTAATTGTATCCTTGAATAGCCTTCCCTGCAGGAGAGCCTGGTGCCAATAAGGAATTCAGAAGGACAGTGGGTGCATGCTGTCACCTAAAGGAGATTGCAGCACAACTGCAGGCTAAAGGTTAATCAGCCCCACTGTTCCGTTTATGTTGGACTTTTTGTTTGCTTCTTAGTTTCCTGGTGAAACAATCCAAGGGCTGGCTTGATTTGGAGGCTGTGAAGCACCTCACTTGGGGGAGAGACTTGTGAGGTTTGCCTGCGTATTTTCAGCTCTTTGGTATTTCAGACTAGGTGTGCTGACATTATAGAGTGTGTAGTGACAATTGAAAGCAGCAGAAAGGAAGATGAGCCTTTGAAGTCCTAACTCTGTTACAAGGAATTTGTTTCTTGTTATCATTCGTCTGCACCCTTGCACAAGGGAGCTGTTCCACCAAATTGTTGTGACTGTTCCCAGTCTTCATCTCTTTCCATCTAAGGAATGCAGCAGGTACAGGTTGCTGAGATGTCTGGTCTCTGATCACCAATTCTTTTGTAAGTGCCTCTGAGTTTGTTTTGGTCGGGACAGCTCCACACTTAGGGTAATGCCTCTAATGAGGTGGCTGTTGGCTTTTAGCCAACCCTCTGAGAACAACAGCCTGTGTTTAATGTGCGCCCCTGATTGCTGTCCATCTCAGATTACCTATGGCCTGCTTCATGGTCAGCTTAAGCTTCCCCTTTTGCCAATGTTGTGGCTCTTTACCGGCTACAAATTAGGTTAAATGTGGATTTTAGGTACTCACTCTATTTCAAGTAACTGACAAGTTTAACAATACTTTCTTGAGAAGCTGACAGATACATTTGTGTGCTTTGATTGGTAAGGACTCAGAGTGCTCTGGCAATCCTAATTCTCTTATTCTATGGCTTCACCCCAAGGCATTTTTCAGTCACCTTTAAGAGTTTTTCCAAGTCTTCTCTCCTCCTGTTGTCTGCCTTATTGTTACCGACTTCAGTTTCTCTGCAGGTATCTTTCCCAGGGTCTAGATGTTGCCAGTTGAGGCTTTTTTGGTTTTTTGTCTGTAGAAGTCGTGAATCAACTACTACTACAAGGAATAAGAAAATCTTTTCTTCTCATGCTTGTTTTGAGGTTTAGTCATGGAGTGGGTTTATTACTTATGGCACTTGTTTGCTGTCCTTAGTATGTTGTGTCCCAAAGATTGTGCTGGAGAATTAAGTCTTGTACCATAATTCTTTTTCCCTCTTGAAACACCAACATATATCTAGCTCTTTTTCCCTCATGCATTTAAACCTGATTTAGATGTAGGCGGAAACCTAAATATTGGTTAGATCCAAGTATTACCATAACTGTCACAATTCAACCATGATAAGTAAAAAGGCCATGTCCTTGTAGGATCATTTTCAGGCCTAATGTGATAGTGGTAGCAACTCCAGCATCGAGTGACCTCAGTTCTGTCTGACGGGGTTGCCCTTTGCCTGCAGGACGGGCACGTGGAGGTGGCACGGCTGCTGTTGGACAGCGGTGCCCAGGTGAACATGCCCGCGGATTCCTTCGAGTCCCCGCTCACCCTGGCTGCCTGTGGTGGGCACGTGGAGCTGGCAGCGCTGCTGATCGAACGAGGAGCCAACCTGGAGGAGGTTAATGACGAAGGGTACACACCTCTGATGGAAGCTGCCCGGGAAGGCCACGAGGAGATGGTGGCCTTGCTGCTGGCACAAGGTGAGATCCTGCGGCGATGGAGCACTCAGAGGGGCACGCTGTGATCTGTGGCCAACAGGTGTCCTGTGCAGATTGCTCTAATGTATCATGGGGCTGGCACTGCTCACTGCTGTACCCACGGAGCAGAGCTCAAACACCCAAACTGCTGTGGAGGTGATGAGCATTCCCCTCTCCAGAATTGTGGCCAGGTCAGTAATGTCTGTTTTGTTTCCCAGGGGCAAACATTAACGCACAGACAGAAGAAACGCAGGAAACAGCCCTGACCCTGGCGTGCTGTGGGGGCTTCTCTGAAGTCGCTGACTTCCTTATTAAGGCAGGAGCTGATATAGAGCTTGGTTGCTCAACACCTTTGATGGAAGCTGCTCAAGAGGGTCATCTTGAACTGGTGAAATACTTGCTGGCAGCAGGTATGTGTTCAGAGCAAGTGATTAATCCCACAGATGCCATGGACTTGATGTGTTTTGTATGATTTGGAAGGTGTCTGGGCTTTTGATAGTGGCAGTGTTGTAACAAGAAACAATATCCTCAGATAACTTAGCAAGAAAGAAAAAGCGTATGTTGCACCTCAGTATTGTTTGATACTGTTAACAGAGGAAAGTGCCTCCTGGAGCAGGTGATCCTGTTCCATGTCTAGAAAGCACCACATTAGTTAGAAACATTGTTTCCAGCTATTTGCATCTAGGACAAAATTTTAATACAGATAATGCTTGGTTTTGCTCGCTACTCCAGCTTTGACTAAGCCTGGTTATCTGCATTCGGTCTCCCTGAATAACCAGTTTTTTAGGAATGGTGTGCTGGGAAGTAGTGAGCAAGACATATTCTGGAATGTGCTGAATTTCTGTGATGAATGAACTTCATTGCTAAAGTAGTAAAAATTATATCTTGCTGGAGTTTGGGGTAAAATGATGCTTCAGTGTTCATCTTTCAGTTTATAAAGCTGGTAGAGTCTAAAGTGTTCTTCTTAAAATAACAAAAAGAAAGGACCTGTATTTGGGATATCTTCCTTGTTGTGGAAGGTGATTTATTTGTATGCTCTTTTCTAAGAATAAGCATAAAACTGGCTGGATTTGTAATTTTAGAAAGTAAAGCTCCCTGCTCATCGAGGGACAGTAACAACTGTGCCACTTGGTGCAGTGACACCAGCATGTGACACCTGTCACCAGCTCCCTTGGAACGCTCACTGCCTGCACTTCACTGCTGATAGTGTAGAAAGTTGATTAAGGAGCCTTGTTTTGGCTTCAGGGAGTCTCTAATTATACCTCACACCTTAAAAATAAGAAAATGGTTTATCACATTGGCATTTCTTTTTTTAAGAATAATGTGTTACATATCAAGAGTCATGCATAAAACTATACAAAGCTAGGCAAATTATTTCAACAAAACGGTTTTAAAGCAAATGATTTTAAAGGGCAGGAAAGAAGGGAAATTTGTGGAAGTGAATGGGTTTGTTGTATTAGCACTAATTTAGTGATGTGCATTTTGTCTGGTTTCCCTTGGCATACAGCTCCAGGTCAAATGGACAATCTGCAAAACTGCCTGGATTCCCTTTTACTTGATGTAACAACTGAAATCCTTCTTGCTGTACAGGGCCTGTAGGAATAAGTGAGCATATAGGTTTAACTGCTTAGATTTTCAGTCATGCTTTTTCCAAGCCTTGGCTTATCCCTTCTCCTTGGAGTATTTTCACTCTGGGAGCAATTTTTGCCATGAAAGCAATGCCCTTGGACTGTGGAGGCTGTTGGTCAGTAGGATATGGCTGTTTTAAGTGGTTTTTATGTTTATCTGATGTGAAATACTTGATAAGGACGTGTCCAATATGAAAACAATGTTGTGTTTGTAGGAGCTAATGTTCATGCCACTACAGCAACGGGAGACACAGCTTTGACCTACGCCTGTGAAAATGGACACACAGATGTGGCAGATGTGTTGCTTCAGGCTGGTGCTGATCTGGTAAGGATTCTGCTGTGTCCTGTGGGCAAAGTGCTTTGCTTTCAAACTCTAAGTCAAAGCCTGTGTGCTTAGAGAACAGAGTGATGAGCTCAGGAATAGAGCTTCATATATGGCTCAGAAAAGAGGTATGAAAGAAGCTTTAATAAAGTTTGCATATTCTGTTTGGTCTACAAAATAAAGGTTCTTATGGGTAATCTGTCCTGAATTTAAAATGTTTTAGTATTAGGAACTCCTGCTTCTCTATGTCAGTGTTGGTCTCTGAACACTGTCAGTCTCTTAACTTGTGCAAACTACTACACAAAAGCCCCAAATAAAGCAGTGTCTTTTAAATGATCAGCATAATCTGATCTCTTTTAATTCTTCTAACTTTTGGCTTTAGCACATTGATTTCTCCATGTTTATTTTCTCTAATGTAAACTAAATTGTTTACATAATTGTCATTTTCATATTACAAAGCAAGAAACCCAAAACTGCCTTTTCACCAGCTACAGGGATATAACATTTGGCTTGTAATTAGTAAAAACAATTGATACTTGAGTCTTCCAAAGGTGTTTATGAGCCTTATGTCAGACAAGGCTCAAGCAGGAAAGATTGTTATTTTGGTTGCCTAGGAGGAGTATTCTCCTTTTTTTCCCCTCTTACATACTCTCTGCTCTGTGTTTTGTTCTGCTTGGAGGGTGGGTTGGGGTTTTGGCTGG
Source organism: Bombycilla garrulus (assembly GCA_013400315.1). Lineage (NCBI taxonomy): Eukaryota > Metazoa > Chordata > Aves > Passeriformes > Bombycillidae > Bombycilla > Bombycilla garrulus. Next base: position 130,150 of record VXBU01000198.1, on the reverse strand, counting down.
ATATTCTGAAATTTTTATTCCTTTTGAAAAACCAAGAATGCCAGAAAAAAATTATCATTGGATTTGATAAATCAGCATGCCAATGAAGTTACTTAAACTTCAGTCATTAATGAAATTTTTAAAATTTTTATTTAGAAATATAAATAAATTAATGCTGTAATTGGGAATAATATTTCCACTCTTCTTTGAGACTTTTTTCTAGGGCTAATTCATTCTTCTGCAGTAATGTCAGTAATGTTCTGATTAATTTGTTCTTATCAGGGAGGAAAGTCATATTGTTGAGGAGGGTTGTGAAATTTTTGGCATGCCTGCTGCACTTAGCTCAATTCAGTGTTGGGTATTGAACATGAGCCACTCTAGTAAAAGCAAGATAGGTTTGGGGGGTTTATTGGGTATTAAAAAAAATGAAAATGAAGTACTTGGCTATATAAAGGTAAAAACCATGGAATATCTCATTGTAGGGAGCAAAGCCTGGAATGAAAAAAATGTAAAAATGGCTGTGCATGAACTTTAAAACATGCAAGAGTTGTTGTTTAAATGTCACTTTTTGGAGCTGTGTCATTTTCCCCTCTCCCATCACTAAAGTGAGCAGTGCTTGTGGCCATCAGCATCAGCTTCTCAGTCCTGAAGAGGACAATCTCTGTCCTTCCTAAAGTAAAGCTTTATTTCACTACATTTTCTTGTACTGCCAACAGAAATGTGGAAAAGGTAAGGAAAACAGTAAGGAAGCAAAGAAAAATTGCATTGAGAGGAAGACCTGCAATGTAAATCTGCCAGTTTTGAATTCTGATTGTGAGTGAATTGAGAAATGGCTACAGAATGGTAGTGATGCTGATGGCAGGTGCTTCTGTTTGAAGCAGCTTCTATTCAAACTCTCATGTTGCTTTGCTTTATTCGAAGTTGGGAGGTGTTTGGAATAGATTTGTTATGTTTGCCAGGGGCTGAGGGAAGGCTCTGAAGGCTAGACAAGTCTAGGTTCTTCCTACCTTACTGCTGGGCATGAAAAAGCTTCGTTGGCAGCACTGTGGGAGACTGATCTTCTAGATTTCAATTTTCATTCAAACAAGTTTAGATGATTCCATCAAGTTGTCCCAGGAAGTCAGGAATTGAGTGAAGATCTGGACTTAGACATTTAGCTGGTCTATCTACTGTTGTCCAGTTAATTTTGCTTTACTGCTGGTGTTCAGACACAGCAAAAGAAAATACATCTCCTGTTGTATTTCCTTCCTTCCTTCTTCATCCTGCAGCTTCCCTCTTTCCTGGGATTGCTTGCAATGATGCTTCATTGTTTTCCAGAATCTTTCAGAGTCACTGAGGTTTAATTCAGAGTCACTGAGGAGCTGGACAAACAACATGTTTTCCTGTTGGCAAGCAATTCTTTCTGAGGAAGATATTGGTTATGTCCTGAACAGTAAAATAAAACAGGAGCAGCCAGAAAGGTGTTCTGGTCCATGGCAGGGATGTTGGATGGGATGATCTTGTAAAGTTCTGTTCAGCCCAGACCATTCTGTGATTGTTTTATGAAGAGTGATTCTAGTCTCCATAGAGTTTTGTCTGAACTGGGAGTGACCATTACCACCACGTCTCAGCACAAAGGGGTGTTCTGCAAGTGAAAACAGGAACTGATGCTTCTCAGGGACTGATCCTCTGGCCTAGATATCAAATGTGTCATTCAGTTCAGAAACCAGTGAAGATCTTGAGAGCTCTGTTGCATTCATTAAGTAATATGGCTTTTTAGGCATCAGGAGAATTTTAAAAAAATTATGGCTGGGATGAACTTTTTCAGTTTGTGGTTAGTTTTTCCTTAAAGCTCTGCAGTGACAAGTAGGAGTAGAAATGAGCAGTGTCAGAGTGCTCATCTGTCTGCTGGAGAACTGCTCAATCCTCTGTGGTATTTCAATGGATTTGTCTCCTTGTGACTAATTGTTCATGAAGTCTGGCATGTTAACAATTCTTCTGTGCTTTTCTGATGCCCTTCTTTAAGGAATCTTTTCCATGTCCTTACAAAGTTAGCCTGTCAAAATCTGTAGCAAAACTAGCTGGCAGGCCTGCACCTTTTCTTGTTAATGTATGCATTTTGAAGTCAGCTTGCTTTTGCCAAGTGTATGAATGACTGAATCCGAGGCACATCTGAAGCCTTCAGCCTGTGATCCCATCTGTGCCACAGTTACATTCTAGTTCTCCCATCCCCTTCAGGAAAGGGACTTCCAGTGTCTCAGCTTGAGCTCCCACCACTGGATTGAAGTCAATTTTACTTGTTTGCAACCTTTATGGGGGCAGAACAGCTAGTTTAGATTTTGTGATCTATGTGAGTAAAGGTTTGTAGATTGGAACTCTGAAATATGAATTTATAAAAGCAGTTTTTGAAAGCAGAAATACGGTTTAGTTACTTCAGGAAAAAATATCCGGCTCTTCGGTAATACTTCTATTTATCAGTGTGGCAAGGATTGTCTAATTTCAAAAATGAGAGGATATTTTTTTTCCTTCAAGATTTCTTTTTTTTTTCTTCCCTATTTCTTTGTGTCTTTCCCAGCAGTTACCTTCATCTCAAGGGTTGTGTAAGGTAAGATGTGGGAGGTACATAAATGTTCCCACAGGACCCAGATTAAGGACTGTAAATCTCACAATGAGTATTGGTGATGTTTAATGAGAGGTGATGTCCTGCTTTTGAGCTGCTCGCCTTTCAATAAACTGAAAGGACCTTTTTGGATGCCTGTTCCCTCTTGATGTAGAATCACACCTGGATTAAAGGAGATTCTGGTGTCCCCTTTGAAGGCAGCACTGCTCTTGACAAGGTGGTTGCATCTTTGTTCAATGTAGCTGCAAACAAAAAGAGAGCTGTTCTTTTTTTGGACAGTGAGATCATCTCAGCTTTTCTCAGCTGGGAAATACAGAAAAGAGTTTTAAATTGGGTTTTTTTTTAACCTGGACCCTCTTGCAGCTGTACATGAGGCTGTGCCACATAGGATTTGATCTAGTGGTGGAATTTACCTTTCTCCTACAAGATATATGGGAGCTTTTACGCAGAAATTAAGAGGTGGAAGAGAACCCATGAGGACAGCTTCATCTTTGTATTTTTCTCATTTTATGCTGTCAGGGTCTCCCCAAAACTCTTCAATACTTGCTAAGATTCCACATCTTGCTTTGCTTAGAAGGCTAAAACTGGCTACCCGGCATCCACATAATTCTGATTGCAAAAGACCCCCAAACATGAATGCCAGACTACCTCTTCATTCTTCTCCTATTACACAATGCTTTTACAGACATGTTTCTGTCATGGCAGGGATCATTGTTTTGCCTTCAGGTGATAGCATCCCTCACACTAACATGGCTCCAAAATTGAAAACTCACTTCCCCTGATGTGTGTGACAGACTGTGGGTTTATGCATTGTGTATGAGGTACCATTTAAACATCTACAAAAGCAGCCAGTCTTCTTGGATTTGAATTCAGCACCTCTGGAGGTTGCTGTGTTGCTGTTACACTGAGGAATCTGAGGTGCTGTTATGTTTTTCCTTACTAGTTTTTGAGCCATCAGGGGAAGGTCAGGGATTTCTGGCTTTTTTTTAGACTTGGCCCTTAGTCTTGTGGAGATAAAGCATGGTAGAACAAGTGAAATTCATTTTTGTAGTCAACACTTTTTGGCTGTTGCATTCTCTGGATGGTGCAAAATAGAATTATGTTCTTTGTTTTACCATTAGTGAACAAAAATCCATCTTGCCCATAACAGGATGCTGTGTCTGACCTTTGTGGACCTGAATGGCTCATGGTAGGAGTCTGAACTCGTGAGAGCTTCATTGCTTGGTCTTACCCTTGCTCTTGCTGCCTCATGCTAGCAAATCTGTTTTCAGCTGGTGGATCTCATCCAATTTAAGTTCATGTTCCAGGTCTTCATGACCAGGAATGTTTGTTTGTAGAGCAAGAGCCGTGAGTTCTTGTTTTTCGTTCTGCAGGACAAGCAGGAGGACTTTAAGAAGACAGTTTTGGAGGGCACAGAGCTGGGCAGGCATCAGGTGAGGTTGGCCTTTGAGCTGCAGCCTCAGGATACATGCTAGGGACAAACATGGCTTCAAGGCATCTCAGTCTCTTCAGAGATCTAGAGACTCACTGTGCAAACTAGATAGGGCATTCTTGTCCTGTATTTTCCCTTCTGTTGGGTTTTCTAAAACTGCTTTTAAAAAGTAATATCCCAGCCTTCCCAAATGCAGCAGGTTATCTCACTGATAGCAGCCCTCAGATCTGTTTGCTCTCAGGTCATCCATTTCAGTTGTTTACTTTAAACTAGAGGCCTAGTTGAGTTTTCAGGAAGGTCATTTGGGACAGGACTGCTGGAATAGGAGTTCAGTTTTGAAGATCAGCAAAGTGTTAGGGACTGTATTTTTTTGCACCAAAAGCTTTCTCTAGATCACTTTGTTCTGAATAATATTTAGATTTCTGTTAAATATTCACTGTTGTCATGGATGAGGGAGGCTTGTTAAGGAATTGAAAAGTTGGAGCTTTACTTTGAAAATACAGATTTTCTTCCTGAAATTTTAAATAATATGTGACATTAGGAAAAAAAAATCAAATAAACTATCCTAATGATTAATATAATCATGAATATTTGAGAACCAAGAGAATTGTATGTGGGGAAAGCCTTTATGTAGCTGATTTTGGAACTGCCTAAACCAGAGAACTCAAGAGGAAGAATTAAAAAATACCGGTGATTGTCATAAGATGCTCCTGATGACTCTGCTTCTGCCCTGCTCTTGGAAGTATTGATTTGTCTAGAAAGGAAATAATTATTGCTGAGTGGAATCTCATCTCCTTCTTGAGTCCCAGTGGAAAAGGTGCAGTCAGTGTAAACTCCTGCCTGATTTCGGTAACACTCTCACTTTCCCCTCCCTTCCTTTCTGTTACCCAAATCCACAGAAAATTCTTCTCAGGTGTTCTTTCTATGCCAGCAGAATCATCAGGAGAGCACATCACCCAGGGGTTTAGAGAATGGCTTTCCAAATGTGCCAGGGGTGTTCTCATTTCTTCCTCTTCCTCATTGTACCAATTAGCACATTCCTCAGGGCTGAAGCAGTGACAAGAGGCAGGATGCTGTGGTGAGCCCTGCAGTGCAGAGCGGCAAGGGGATTGTGTTTGGAGACAATTTACTGGGTATTACAAAATAAACACTGGTGTGCACTTTGTGTAAATAAAAGGAAAAAGCACATTGGAAAGGTAATGAGGATGCTTTGGGACAACTTTTATTTTCTCTGTCCTGATTTTGATTATCTAATGCAGCTGAGAAAGAGATGGATAAACAGATAGACAGATATAATCTTTGAAATTTATGATTGTTCTAGGTAAAAGACAGGATATGAGGAGACAAAGGCACCGTACTGTCTCAGCTTCTTATTTTGGCTTGTCCTAGATGTCTTCCCTTAAAGCTTGAGTTGATGCTCTTTAATAGCCATTATTAAGGCTATAGAGAGTGCTGAAGTCAGAATTAATTTCATCTTAAAAATAAAACATTCTTTTTTGTCTTCCAATGTGAAAAATACCATCAAAATGCCATAATTTTTGAAGATCTACAGCAGGTGGGCACCCAAATGGTTTGGTTTGGCTGGACTGATGGTGTGCATGGTGCTGCAAGGATTGAAAGTGTGTAGTAGCTGAGGATCAAGTTCTGCGTGCTTGAGGAAGTGACAGTTGGTTAAACTGGGCAGAATCATTGCATTGCATTTAAATGAGGAAGCCTCCTGGCGTCCGTGTTTGAGACTTCCAACAGGGAAGTCTGTTAGGAAGGCAGAATGTTGCAAATAATTATTCCTTACTGCCAGTTATCTGCTACATCTCAGTGCAATATAGAATGCTTTTCAGTACCTTGGATATAGCTAAGGTGACCTCAAATAAATTTTGCATCTTGCCATCTTTGTATCAGTAAGGTTTTAAAATTGGGTGTGAATAGTTCAGCAGCAGCGTCCAGGTCCTCAGAGCAGAGTGGTGATCAGGAATTCTTTGCATCCACAGCTGCTTTGGGAATGATGTGCTGTTGGAACCAGGGGTTTGCTGTGCTTTAGGCACACAGCAGCTGCTGGCTTTTTAGGATCTCTTGGAAGTGGCTGAGGAAGGAAACACTATGCCAAATACCAGAGTAAGCATCAGGACTTAAGGGCACGCCACTGATTCTTATGATCATAGGGCCACATGTTAGCATAATTAGCTTTACATGTCCTGCAAATGTTTCTGCCATGCAGGCAGTCCAGAAGCAGATATTTACTGACATCCAAGCAGTCATTGCCTCTCAAGGAGAATCTATTAAATAAAATTAAAAAAAAAGTTACTTCAGTAGTAAGTCTGTAAGGTTTGCTGTCTGCCTGCATGTGCTTGTATGTTGTACTACTGAGTAAAAAAAAATAGAGCTCTGATGTGGGATTTAGGCATGTGTTAAAGCAGGGGTGGACAGTAACACAGAGCTCCTGTGAAGGCTGAGGAGCAGAGCAGAAGAGGAGCAATGTTACCTCTGACTGTGAAGGACGGGCTTGGATTGGGGGCCAGTCTGCAACAGAAGATCCAGTCAAGAGGTTTCTTCTTCAAATGTATGAAGAAAATCTTAACATGCAGCTTGCAACTGAAACAAGCCATATGTCAAAGGACATATGCAAGGTTTTCAGGAGTACAGAAATGATGAAGGAAGGAATTGAGTTGTTCTGTCAAATCTCTTCTTGTCTGAGTGTGTTTTTAAGTAGCCATGTTATCCACTGTCATTACTAAATGTTAACTTTTACTATCAGGTATACATGCAATTACAAAGTAAAGAGTGAATTTAGAGTTTGACTTCCCAGATATTTGATTAAAAACCACAGAGTCCTAGTATGCTATTGATCAGACTGATTGTTATTTAAATAGAATAATACTGAATGTAGAGTGCACATACAAACACTCCCAGGAAGGTGATGTTCTCTCCCCTTGTTCTTTGGGAGGGTTGATATCATTGCTCAGCATTCTTTGTGGTATTGATCATGTCTACATAGCAGGCACATTGTCTAGCTCTGTAACTGCTCTAATACAGCTGTATTCAACCACATCTTTCCAGTAGTCAGAAAGTTTTTATATTAGAATATTGTTCTTGACTCTCATTCCCTTTTTGTTGCTTTGTATCACCCTTTTCTCAACTTTCTGCTTTATTCTCCAATCCTCTTAGAGACTTCTTGTGACCTGCAGTGATTTGTCTCATTTTTATTTATGATTCTCATCCGTATGTTTTATAAACATTGTGTGCACTCAAGGCATTATTGCAGTTTTGAGGTCTGGCAGCTCTCTGAACTGTGGCACCGCTGTTTCCTCATGCTGGGTGATATTTGTGTCAAATCTTCCATCCTCTCTGAGGAGGAAGCAAGGTCTTACTGTTATCATGTATGTTATGTAATGTTCTCATATGTAGATATGTTTCACCACTAAAATAAAATGGGGGTTGTAAGTATGGAAGCTTCTTGGTGTGGTACCAGTATGGATGTGGTCCTAATCCTTTTTAACAGTGTGATTTAGTATTTTAAGTAACATGAAAATCGACACCAGTCAGTTTACATTTATTACAGGCTGCTTTATTATCCCATTCTTTTTAAATGTAATAAATCTGAGTAAAGATGGATCTTTTACTCAGATGGGTAATTGTGGTCCCATCACTAAATACTTCAGAAGTTGAGACAGTGGTACAATTTTTGCCCATTTATACATCTGTTATTTCTTCTCTAGGAGCATGAATCTGAAGGTGGGAGAACCCCACTAATGAAGGCTGCACGAGCTGGTCACTTATGCACCGTGCAATTCCTTATTAGCAAAGGTAAATGCTAGTTTACATAACTAATTAAAAAGCTTTAAATGCCACTTAACAATGCCACATGTTTGTGATCCATATTCAGAATTCTTTTGGTTATATGTATATGAGAATTTGTTGAAGCCTTAAGGGTTTTTTGAATTTCATGTAGTTCATGGTAGAATGAATTGCAAAATGTTTTGCTAGTTACTCTTCCTACTCTGTTGTATAGATAAGATTTGAAGTACAGCAGATATTTTCATTTTCTTTAAAAAAGCACTTCCTCCCTCAGAAAAGCACATCCAGTACTGTCTGAAACAGTAGCAACTGCACCACATAGTGATGCTGCTCAGAGTGAACATTTGGAACTGTGCTTCTTACACCATGTGTTCCCTCTCTTAACACTTACAAGCCCACTGTTGCTGTTGCAACTGCCTTGTCTTTACAGGGTGAGGAGGAGGATATGTAGAAGCCAATCAGTTAGTCAAAATCCCTTTTGCTCTTTCCCTAGAAGTGCGTAGGAACTAATTGGATTACAAGAGTAAAGTTTGCCTCTGTTCCATAAAATACTGTACTTGTTGATACTTTCTTTTAGAAAGAATTTCTTTGTGTTTAATTCTAAACTCATCTCTTACCAGGTGCCAATGTGAACAGGGCTACAGCCAACAATGATCACACAGTGGTGTCCCTGGCGTGTGCTGGAGGTCACCTGGCCGTGGTTGAGCTTCTCCTGGCTCACGGGGCAGATCCTACTCATCGGCTCAAGGTATTCAGCTGTCATGTTTCATAGGTTCTGAAAGACCCTCCTAATTGATTTATGATTTAGTAAATTTAAGTAATAGAATTGTATCTTACATGGGGTTGCTACTCTGGGGAGCAAAACTCATCTTCTGGCTTTTTGTTTCCAAAATCTCACTTCAGGATGGCTCAACAATGCTCATTGAAGCTGCCAAGGGAGGACACACAAATGTTGTTTCTTACTTGCTGGATTACCCAAACAATGTTCTGTCGGTTCCTGCAGCAGACTTGTCCCAGCTCACACCTCCATCTCAGGATCAGTCTCAGGTAAGGCATGAGGAGTTTTTTTTAAAAAGCACTATGAGTGTTGGGAAGAAACACTTGCATAATAATGTATTTCAAAATGAACATAGACAGTGGAAGAAATTTTAAAAACCCTACACACATGAGAATGACAGAGTGAGAGAATTGGTTGGTACAACCTGCAGAGACCTAAAGAACACATGAGCTTTGTTCCATTTTCTGCTCCCGGGACAGGATAGTCCCAAACCTAGGATTTCAAAAGGATTTTGTTTTCTTTCCTACATTTCCTGAGTATTTTGGTTCAACAGTTCTAAACCCTATGGCAGTAACTCTCACATGGTGTTAGTGATTCTCTTTGTTATATAAGAAAAAAATACATTGTGTAAATTCAGAATTCTGCAGTCTGAAGAGGCAGCTCCAGGGAAGTTAGTTGATTAAATGCCTAAAGGAATTGACAGTTTTCCAGCCAACACAGCCTGGGATCTTGCACAGAGTAGCACACTTAACTTTGACATATTGTCCCCAGTAAAAAAGCAAGGGTCAGGTCATACCAAGAGGTAGCATAGCATACACAATTTGGGAATAGTGAACCTGAGTGTGCTGTAGTTCTGTACCTTTTATGAACACTTGAAGGGCTGCTCTGCCAGAAGGTGTTTTGACCTGAGTGTGTCTGTGCCTTTGTTTGAAGGTTCCCCGTGTGCCGGTGCATACGCTCGCTATGGTTGTACCTCCCCAGGAGCCTGACAGGACCCCTCAAGAGAACTCCCCACCTCTCTTGGGAGTGGTGAAAGGTCAGTATGTAACCACTCAGAGAATGTATGTGGTTTGGAGATGGATAGACTGGGGACCATTTTATTAGAGCTTATGCATAGTGTAGTCCATTCCATCAGTTCTTGAACAGCTCTGATGAAGTATAACTTAAAACTATTTTATAGTTCATAGTTTTTTCCTTATTTTCTTGCATTCTACAGTATAGCAACACTGGTTGTTCTAACCTTATTGTGCTTTTTCTAATTTATTAGAATTATGTTTATTCAATTTTTTTGAAAGAAAATGCTTGTGGTAACTGCCCTACTGCAGAGAGATAAAAAGGTTAATGTACTCTAGGTGTGGTGTTCGCTTTTGAATATTGTACATTGATCTTCTAGAATAGTTGCAGCTATTATCCATGAACTTGATGCACCAACTTTTTTCTGTTCCATCAGTAGCAATGCAAACATGTTGGCACTGTAAGATACCAGTGCAGATCTGCTTACAGGAGTTTTTGTTGTATTAGTATAGTTCCCTTGTGAATAATCATAACATCAGAGTTTTTGCTTTGAACGTGGTCAAACTGATTGGTTAAAACTCCTTGCAGTTATTAAATTGCAATTAAATATTAGGGTGTTTGTATCCAGCTGTGGATTCTGTAACCAAATCTTCTTATCTGCTAGGTCAGCTCAGAAAGAGAAGCAGCTTCTCAAGTGCAAAGTTACAAACTGCAGCTCCTAATGATCGACAGTTTTGGATGGGGATCATAAGCATTACAGTATCCAAAGCTCTGTTAGCTAGATCTACTTAAATCCTTTGTTTGAGGAAGCACTGAGCACTTCCAGAGCAAACAAACAAACATAAACCCTTTAGGGGCACAAATCAAGAGAAAAACATCATATACCTGCTGGTGTCTGAATGTGCAGCTGTGCCCCTCTCCCTGCATATGCCATGTGTGTGACCTCTCAGATGCGCTTGCTGTCTCATTTCCTAGGATGTGCAACCCTTGATATTCTGGATTTCAGAAAAATGAGTACCAAACAAATGGAAAGAATATACAACTTCTGGTTCAAATAACCCACCAAAAAGCTGTACAGCAGCATGTGTGCCCTTCCAGTTCAATGGCTGTTAGCACTGTCGAGTGGGAGTGTTCTGGGAGCACATTTTGTGGTGCATGGGAATCAGTAAGGGATTAGTTGATGCTGAGTCAGAAGACTGAAGTTAAAAGCTAAAAGTTTCATTTTATTTAATCCAATTATGAAAAGCAAATAGTTGGCTGTAGTTTAGGAAACAGCTCTCATTAGAAACAGCTTATTGCTAATGTCAGCACATCCTTAGGTGTGTGTTTTTGCAGTACTGTGATGTTGGAACTGGCACAGGGAGATCTCTTTGTTCACAGGGGTTCAGGACATGCTTCATGCATGTCAGCAAAACTCATCTGTGCTGCATTGCAGGAGATGCAGCAATCCCAAATGTGTCATGTGGGCTGATGAAGCATTCTCAAAAACTCTGTGCAAAGCTCTTGTGTCTCTCAGACCTTCAGGGAGAAATGGTATTTTTGTGGTGAGCACTGTGTGCTCATTGCAGTGGTGCAGAGTTGGTGTGCTGTGCTGAACTGCCATTTGTGACTTGTTGCACACACATGGCTTTTATTCCATCACTAAACTTCTTGGAAGAGGAGGGGCAAAAGAGGGAGCTGAGGTTTTCCTTATTTCCGAGGCAGGAGAGCAGTCAAGCTCCTGCATAACAAAATTGTTTCTCTAGGGCAGAACAATAACTTGCCTTCAATTAGAAGTAGCCCATGAGTTTTTGTATAAACTAGGAACTATTGGGAGGCAGGAGAGCAGTACTTTGCCTCCTTAACCATAGCACAGTAAGATTTTTTTTAATAGACCTGTGTGAGTTTTGCAAGAAATGCAATAGTGACACTTCGTTTTCTGAACAGTTCTTGGCAAGTCAAATGTAAAACCTGAACACATTTAAGTGTTACAATTCAGATATGACATGAGGTTTTTCAAGAGGAATTTATGGTCTAATTTTGAATTTTATTATTAGTCTTCAGTAAAGCATGGAGGCACATGAGATCATTACTATTTGAATAATGATTTTGGCAAAGGATTTCATATTGGTGTTTAGCAACTGAAAAGAGAAACATTTCAGAGGCAATGGTGGATCTAGAGAGGCTTAGATAAAGGTGACACACCAAGATAAAGGTAACTTGGAAAGAATTGAAGAAAAATCAGTTGAAAAAAGGAGCAGAATTAGTTATGGGATTGACCAGACCTCGGCTCCTACTTGCTCAGGAAGGACTGTTCTCAGGGCACTGCATTTAGCACGTGTCTGTTGTATCCATGTAAAAGAAATCCCAGTTCAGCTCTTCTTGCTTCCTTGGGGAGAGGCAGGAGATCCCTTCCTTGGTGGGTTCTGCCTTCGCTGAACAGGGGCAGGATTGCTGAGCAGCAACTCAGCACAAAGAGTTTTTTGGGTACAGAACCCAAATGTGCTGTTTCCATAGGCCTGAGGGTCTGTCCAGTGCAGGGCTGTGCTGCAGCTCCACGTGGCCCTGCACCTGCTTCCCTGGGAGAGGGGCTTGGAGCCCAGCCCAGGGGGCAGTTCAAAGGAATGCTGCTGGATTTCTTCAGGAAACCAGCTGTTGATAATCCCCTCTAGTCTGTAAATGCAGATGAATGGTTCCTACAGAGCCGTGTGCAGGGCTGGAGCACAGAGCACACTCCAGATCCTCATCACACGTGCTGGGACAACAAGGGATGCTCAGGGAGCCTGTGGAAAGCAGCAGGGTTGTTTTCTTAGTCAAAATATTTTTACTACCATCAGCTGTTTTTAAACATGTCAGAGTTCAAAGTAGTCTGGTTTTGGAGAATGAGGTATCAGGTTTTCAGTAAATTTTTCTCCAGATTTCTTTTACTCCATACTTACTCTGAAATTGCGCTTACAACTGAACTAATCGCCCTAAAGTGAGTACTTAAAACCTGTCAACATGCTGTCATTAGACTTTTCTAGTGTCATTTTAAAGTGGGCTGTAACTTGCAGCTGTTCTCATTTGGGGTACAGGTTTTTTTTAGAATTACACAAGACCAAATAGACTTATTCAGATGAAAGCTGCCCAGATTTACCTTTGATCCCTGTGAAGGAGACCAGAGTTCCCCTAAAGCTGAGTGGTAATTTTGGAATCTCTAAGCTTTCTCAGCTAGATATTCAATAGATGATGTTTCCTGGATCCCTGTGCTAAATCTAACAATCTGATGGTTTGGAGAAGGGGAAGGAAAACAAAAACTCTTTTGTAACTTCAATAGATACAAATTCAATAAATATTTTTTTACTCTGATATCTGACTTCTGTGCCTAATACTGAGTTATATGTCCCAGCAGAGATCTCATGCATTGTGTGATTTAATAAAAATAGGGGCTAGGTTAACAGTAAAACTAGGAAGTTATATGACTTTCATGGAGGTAAAAGCATTAGTAAGGCAAACTGATATTCCTGCTTTTCCAGCTTTTGCATTCTGATTTTTACCAGATTTTTCTACTGCACAGTCCCAGCTGCCTGCTCATTGTTTAAAGTGCTTCAACATCTTCTAATCAATTCTTGCCATTTCCTCCTGGAAACTTCCTGCCTGAGTCAGCAGCTAGCCCAGGTATCTGGGATGAGTTCCCAAAGGAGATTTCACCATCCATGCCTCCTGACTTCTGAACTTTACTAATACTTTCTTTGTAGATTTAAAGACTTTTTTTTTTTTTTGCAAACCCTCAGCAGTGCAGGCAGGTGATTTGGCACCAGATAGGTGTAGGCCCCCAGGAGCACAAATGTTTAACAACCTTTTCATGGTGGTTTGTGAAATTCTGTTCCTTTGAAGCTTCAATCACGTGCTTGCCACCAGCTAATTCAATTACATCTTAGCAATTTTCCAGTTATATACCATGAACGCACCAGAGGAAACTTGGGAAGAAGACTTAAGATTGGAAAGTAACTCAAATTTTTGAATGGCTGAAAACTGAGTTCAGCTTGGCTTGGTTTCAGCTATTTAGCCATGGCCTGTTGGGTAGCATTGCACCTATTCCCTGCAATTTTCCATAGAAACAGCTGCAGCAGTGATAAAGACTGGCAAAATTACTCCATGGTTCCAGGAGGGATACTGTGAACTCAAACTCATCATTCAGCCTTCTACCAGTTAACCTCTTCTTTATAAAGAAGAATTCTGTATGTATGAAAAACCATGTAGCAGATGAATTTGCTTGGGACATGTAGGCCTATTTTTTTTTCCAAATTAGGAAGATTATATAATATTGTACTTTGCATTTGTGTGTGTATGGAGCAACTGATTGTTTCTCCAGGTCCTTAGAAATGAGTTTCTTACTGATACAAATAATAGTTAAACACAGAATGTTCATGAAAATTCAGTATTGAGTTCAATTTATTCATGTTGATAAGGCTGGTGAGTTATAACTGCAGGCTGGAAATTGAACTCTCAACTTGTGAGTGAAATCAGATTTACGAAAAGAAACCTCAAGTGCAAGAACAACAGACAAGCAGTTCTGTTACAGAGTACACAAATGACATGGTGATTCATACAGATTTATATAACAGGGTCTCCAGCAGAGAAGATGTATTTGAATGTACAAATGTGTATCACACAGCTGACTTTTTTCTTACTGTGATTTTTTTATGCTGGAAAAACATCTTTTGGGCTTTACTGTTTGGATTTCAATCCACTTTTTTTTCTTTTTTTCATTTGGCAATGACAATAGAAATTAAGCAGCTCTTACAAATCTCAGAATTTTGTCTAATAAAATATACAGTATAATGGAAGTGATAGGCATATGAATTAGTTCTTCCCTGGGAGAAGTGACATCCTGTGGATTATAAGTCTGAGCTAGAAGAGCAACTTCCTTGAGAATCATAACCACTCATGAGGAAATATGGTATCAGACTTGTTTGTTGGCAGCAACTCTGGAAATACTGAATGTGTTCTAAGCAAATTTAAATTAGAAGAGCTCATTGCTTGAGAAAGCCACCTGAGGACTACAGAACTGAAGGGTATTTTTCCAGGTTCTTGCTCACAGTGTTTAGGGACTTTAAATGTTATTTGCAGTCAGAAGCATTAAATAAAACCTGGTCATGGTGTCCTCTGTGCATGTTACTGGCTGCTTAAGAGACCAGGAATGATGCCTGGGGGAAGCTCATTGGGATGAAGGGGCTGCTGCGTCTCAGGTCTGTGGGAGATGGTCTGAAGTGTATGAGAGAAGTCCAGGAGATTGCCATGGGAAACACCTGTCACTTCCTGGAGAGAATGGAGATCAGAGAAGTGCATGGGAAGCTGTTTTGGGCAGAGTAGCTCTTACCCTGAGTCATAAATGTTGGTCACAAACCTGGCTGAAGATCTGTGTGTGCTCTGCAGGAATTGTGGTGAAGGCTGAGTTGGACAGGGTAGGGACCAGAAATTGTGGGAATGTGGAATTGCAAATAAAAGAGCAATTGGTGATGCTGTCCACAAAATAATTGGGGAATCAGTCCCTTCTTTACTCTGTGGCTTTCCTAGCATGCCCAGAACCACTCTGGGTTTGCTGATCAATTTTTTTTCCTGTAATCATGGTACTGGGTGGCAGGTGTGGTATCTGTGTAGTAGCATCTGGATTTCAGTCATCTTCAGTCTAAATAACTTACTTTCATATTAAACAAGTCTTCTAAAAGTGATGAAAATAGTTGCTATAGAGGTCAGATTGACAGTTTAATGGTGCTAGTTGTAATTTGGTAGTAGGTTGATTGTGTAGATGACTGATGCTGCCCCCAAAAGACAAATGTACAAAATAAACTTTAAAAAAACGTGGTTGACGTGATTATAATCTGGCCTGTGATTGGATTCTTAAGTCTTACTGTATTTACAGATTTCAAAAGTGAAAGTGTAAAGTGTGTATTCATAATTATGTACTAAAATGGGCACATTATTTTTCAGGATATTGTAATATAGAGGAGATTTGGATAAACCAGGAAATGCTACTTTTTAGTACATCCAATATTTGCATATTCAAAGCTACCAAGAGAGCAGCTTCTCCACCTCTGGTTTGACCTGACTGTTCTGGTGAACATGTCAGGTTTAGCAGCTCTTTCTTCCTACCCCTTGTCCTTTTCCAGTATCTCCAGTTACAGGTTTGCAACTGTTTTCTGGCATAGAAAGGGTGATTTTGAACCTAAAAAGTGGCCCTGCTATCTAATTAGCAGCTGATTAATGTAAATTTCTGTGCCTTTTCTGGAACTTGAGAGCCCAGCTGGTCTCCTAACACCTATCTTCAGAAATTGTCCCACCTTTCCATGCTGTTTCTGAGTTGGAGCTGCTGTGTGAGCCCAGCCCTGGCTCCTCAGCCCAGCCCAGCTCTCAGGGTGAGGCTGTGCTTCTGCTCTTTCCTTCCTCTTGTGCTCCTAGAAAAGCTTTCCCGTGACAGGCTTGTTTTCTCCCCAGCTCAGACAACGTTGATACTTTATTATTTGGGAGGCTCTTTGAACTGCACCTTTTCTTTCCTAGCCTGATAGAAGGTGTCCACAGCTGCTGGGTTGTGGGAATGCCTTGTGTGAGGATGGGAGTGACAGACACAGGAACCTTAGAGGTGACATTAAGCAGAGCAGGGCAGAGTGTTCCCATCTCAGCTGAAGGCAGGGTTCATTTGCAGCTTGGTTACTATAGCAATGGAGCACAGCTTAGTTTCAAAACAACGATATAGACAAGCTCTCTGAGATTTTTGGTGAGTGCAAATGTATTTCTCAAGAGCGGTCTCAAAAACCTGTAAATTACACTTGTTAAAGGATAACCCCTGAGAGCAGGACAAAGCCAAAGAGGCCACGGGTTAGAGCAGGCTTGAGCTAAAGAGCCACCAGCCAGCACAGAGCCAGTGATTGCTGAACTTCCAACAAATTCCTCACTGTCTGCTGAGAAATTGCTTGGGGACTCACTTATGGTTCAGAGGCAAAGTAACAGCAGTGGTGGGGAGAGGTGCTCAGCTGAAATACTGCCCTGCAGAGTACGGAGCTGCAGAAGGAGCATCCTGAAGGGTGGCTCCAGGGGCTCTGGGCTGCTGGGCTGTTTCCTAGAGTTATTGAAGCATGACTCTGGGATTCTGGGCTGTTTCCTGGGGTTAGTGAGATTCTTGTTGTTTCTCATATTATTAGGTATGGTTTGCTTTCCCAGGAGTCTGCTGAAGGTATGCAGTACGGAGTTGGTCCAATTCTATTTTCATATTTGTTCTTTCTCTTTACAAGAGAAAAATCTCACATTTGTTTGGTTTACAATTAGTTCCTCCAAAAAAGATGCACTTCAAAGTGAGGTGTATGTGACTCTTGTTTTGACAGCAATGCAAAATGGAGTTGTTTCTGAGTTAGTGTATTGGTGAAGGATGGCCCAGAGAGAAATAAATCTGTGTTTCAGGAAACTTAATCCTTCCAGGGGTGGTGACTGATCCACGACTTAGTTCTTGTATCCAGACTTTCACTTGATTGTGTTATGTTTAGGTAACTGTTTAGGTAACTTTATTAAACCATTGGTCAAACTGTACATCATCTGCTTTGTAAAACTTCAAGTTTTCTTCTTTTTTTTTTTTTTAAGGTTTCATACATCAGTGTTTGGATAATGCAAATGAGTATTAGTGCAGAAAATTATTTAATCAGGCTAAAGCCTTTCACATTTTTAATTAAAGTTTTGACACTGAAGTAATAATTAAAATTTCAGCACTTAATACATTCCTTTCAGTAAGATGTGACTAGAGTTTCCCAGATGTGGCTTTTGGGAAAGCTGCTTGAGGGCAGTCAGCAATTGGGGCAGGGCTGCCCAGGTTTGGTGGGCCTTGCTGAAGGTTATTTTTAAAGTCTTTATAATGAACAGAATTGTTCATTTGTTACTGGAAGGGGAAGTAAGCAAGTTGTTAGTTTGGTCCCAGAATTTTTTAAAAGGTGCTAAAACTTCACACTCCACTTTAAAGCACTAAGTTTGCAGCGGCAGGATTCTGCTTGTAATGTGAATGCTACAATATTTGGAGAAATCCTAATTCAAAGTATCATCTTACTGTCAGGTTAGTCTGCTCTCAACTCTAGAGTCTTTCTGCTCCTAACCTTGCTGTTGGAAGTCAGCCTCTGGAAAATACTCTTACTTTAAGCTCTGCACACACAGAAGAACTTTGGGAAGTCAGTAAATCATGTAAATTGCCTTCCTGTTCTCTCTGATTTCCCTTCCCAAGTGCACTGTCATGTATGTCAGAAATTGTCAAGGTTCCTTGTGAGATTGAAATGGCTGTGCTCAAAGGGATGTGAGGATCAGTATTGAAAATACCATCTATCTGCTTTGTCCTTTCTTGTCTTAACATGGAGTGTAGGGTTTACCTTTCTGTGCTTTGACAGATGTGCAGTGTTAGTTGTAAAGATTTTTTAATTTTTTTTTTATTATTATTATTATTTTTGGTGGGTGAGAGGGGAGGTTTGGGGTATCTTCAGCATGGCATTTTTTCAAACATTTTTCATGTGCTTAGGTGCATCCAAGCAGAAGTCAAGTTCCCTGCAGGTAGCAGATAAGGACCTACTGCCACCTTTTCACCCATACCAGCCTTTGGAATGCATAGTAGAAGAGACTGAAGGCAAGCTGAATGAACTTGGACAGAGAATTAGTGCTATTGAAAAAGCACAACTTAAATCATTGGAATTAATTCAAGGTGAACCTTTAAATAAAGATAAGATTGAAGAACTTAAAAAGAACAGAGAAGAACAAGTACAGAAGAAGAAGAAAATATTGAAGGAGCTGCAGAAGGTGGAAAGGCAGTTGCAGATGAAAACCCAACAGCAGTTTACCAAAGAATATTTGGAGACCAAAGGTCAGACAGACACACCACCTGCCCTGCAGCAGCAGTGCTCACTTACAGGGGTCTTCCCAGAAGTGGAAGCTGATAAGGGTCTGCCAGAGGATAACTTTTCAGGGTTACCTCAGGTTGACACAATCTTGTCTAAAGATGATGAGCAACACCAGTCTCCACCACCTGCTGAACAAATAGAGTTTGTCCCTATCCAGCCTTTGCCAGCACCGCAATGTAATTTTTCTGGTAACTTAGGTTATAATGGGACAGAGTCTCTTGAACTTCAGAAAGCATTAGGGAATCAGCAGAATGTAGGACAGCAGCAGCAAATTGCTGGGCAGGGGCTCTTAGTTCAAGAACCAGACGGATTAATGGTTGCCACTCCAGCACAGACGCTTACCGACACTCTTGATGACCTAATAGCAGGTGGGTTAAGAAATATACCTATTTTTGCATTAATTTGTGTGCTCAGTTTCCCTCTCTCTCCTTCCCTCCAAATACGTCTTGGGGTTTTCCAGTTTGGGAATACTTGCTTAAGAATAAAGATCCTGATTAGTGCTATTAATCCTAACAGTGACTTCCAATTCTAACATGATACTTGTAAATATCTTTTTTTCCAAAGTGCAAAACTTCCTGTACTGGACACCTGTTTTAGCCCCTTTGGCCTCATCTTTTTCTGTGCTTCTTTAAAAAGCCTCATCATGAGTAATTAGTAGTGCCCATTAGGAAACCCAAAAGCATGAGATTTATATCTTCTGTAGAATTTTCTGTGCAGGCTTATCAGTGACTTTCTTCAACGTGGTAGCCATCTCTAGAAAGAGCCACAAATTGTTGTCACTTTTGTGGACAAACACGTCCCTCTCCTTGCTGCTGGAGCTTAAGCACAGCCCAGAATCCGCGCGCACCCGCTCCGTTCTGTGATGGCTTGTGTTTGCAGAACCCCTGCTAAACCCTGGGTGTTGTACAGGAATATCTGCTGGTTAGAGTTCCACATGGCAAAAAACCTGTCCTGTTAGCTGGATGAAAAGCAAAAGCCCCAGCATCCTTGCACGTGTTGGTACGGTGTGAAGAGGAATGGGAATGCCCGCTCATCGGGTTGTGAGTCCCCTTGTGCAGGAACAGGGATCACTTTGGGTGACTTCATTTCGTGGACTTGACTAGGATTGAGGTTTGCTGCTGGAGGTATGTAGGATATAGCCAGTGTTGTTTGGTCTGTAGTTTTTTTTTTTATTCAGTGTTTTTCAACTTTTCTTTGTACCTTGTGCCTGTACCCCTGCCCATTATTTTCCTGTCTGTCTCCCCTGCCCCTCCCGTTTCGTAGTCACTGCCGTGTCCTCTGATGTCAAGGCTGTAGAAGTGTGCAGTGAGATCTTTGGCCAGCCATTCCTGGGAGCCTTTGGAATGGTAGTTGCATCAAGCTCATGCAAGTCAAGACTACTTGTGACTTTGCAACCTCCCATGGAAGGAGGTTGGTGGAGTAGTGGGGTGGTTGTACCAGCTCCCGTCCTCTCCTCGCTGTAATTCCAGTTGTTTTGTAGAGCATCAGTTTTAGTTCCTCCTGTTCTGGCATGGCAAGCCTCCCTCTCTGCTCTGTGGTGTTCTTCAGAATACTCTGCCAACATTAAAACATTCTCAATTTTTATTACTCAAAATTTTAGTACTGAAGTGTATAAGGAGCAAAATTTGAATGGGTAACACAAAACATAATCAACAAGGGATTAATCTTTGGAGTAGTCGCTGTTGCTGAGAGTTGAACGTGTTTGGCACAAGGCCAGGAGTCTGTACCCTCTCGTGGTCAGCAGCTCATTCTGCGGCCACAAACTCAGAGTCCCCACTGTGAAAAGTGCTGCAGTCCAGCTGAGTGTGAGAACTGTGCTGTGGGAAAAAAAGATTGCAAACAACCAGAAAAAATGTATCTTAAAAATAATTTTAAAAAGTTGAATAGACATTGGTTTGCTTTCTGAAAACAGCTACTGGTTCTGCTAAGAATTAAAGACATTTTTTGCTAAGACATGAAGTTTACTTATTTCAAAAATCTCAAATAGCACCTTCTTCTGCATTAGAAACAACATTTACATAAATGCAACTTGAGGTGTCTTTAGCTAGTGAGTCCAGAGGCTTCTGGAAAAATGTATTGATGTTGTTTTATTGAAATATATTTTCTTCTGAAATCCTTAAGTTTCTTTCACTTCTCTCCCCTCCAAAAAAAAAAAAATTGTCAGGAGATAGATATCCTTCTCACTTTGTAAATCCAGGCTATGTAAAAGTGACCTCCATGTAAATTATAATCCTACTATATCTCAGATTTATAGTCATGTAAAAGCAAACTGTAAATTTATCTACTCATACTCTGAACTTTTTTTGATCCATATCTAAAATGCACTTTTCCCACAAACTTTCCCCTTAGTCCTTAATTTTTTAAAGAAATTTTGAGCAATAAAATCTGTTACAAGATCTGTTTTTGCATACCCACTACAGATGCCAGGTAAAATGGTTCAGGGGCTTGTGCCTGGTGCATGGGAAGCCTGGGGTTTAGGGAGCTCATGTCCCACACTCAGGGTGTCATTGAGGGCTCCCCTTGATCCCACTGCTGGAGCTGCAGTGATGTTAGTGAGTGACTCTGGGTTTAGAAGAGATAGAAGCACTTTCATTCCTTCTGAGTATTTCAGTTTGGGTGGGGACGGTTTCAGAAGAACAGAAATTATTTTTCCCTCTACCCTGAAATACCTTTTACTGCTGCTCTTAGCAGTGGTGATATCCAGAAGAGACCATGGAGCTGCTCCAAGGGCTGGAGCCCCTCTGCTCTGAAGCAGGCTGGGAGAGCTGGGGGTGTTCACCTGGAGAGGAGAAGGCTCAGGGGAGACCTCAGAGCCCCTTCCAGTGCCTAAAGGGGCTTCAGGAGAGAGACTTTGGACAAGGGCCTAGAGGGACAGGACAAGAGGGAGTTGCTTCCCGCTGCAATAGGGCAGGGTTAGATGGGACATTGGGAAGAAATTCCTCCCTGTGAGGGTGATGAGGCCCTGGGCTTGCCCAGAGAAGCTGTGGCTGCCCCTGGATCTCTGGAAGTGTCCAAGGCCATGTTGGACAGGGCTTGAAGGAGCCTGGGATGGTGGAAGGTGTCCCTGCCCACGGCAGGGAGTGGAATGAAATGAGCTTTAAGGTTCCTTCCATCCCAAACCATTCTGGGATTCTGTGATGTAGGAGGCAAATCCTTCCAAGCCTCAGCTGGGACCAGTTGTAAGGCATAACTTCAATTTCTACAAGTTTGTATTTTGCTGACCAACTTAACAGTGACAACATAAATTGAGTATTTTTGTTAAAATTATGCTGGCAGGATGTGTCAGCTGTGACGTGTTTAGGTGGTGGATGTCAAGGTGCAAAGTGTCAGTGAGTCATAACACACATCCCCTCTTTCATAAAACTATGCAGAAGTAACCAAGTACCTTTGGAAAGCCAGCTGAAACCTAAAAATGAAGCAGCTCTTTCCACTCCAGAATGTTGTGTTTGTAATGGAGTTCATTTTGACACGTTGATGCATAAGTCTTGCACCTAATAGTACATTAAAGGTGTGAGTTATTACAGTCAAAATTTTAACCAGGTTTACAAAAGAGACAACTTGGTGCAGTTTAGAGTGGGAAAACAATAAATTAATTTGGAATATAGCTATCATTTTCATTACTCAGTATCTGTAAGGTTTCTTGTAGCCTCTTGTCTTGCATATTTGGAGTTTCAGTTCAGTTCACCTTCTGCATTTTCCGTTGTAAATTTCTTAGTTGTAGTATCTGAATTGAGGCTTTTTCCTCGTTTAAGGTATTAAAGATGATGAGCTTTTCTGTGTTGCTGGGGTTTGTCTCTAGTTGGAATATTTTTGTTCCTCTTTGTTTTGCTCAGCTGGTCTTTTTAGTCAAGAGACTGTGTGTGCTTTTCTGTCCCACTCTCGTCCTGTGAGCGGATGTTTCCAAACTGAAATTTCAGGTGTGTTCTGAGAAGCTTTGTTGTTTGGTTCTGACATTCTGGTTGTACATAGTGATACAGAATTACGGTATTTTAAGGTAAGGATTTGGAAGGTGCCATCTGAATTATTGGGTTGAGGATTGGTGTTTGGAGTAAAACTGGTTACTGGGACAATCTAGAGTGAGGGAGGTGAGCCATGAGCGGAGCTGCAGTTACCAATGTGCAAAAGCCCCTGCAGTAGCAGGTTACTGAGAAGCTGCCTGGACAGGCTGAAAGGCTGCTCAGGCTTGAAAAAGGATGATTGTCCTGAAAATCCCAGTTCCTTTGAGGAAAGAGGAACTGAAATCTAAGTTCAGTATTTCTGAATGCCAGTACTTGTGTCATGACAGCGACTGGGTAGCCACAGTTTCAGCCTACAGCTGAAATCTCATCCAGAGCTGCTGGCTCCAGGTACTGCCAGTACTCTAGAGCTGGATTTGGATAAAATACCAAGTTCTTGCTTTCTTTTATCTTACTCATATTTCCTTTGGTATTTTTTTCATAACTTTGAAAATAGTAATCTATGTCTTTAAAGACCAGCATTCAGCTTCCAACTCATACAAACAGAGACCCTATGGAACATTGGAAACCCTTTGTAGGACATGGGAAACCTGATTTTGTCATGTGTAGGATAAATTTTTTCTATAAGGAAGTCTTTAGAATATTGAAGTCTATGGGCACATTTAAAACCTCTGTCACAAAATTGGTATTTCCTTGGAGTCAAGGGCAGGCAGTATCAGTGCTGCTTTCACTGCTACGCTGTGGTACCACAGGATTCCAAGTTAGTGCCATGTTGGAACCATTGCTGCAAGGTCATTTTCAAGTTTAAAGTCTGTATTTTGCTGTGTAACTAGAGCTGGGATAAATCAGCCCCATGAAACTGGACGCAGAAGTTCTCAGGTTTTTTTGCTCCACAGACCATAAATTATGCTGCTGCTCCATGGGTCCAGCTTGCCAAGCACACTGAGGAAATAAAAAGCAGCATTTGAAAAATCCTGCCATTTTGTAAACTCAGCAGTTATACAGGGGGTGATTAATTGGTGGGTGTTGCAGGAATATTTGTTAGATTTTATTTTAACCTTATTCTAGGGTATCAGTGCAGGGTTTGTCTTCATTTCTACTGCCTCTGGTGTTCTCTCTCATGTTTAATGTTATTACTGTGCACATGAAATGCTTAGTGCATACTCACGTGTTTCAAACACATGATGAAAATCTAAAGTATGCAAGAAATACTTCAATATTTTCAGTCATGGTTGTGAAATAAAGAGAATTTGTGGAACTTGTGACAGCAACACTGAATATATTACCTTAAGACCCTTAAACTGGATCCAGTGGAGTCGCTCTGCACACCCTGCTCTGCATGCACAGCACATGCATGTGGTTTTATGTGTATCTGTAGTTGCAAGAGTTGAAAAAATTGAGCCAGTGTCTTCCATAAGGAAGGACCAGCTTGATTTAACATAAATCCTTAACAGGGTGATATGGTATCTGTATTTTGGAGTGAGTAATCTGTAGAAATCCATTTATTATCTTGCATTTCAGTGCATTAAGCAAGAAAACAATCGTATTGCATTAATTAATGTTCATTTGCTGCTGTAAGTGATAATCCATAGTGAGCAGATGAAGGTAGAAAATTTTGTATTTGAAAGTTTTAATACAAATCTGGTTTGCTCATGAAGGTTGTAACAGGAATTCAGATGTGGTACTTCATTGCTTAAATGCATTGACCAAATGTTAGTGCTCGTTTTGCCTATGCACTAAGGAGAACTCTTTGCTTAAAAGATCCAAGTGAAAATGGAACCTCCACAAATTTCAGTGAAGCCCCCCTGCCATGTTTCCAGAACCCAGTGGAAGTGACCCATCTTGCTGTGCTTCAGTCTGTGTTTCCTTTGTCAGGCACTGGCAGCTCTATAGGCTGAATTAGTGGTGTTCATGGTCATGTTGGGGCTTTTTCTATGACTTTTCCATCTACACCATTTTCCTGTGAGTAATTGCTGGTGTGTAATCCGTCAATGGAATGAGGAAAGTTGAGCTGGGAAAGGTTTGCAAAATGTGTTCTCTGAGTCCTACACAGGTTTCAGTTCATCCTTCACCTTCCCTTAATGCTTGGACAAAAGCAAAATGCTGCTGCTTGTTTCTTACCTATTAGTGTTTTCCTTTAGTTGCTTCTTCCAGGAATGCTAGTAAATACTTTGCATTTTGGAATAACTAAAGCTCACCAGGTGTTCCAGCTGATTAGGCTGCACAATAGAGACATTTAGCAATCCAGCAGTGACAATACCTGTCAAATCCAGCTGCTCTATCAGCAGGGATTACTGAAGCTAAAGCACACAGGGAGTCAGTGCGTGGGTGCGTTAGACTTTCCTGGCAGGTAATCCCAGCTGATTACAGGCATCTGGGCTCCACTTGGACTCTCATCAAGTTACACAGGCAGAGTGGAGTCCTGGCCCTGCAGTAGATGTCCAGGGAGATTTCTCTGCTTGTTGATTTAAAACTAGGTGGAAAAAATCTGATTCTCAATTATTAATTTTTTAATGTTATTAAAATAAAATTTAAAAAAAAAGGAGAGAATATAAAGTTGCATTCCTTGTGTCCCTGAGCAATGCTGGATCTTCAAGATAACATCTTTCACAGGCTGTGCATCAATCAGAATAAATTTTAGGAAGCACAGAGAGTTTTCAGCTTTCTTATTTTTGTTGACTGCCCCCTCCTGTCTGCTTCCCTTCCACTTTCCTGGGTTGGTTTAACTCTGAGACATGATTAATAGTGTGAGTTGCTGTCAGTCATCTTGCTCTGAAAACTTTCTCTGGAGCTTAAGTGTGCACTAACCTTTATGTGAAAAAAAATTGGATTGCAGAATACGACTATATTTTTGAACATTAGGTTTGTGTGTTAGTGATAAATAATTTGCCTGCTTAAACTGAGCATATGATTGAACTCTTTTTAACAGTGAAGGTTACACTTAGAAAAGGGTAACTAATCACCTTCATAATTCACACTTGTAATGCATACAGACTAATTCATGAAATTATTTTCTAACTTATCACAGTTTGGAGACGATGCTTACACTGTTTAACTGCCGCAAAGCTGCTTTTTGTTTTTAGGAACATTCCATTTGTTTCCCTCATTACTGTTTTGATTTTAGACCATTGCAGTTTTATGGAACTTAATATTTTTTGTATAAAATGGGACATTCCTAAGAGTAGATGAGTAACCTGGTGTTCATTTTCAGCTGTGAATAGCAGAGTGCCCAGCGGCTCCACCAGCTCTTCGCACACTACCGAGTCCCCAACGCCTGAGCCCTGCCCGCAGGCAGCCAGCAATGTGCCCCCACAGTCTGTGCTCCCCATGTACCCATCAGTGGACATCGATGCACATGTGAGTAATC
This sequence comes from Bombycilla garrulus, assembly GCA_013400315.1. Taxonomy (NCBI): domain Eukaryota; kingdom Metazoa; phylum Chordata; class Aves; order Passeriformes; family Bombycillidae; genus Bombycilla; species Bombycilla garrulus. The sequence continues at coordinate 104,348 of VXBU01000198.1, read as the reverse complement.
AAGGTTACCTTGGAGTGGATCTGCTTGAAAAAAAAAAATCTGCTTCTGTTGTAGAAATGTTAAAGTTGTCTTTGTTTTGTATTTCTGAATATCTGCTGCTTTTTCTTTCCTATGCGTGAAGACTGAAAGTAATCACGACACTGCGCTGACCCTGGCGTGTGCAGGAGGGCACGAGGAGCTCGTGTCTGTGCTCATCGCCCGTGGTGCCAATATTGAACACAGAGACAAGAAGGGTAAGTGAAAGCCATAAAACAGTTTGACCGTGAACTACAGCTTGAAAAAGTGAATTTCAAAATGTGAACTGCATTCTTGCGCTTCACTTAGGAACGTTGGGTATACAAAACCAGTGAGCTTCTGTCTGCACCTGAGTGGGACCTTAAGCAGATTTGTAAACATGAGGCACTTCTGTCCTTACAACTTACCATCTACAAATCACCTCAGAAAGCTGGAGAGAGGAGCTGATGGGGGTAACCAGCCAACCTGTCAGAACTGAGTGGTAGCAGTCGTCAGGTTGGGTATCATTGTTCTCAGGAGCAGAGTTCAGCAAAATCTCACATCTTTTAGAGCTGAGGGAACAAAACCACCATGCCACGTGTGTTGGAGCTCACGTTGACCACCGGCAGTCAGCAACACATGCAGAGCAGATGTGGTGACTGGTTGGAGCTTAGTGTAACAGTAATTATGCAGAAAGCCGTGACTTCTCCAAGGAGAGGAGTTGGTCAGAACTTAATCCAAACTGATCACTGCAAGCACTGTTTAAATTTCTTTTGGACAGCCTTTGGCTGGAATCGAAGCCTTAATGCGACAGGGTCAGCAGAGGGTTGGGAAAGGCTCTGAGATTGTGGCACCCAGCAGGAACCCCCAGTCTGAGGAAGAGATATGATCAAAAAAAGTCATTTTGAATCACCCCATTTGTGCATTTCTGCTCCTTAATAATACTTTTGAGATACTCAAAGTTGCTTTTTCATGCAATCTCGTGTTACTAGGTTTTACGCCTTTGATTCTGGCTGCAACTGCTGGACATGTTGGTGTTGTGGAAATCCTTCTGGACAAAGGTGGGGATATAGAAGCACAGTCGGAGCGCACAAAGGATACTCCGCTGTCCTTGGCATGCTCCGGTGGACGCCAGGAGGTACAGACCTGCCCTCAAAGGGCTTGACTTGTTACTTGCAGATGGGGAGTTTTTGTACAGTGTTGGGTTTCCTCTGTTTTTGATACATGTTACTTTTTTTTCTGGAAGGTTTTTCACCTGTTTCAGTGTAGTTAATTTAAGGCTTTTTCCTTTTCCAAGAAAGGAAGAAAAAATTTAGGACTTTTTTCTTCTCTCCCTTGCCTGTCTCAGTTTTGTTAGTTAATGGTAATGGTCACTTGTGATAACTTGTGGTCTTTCTTCAGTCAGTGTATCCTCACTTGGTAAGTACTTCTGTGAGGGAGGCAGATATTTATTGAATAACTTTATTCACTGAGAACTTCCCTTTTCCATCGTCCCTGTTCTCAAACCTGAAAGAGCAGGTGCAGGCACACAAGGACAAAAACTGGGATTTTGTGTGGGCAGTACGTGGCTTTAGTGGTAATGCACAGGGCTGATAAGTGCAGGTGCAATGCAGAACACACATCTTTTAAGGATGTTTCAGAGTTCTGTCAGATTTGTGTGTGTGTGCTGCTGCCCAAATAAGATTTGTGAAATCCTTCCTATTTCAGTCATGTGCATAGTACCTTAGAAGATGGCATGGAGATGGCCAAGAGCTCTGTAGTAGATTAATATAAGGATTAAAATAATTGGCCAAAATTAAGTTTCCATTTTATTGAATTTCAGATCTTTAACAGTAACAGTGCTTCTCAGAGAAAAAGGCAAGATCAGCATGGCCTGTAGCAGTAGGCCTGAACAACTGAAGTCTTCTGTTCATCCTCTTTATTTTTTTTTTCGTTATATCAGAATCTAGCTCTTATGCTTCTGGCTTAGCAAGAAGAGTGGTTTTTTGGTTTTTTTTTTCTGTCTTCTTTGGAAAACAGCTAGCTTATGTTAATAGTAAATTGAGGCCCACTTAAGTTCATAATGAAAATGTTTTAATTTTCTCCAATTTTATTTCTCTGAAGCAGCTTCTGATAGAGGAGTCCTTCCTCATCCTGGTTCCATTAACATCAGTCACTCCAATTTTTACCACTTGTGGGTTTGTTTTTTTTGAAAGTTGATATAATACAGATGAGTAAACTTGGCTCAAGTGTCATTTGAATTCAAGTTGTGAGATGAGTTTTTCTGAAAGAAATGCTCAAACATTGTGAGACATTATGAGAGTAGGTTAGATCTATTGTTTGCAAACTTAAGATTCCCAGGAAGAGCTTCTATTTAAAGCTTGCAGTTTTATTTAGGTGAAACAATCTTTCTGGCAGACAAGTGCTCAGCTGCTGTGGTCATGGGCTGTACAGAAATAGGGAAAAGTCAAGCAGAAGAGGGTGGAGATTTTCCTATGGAATCTTGTCTGTTGAGAGAGGAAACTGGTAGCACATTGGAAAGCTGGTGATAACATCCTCTCACTCCCTGCATAATAGCAAAGGCCACAATATGTCTGTTAATATTTGTCCTGTCTTTTCAGGTTGTTGATTTGCTGTTGGCCCGGGGAGCAAATAAAGAACACAGGAATGTGTCTGATTACACGCCGTTAAGCCTTGCTGCATCTGGTGGCTATGTTAATATCATCAAGATTCTTCTCAATGCTGGGGCAGAAATTAATTCCAGGTAATGCACCATGTGACCAGCTGAGCTGCAGTGTGGCACAGGCACTCCCTGTTGGCTCCATCCTCAGGCACAGGTTGGAATCTCAGGTGTTTTCAGACCTCACAACAGTATTTTTACACTGATGGCATCTTCTGTGTTCATGTTACCTTAGTGCTTTTAGATCCTTTAACCCTCATAAATTTCATCCGAATTATATCTAAATTTTAAGGGATTATAGTTTGCAAACCTATTCCTTCTATTTTCCACCATTCTAAGGTCTGGAAGTCAAAATGTTTCTTGGAACCACGTCAAGAAAGGAGCCAAGTGCTTAGGGCAGCTCTGTGTGTTTGAAGATGCCTTTTTCAGCAGGGGAACAAATTTACACAGCAGTGTCTCTTAAGCCTGCTCTCTGTTCATTTTAAGAAAACTTACATATATTCTAACACTAGACAGAGCAAGAGAAGTCTTAACCGGGCAAAGTTCAAGCTGCAGCTGTGCCAGAAGCATGTTTTTTCTTTGAAAAAATCAGGTGTAACTTAAGGCTTATGTCCCCTTCAGCCACCAGAATGTCTAACAGCTGAAATGTATTTTCCTTGTTTATAAATTGCAATTGTTTATTGCATATAGTTCCTCTGGTGGTTTCTCCTAATCAATTAAAAACACTATTTTAGGTCAATGCCTATATTTTATGTAGGTTACATATTCCTTTCTGACCTACAGCAAAACATTTTGTTGCTGTTGGATACACTTACGTGTTGGATGCACTCTGGGTACCCAGAGCTTTCCTTCAGCTGTGGGCACAGCAGTTTGTTTCTTTCCCTTAGGACTGGCAGTAAGCTGGGCATCTCTCCTCTGATGTTGGCTGCTATGAATGGCCATGTCCCTGCTGTGAAGCTGCTGCTTGATATGGGCTCTGATATCAACGCCCAAATCGAGACCAACCGCAACACAGCCCTCACCCTGGCCTGCTTCCAGGGCCGGGCTGAGGTGGTCAGCCTGCTTCTGGACAGGAAGGCCAACGTGGAGCACAGGGCAAAGGTAAGTGGGGGGCTTGCCTTTCCTTATGACTTGTTGCCTCTGAGTCATCAAGTTTCTTCAAATTTTCCTGTAATTTTGAGCCTCTCTGGGCTCAGAGGAGTTATTACATCAGAGCACTTAAATGTTCTGAAATACGTGTGGTTTCTCTTAAAAAATAAAAAAAGCATCAATGATGATGTATTTTTTGCATTAGGGAAAAGCTGACTGGTCTTTCTGAGTTTATAATGAAACTTAGATTGACTCTTGTCTAGACTTTTTCAGGTTTAAACTTGACGTGATAGTCAGTAACAGAGCAGATACAGATATTTTTACATGCAAGTGAAGTCTAGGCAGGAAGAGAATAGTGTTGCTTGTGATTCTCATATAGAACAGACTTCTTGTCTACAACCGAAGTAGTGCAGTCAAACTTTGTAAAGCTTTTACGTTGCTGTAGAACCCGTGGCTTCAGTACTGTGACCTTCTGTGCCTCTGAAATGCTCCACAGGTCCCATCCTTTGGTGCTCTGGGACAGCTTTGTGTCTCCTGCCATAAAGCAAGCTTAAAGCTTGTGTAGACAGCCAGACTGATTTCCCCAGCACAAAGGAATTTTTGGTAACTCCTAAGGCTGCTGAAATAATTGCTGTGTCTGTCTACCCCGCCTGCTTCTGGAATGACTGTGGCTGGAGAAAAGGGGATATGGATAAAAGCCAGCTCTCAAATGGTCAGTTGGGCATGTTAGCAGCTGGTGTAAGTTTTTTTAACAGTCTGACCTGGCAACTAAGTTGGGCCCAGATCAGTCTCAGTGCCAAGGGAGGCTAGAGAAAAGCTATAAAGCCAGTTTCTGAGTATTTTTGTAGAAACACTTGTGTCTTCATTTGAATCTGTTCTAACCTTGTTGTAGAGATCTCGTTATAAACTTTGCATTTGCTGTTGAGACAGGTATCTGGTGGTGCTTAGTCCACAATTTGCTTGGGTTTGTATAAATCAAAGCCCAAGAGTGTTTGGGTTTTGGGTTGGTTTTGTTTGGTTGGTTTGTGTGTGGGTGTTTTGTTTTGTTGTTGGGGTTTTTTTCTGGTTGGGTTTTTGGGGTCTTTTTTGAGGAAGAGACTGCTTGAAGTTAGGCTCCTAAACTAAATATAAGCAGCTAAATAAAAATCTGATTTCCCTTTGTAGGAATCATTTATGTCTTATCTGAAGTATATTGTGCAGATTTCACAGAGTAACTCATTCTCTTTGCACAGACTGGTCTCACACCTCTGATGGAAGCAGCTTCAGGAGGCTATGCAGAGGTTGGAAGGGTTCTCCTTGATAAAGGAGCAGATGTGAATGCCCCACCTGTGCCTTCCTCAAGAGATACGGCTTTAACAATTGCAGCAGATAAGGGTCACTACAAGTTCTGCGAGCTCCTCATTAATCGGTAAATCGTTTCTTGCCATTAAGTGTTTAAGGGCAGAATGGCTGGGGCTCTGAGCAACCTGATTTCGTGGGTTGCTTCCCTGCCCATGGCAAGGGGGTTGGAGCAAGATGAGCTTTCAGGTCCCTTCCAACCCAAAGCAGTTGTGACTAATGATTAGTGGCACATTTGTTCTGTATTCCTCTGCAGCAAGTTCACGTCACCTCATACACCTGAGAGCAAGGGGAATGGGAAGCTTTGAAAATAGGATGTTAAATCTGTTCCCTGTTCTTCAGTGTTCTCCTGGAATATCTCCCTATTGCAGTGCTAATTAAGTAAAGCAGGCAGCAGGGAGCAGAGGCAGACAATGTCTGGCTTGGACAGCTTGTTGATGTATGAATCCAGCAGCTCCCACGTGAGCATTTCCTCACTGTCACTTGTGGGGCAAAGCCTGGAAGTAGCTCTTGAGCTTTTCAGGCATAACCCAGTGTGCTGCTAAAATCTCAAGGGGCTGCTTTGTCCTGTGGATAGTCACCACACTGATAATTTAAGGGTTGCTGGTTGCATATCTCTGGTGCAGTAGGTGACATGAAATGAGTGTTTGAATATTCCCTTTGTCACTACCCTGCAGATGAAACAGCAAATTTCAGGGACAGAATTTCTCATGTCTTGCCACTAAGTTCTATATCCAGCTGTACTCTGATATGTTGTGATCTTGCTCTCCGACTTCCTCCTTTCCTCATCCCATCTCCCTGGGTTTGTGTTTCAGAGGGGCACACATTGATGTTCGCAACAAGAAAGGAAACACCCCGCTGTGGCTGGCAGCCAACGGGGGGCACTACGACGTGGTGCAGCTGCTTGTGCAGGCAGGGGCAGATGTGGATGCTGCAGATAACAGGAAAATTACCCCTCTTATGTCAGCATTTCGCAAGGTAGGACACAACTTCTTTCATGTTTTCATAACAGTGCCTCTTGTTTCATCTTGAGTCTGAATGCTTGGTTTCGGAAGAATCAAATATAACACGGTAAAATTGCTACTTTGATAAAATTCTTGCTTCAAAGTCATAATTACTGTACTTCACAAAGATCCAATTTTTGAGAGCTGAAAAATTTTGTTCCATAAATGATGTTAGCTTTATCATTTCCAGTTGTGCGCTGTGCAAAATCTTTGGCTCTTTGAGATTTCCATATTTCTGCAGTCTGTACTGCTCTTTTCAGTCCTGTTTTGGAGATGAACACAATGCCAGTCTGCAATAAGCTGTCCTGATTCCTTTGTGCTTCTCTCATTTTGTTCCTAATCTGTTGTGATGGGACACTGTGTAGTCAGCTCTTCTGTCACCCACTGCCTTTTCTTCTTGGCAGGAAGAGCACTGCTTTGGGATGGTTCCATCAGTTGTGGTGTTGGATGCAAGGAGCATAAGCAGAGGAATTTATTAACTATAGCTGCTTTGCCTTTAACAAAGCAGCAATTAAGTGTGCAGCTTTTGACAAACAAAAATGCTGAGCTTGCCCCTGTTTTGACACTGCCATGCTTTCACATAACTTCAGGAGCAACAGTTGGGTGCTTTGTGTGGTTGCACAATGTACCCTGGCAGCAGAGGAATGTGCTTGCCAGGATAACATTCAGGTGGCTCAGTTTCCTGATCTGACTTAGCCTGTAATTGAACAGTCTAAGTCAGCTCCATGGGGTGAGTGGCAAGAGAGTGGATTGGGTGACAGATGGTGTGTAAAGAGGGTTGTTTTGTGTCTTGGTTGTTACTAAAACCATGAAGATCTGCCTCTGTAATTTAAAAATAAAAAATAACTTGTGGAAGAGCTTGTCTTTGCCACCTTGAAGCAGAACAGTGGCTGTGCTGTCAGCAGTGAGCAAGCAGGAACTGCCCTTTTTCCCAACCAGAAATGTTCTTTCTTATTTTTATTGTTTTGCATTGAACTAAGAGATATCATACTTGTATTTTGATGATGAATGTTGACAATTGTGTACAAAAGATGAAAGTTTTCTTTGGTGTTCTAGGGGCATGTGAAAGTAGTTCAGTTCCTGGTGAAAGAAGTTAACCAGTTTCCTTCAGACATTGAGTGCATGCGCTACATAGCGACCATCACAGACAAGGTGAGTTGGACATGGGGAGAGGACCCTGGCCTGAATGTCCAGCAAAAATATCCATGGGAAATTCTGAAGTGTTCAAAAGCTGAATGTACATGTTTGCTCACATATGTCTGATTTGGAGATCTGTGCATGTTTCTTTTTTACAGCACTTAAAAAGTAAATCAGCATTAGATGCTATTCTGTGAAATAGTTTGTATGTTTATGAATACAGGGGAGCTAATTTCATGTTTGTAATGCAAGCTTCACTCCTCAATTGTTGTTTATTCTTGTGGTAGTAAGACAAATTTGCATTTCAGGACCTGTTAAAAAAGTGTCACCAGTGTGTGGAGACAATTGTGAAAGCTAAAGACCAGCAGGCTGCAGAAGCCAATAAAAATGCAACTATACTGCTGAAGGAGCTGGACCTGGAAAAGGTGAGTTGATAATTGCCGTTGTAACAGTGTTTGAACTGTGTGTGAATCTCTGGGCTGCATTTCCTTCAGTGCTTCTTCCTGCTCTGACTGTGTGTGTGTTCCTTCCCCTAATGTATCACACAAGTGAGGCACATACTGAGGGTGCCAAATTACAGCTGACTTCTGCTTCAGCCAATCCATCGTCCTTTCTAGGAAAGCTTGGATTAGCAGTAATTCCTTAGGCAGCAGGTCTCTGGGATCACCTCAGCACAGAGGATGTGTGAGTAAGGGAGGTCTCCAGGCTCACGGTGTGTTTCTGTGGATGTAAATCATAGTCCATAAGCTCTTTATGGACTTCTGCTCAGGGGAGTTGAGCAGATAGTAGAGAAAATCCCCTTCTCCCTTTGCTGAGAATATCGTAAATTGTTCTAGAGTAACACACTCTTGAGTGGGATCTCTTAATGGAGGCTCTTACAGTTTTTGACAAGTTCCACATTAGTTTATTAAATTTTCCAGGTTGTGGACTTGTTAAGCACACATCAGTTGCTGTGCACAAATAGAACAGCAGATGACTGATTCCATATATTTAAAAAAATAAAAACCTGGTTAAAATTAGAGCTAGTGAGTACTCGCTTTTGAATCAAAGATGTGAACATCACACCAATAATATCACTGAGATTATTAAATGTTTGAGAAAGGACTGAGAGGATGAGAGATTTTTCTGGTCTTCCGGTAAAACTGTATTTTTTTAATACTTCTGTTTTGGTTATTACTTTGTTATCATTCCTTAGTTGTTTTAGGACCAGTTAGTCCTGTTGTTGCATAAGGTCTGTCCAGTTTCTGTGTAATGATTCAGCATGTGACAAAGTCATTCTAGTTCATTGTGCTCTCTCCTTTCTCCTTCCCCCCAGATTTCTGGGGAAGATCTGAATTATAAGTATAATTTAATCTGTGTGGAAATGTTTAAATATGGATTCTTTTCTCCTACACAGTCAAGAGAGGAGAGCAGAAAACAAGCTCTTGCAGCCAAAAGGGAGAAAAGAAAGGAAAAGAGAAAGAAGAAGAAAGAGGAACAAAAAAGAAAACAAGAAGAAGATGAAGAAAACAAGCCTAAGGAAACTCTGGAACTGCAAGAAGATGATGATGAAGAAGAAAACGATGATGAAGGTAAAGAACAAGTGTTTCTATGAACAATGTAGTTGTGGGGGTGCCACCTCCTAACCATCAAGGTAAAGGAATCTGTTTGGAAGCTGGTCTCTCATATTTGACAGTGTTGCACGGCTGCTGCTGCCTGGCAAAACTCCTTTGCTCATTTTTTCACCCCCTCCCTTGTTCACAAAAGTCTTTCACTCTTGGAGGATTTACAGCTGAATTTCGTGCTAGTCTGACAGCTCAACAAGGAACATAACTTCAAGCTGTAGTGTATTCAGTGAGGGCACTGATTTCTGAATTTTGTGGGTTCTGATTGTATATAAACTGCTTTTCTTTCAGTGGAGCAAGAAGTTCCTATAGAGCCTCCAAGTGCAACTACTACAACTACAATTGGGATTTCTGCAACTTCAACTACCTTCACAAATGCCTTTGGGAAGAAGAGAGCTAATGTGGTGACTACCCCCAGTACAAATAGAAAAAATAAGAAAAATAAAACAAAAGAGACTCCTCAGAATATGCAGATAATTTTGCCAGATCAGCATATATCTCTAGCACAGCAAAAAGCAGATAAAAATAAAATAAATGGAGAGCCAAGAGGCGGTGGTGCGAGCGGGAACAGCGATTCAGATAACTTGGACAGCACAGACTGCAACAGTGAAAGCAGCAGTGGAGGGAAAAGCCAAGAGCTGAACTTCACCATGGATACGAACTCCTCGGAGCGGCGCTACGCCTCACTGCTCATCCCCTCTCAGGAAGAAAAAAACAGCACCTCGGCTTCCAAAACACCAGCCAGGTGAGGCTGCTCTGTTCCTCCCCTGTGCCAGTGTCCATTTTCTGTAGCTTCAGCTCTACACCAACTGTATATTCCCAGAGCCTAGAGAGACTGAGGCTGCTTTATTTGCTTAGCTGTGCTAAGTTTGTTGAACTCTTTAAAATCTTGCAAGAACAAGTTTTTTTGGCATTGTTGGCTAGTTTTTAATACTACTAGAGTGAAATAGCCTTTTTTCTCTGCACCTTTTAAGCATCCATGTTGCATTGTCAGCTTTGTTGGAATAGATCTTAAAGTGAATGTGCTGGGAATTTAATAAAGAAGTGCCAGCTTTACTTATCATCCACATACAGAAGTGGCTTTGTTACCTTTTGATTGTTTTTATGGTTTCATCATTAACTGGTTTTACTTGCAATCTCTTTCTTTTAAGGAGAGAAGAAGTTGATGACTCCGAGCATTTCACCTGCCAGGTTGATGGCCAGTTTGATATAAGCTTGTCAAGCCAGAGGTGAGAGTCCAAAGAACTCAGAGAATGTAGAGGGGCCACATGAATGGTTCAAAAGGTCATTCAGTTGCCTGGGAATGTGCTGATAACTTTCACAACACGACTTTCTGAAGAGGTCATTGGTCTGAATCAGAAAGCTTAGATCCCATGTCTGTAGTCTTCATATGTTTTTACGTCTAAGTAATACAAGTCTGATCCCTCATAGTTTTGTTTTTTCTTTCCATTTTCTGCACTAAGGGAGGGGAGAGGGCAGGGAGGTTGATCTGCAGGACACTGGGCTGACAGAGGCCAGCTTCAAATAAGAACACGGACACTGTGGCATCAAGCAGGGCAGTGAGACAGGGCTGCTCTCAGACCAATGGAGACACTTGTCTGGGAGTGGGAAGAGAGGATATTTTTCTTTTTCCTATTTTTTTCCCCGGATTCAAGTTAGATGCAGAATGAGACAATTCATCAACCTTTGTGATTCGAGGATGTGTGTTTTGGGCTCCCATTAGGAGTGTTAAAAATTGGAATTTGTCTCTGTTCTGTGCTTTGGACATGGATTGTTCCTGCCTTGGACCTTTCATCCAAGGTTAGCTGCAAGAGCCTTGGGGTCCTGTGCAGTTCACTGCAGCATTTAGCAAAGCTAAATGCATCCTTCTGACTCCTTGTTAGAGGTGGTTCATCTGGAAATAGTTCATGCTGGTTTTAAGCTGCAGGAATGTAAACTGCATGCTGTCATTTTATTCTGTAATTTGTAATCAGCACATTTCTGTTCCCAGACTTGATGGTGAAGGTCATTCGAATTCTTTGTCGACTACTTATAAGGCTGTTTCCCTGCCTCTGGCCTCTCCAAATGTAAAGCTGAATCTGACCAGTCCAAAAAGAGGCCAGAAAAGAGAAGAAGGCTGGAAAGAAGTGGTTAGAAGGTAAAGACTTTAATACTATGTTTTAAAACTGTCTTTGAGCTTTCTAGCTTGTAAATTTTTCTCAAATAAAAATGTCCAACAAGATTATATAACTGAAGAATTAACTTACAGGAAAATCTACCCTGCATTCTCTTGCAGTGCAGGGAAAATCAACTGCAGCCCTAATTTGTAGTAACTCCTCACTAACTTCATGTGAACATGACATGAACATTATATTTGGCATAAGAAAATAAAGGAAACGTGACTTTAGTGGAGTAGAGGATTTGGAGACAAGATAAAAGGGGAAGGGAGCAGAGGGCAGTGAAAAGCCCTACAACAGATGATTGCCCGTGAACTAAAGGCAGAATGGATGTGAGTAGAAGAGAGGCAAATGAACCCTTCAAGGCCAAAATTCATTGTGCTTTGGGCAGTGACCTTGATCACTGATTCAATGGAAAATTGTGTTACCTGACAGTGAGTGCTTAGAGATTAAAAGTTTTACTGTAAAGCAATCTTTTCCTTTGAAAATGTATGGCCATTAACACCCTAGTATCTCTTCTGTAACCTTTATGTTGTCTGCTGCTTGGAACTAGAATGATGGCCTGTCTTTGCTGGTTTTTGTACTCTTTATCAAAAAGGAATACAGCAGCAACATACCAGTGTCAGATGCCTTGGGTCCACTTAGGAAACCCTCTTGCTTTTGTGTTCTGCTGTGGCAATGAATAAATGTGCTCATTTTGGAGCATTTTAGGCTATGTGCAAAGAACATAATTGTACAGAGGGCTTGGTGCATTTGGATTAGTGGAAGCCACAGAGTGTTCTTAAAAAAAGGTTAAAAAGGCAGTTTAATATGAAAATTTATGTGTTTGAACTCTTGGTTTGGTCTCCACCTTTGGATGTGGTCACCAATGGGGCTCTCCACAGTGACTTGTCCCACTTGGGGAGGGACAGGCAGGATTCCCTCCAACAGCCCTGACCCCCTGTGACCTGGGGCTGCTCCTGCTCTCCTGGGGCTTTCTCGAGTCTCTTCGGCTCAGTCCAAATGTTCCCGTGGGTGTTGTCTGCTTTTGTGTTGGCCTTGGCAGTGTTCTAGACATGCATCTAGAACCTGGCCCATCCTCTTTCCTGAGGAATGCCATAAGCAACATTCCATTCAGTGTTCTGCACTGGTGTTTGCTGTGCCCTGACTGATGGAAGCATGTCCTGCCAAAGAGCATTGTTGGTGACTGTAGGTGTGTGGGGGCAGTGCCCGGGAGCTCCCTCTGCTAAAATCCTTCCTGGTTTCAACAAGAATTCTTCTTCCCTTTCCCTGTGAGTGACCCCCAGCTAGAAGGGATGTCTACCAAAGTAACCAATGCAAACATCCCTTCTGCCCCTGACAGGCAAGTGGGCAGAGTTTTGAAAGACCCTCCCCCCAGCAACACTCTGCAGCCGACACCAATTGAGCAATTTCAGCTGCAGAGAGGAGGGCGCTGCTGTTCTGGAGCAAAAAGGTACTTTTTGGGACTCTTCTCTAGGTCAAAATCATCGGCCTTTGGAGGAAGGGAGGGAAATGGCTGTGGATGATGGGTGGGAGGGGACTGGGCACTGGGGGTGGGCTCTCCTGGAAGAGAAATGCCTCCTTGAGTGGTTGCCAGAGGTTCCCAATGAGCTGGGGTGGAAGCAGACCAAGGCACAGTCAGGAGCCCTGTGAGCAGTACAGGTGTTCTTGAAATTTAAATTATGATGGAGCTCTGGTTTGGGGAGAGAGTAACTGTGATGTCTGTCTTGAGGGGAGCCTTGGAAGTGGAGGTGGGGAAGAAAACCCAAAGCATGAAACAGCCTTGGGATTGAGCTGGGTGCATGCACTGGGGGTTCTGGGGGTTGAAGGGTTTTTTAGTGTGCTGTCCTGGCAGGAATGGGGGAAAGAAAAAAGACCTTGGCAACATGAGGTGTTGCTTTAGAACATTTTAATGTGTTCAGATATTTAAAATTAAGCAGGTTTCCTCTTAAGTCCTGTTAAATGACAAGCAATTCCCAGAGGATCCAGTTACTTACAAGTTTCCACGACTAGAATAGCTAGGTGAAGCTGGCAGCTTTCCACAGGGTGGATGGGACCTGTGTGTGCTGTGGTTTCTGAAACCCCTTTGAATGCCCTCTGATTGTTCAGCATCGAGCCAGTCCACATCAGTAGCAAGCCTGAAAGCAGCTTATGGGTGCAAGAGGTCTGACCCACCTAAAATCTGGGGACAGTGGTGGCCCTGAGATCTCAGCTGAGGTTTGTGTGCAAGCAGAGCTTGTGTTCAGACACTTCCCAATACCGTGGGCTTGCTCTGACCCACCAGCACCATGTGAATCGGGGAAACCCTGAACAGAGTGACTTTGGTGACAGCATTGTGGCCTGACAGTGAGCTTGCTTCTGCAGGTCCAGGCTGCCATCACAGGGGCTTCCAGCAGCTCCCTGAATCACAGCACTGCACACCTTCACCTGCTTCCACCCACCACTGTTTATTGGTGACACTGCGCTTCCAGATCTCGAGGTCTGATAGAGGTGGATTCTAAAAGCTTGTGGATGCAGGTGGTGTTACAGAGCTGATCACTGGGAAAACACTGGAAAGCCACCTTCTCCTTGCTATAAACAAAGTAGTTAAGCCATGGGCTTTTACATTTGAAGCAGTGCTGCTTGTGTAAGTTCAGATTGATAAGCTAAGGATTTGTCTCACTTTGGAGACATACCCAAGATAAGATAAAATCCAGAAGGGGTTCTGAAGTAGTGTGAGGCTCATATATCTGTGGTACAATACTGGTGGAATAAATGCTACTGGAGAATTCATGTCAGGTACTGAGGTTGATGAGTAATTTGAGTGGAGGACTTTGAGAAAGGCTCCGAAGGGTGAAGAAAGGATTAGCAGAAAACCACTTACTGCCCTTTAGAATATTACTTCAGCCATTGTCAGACAGCAGAGGGGTTTTGTCTGTCTTTGAAGTTTGAATGCATTTCACAGATTTCTGATCTTTGTGATATAGGTCAAAGAAGTTATCAGTCCCAGCTTCTGTCGTATCTAGAATAATGGGAAGAGGTGGGTGCAACATCACAGCGATTCAAGATGTCACTGGTGCCCACATTGATGTGGATAAGCAAAAAGATAAGAATGGAGAAAGAATGATCACTATAAGGTACAGTATCTCAAAATGAAAGTCCTGAGTTAGTCCACAGTGTCATTTATTGAAAAGTTTGTTTGCTTTCTAAGGCAGGATCTATTTAGCTTCTTTGTTCTAGAGTAGAACATACATTCCTGCTGCCAAGATATGCTGACAGTAGACTTCAAAGATAATCCCTAAGATACACAAAAGTCAAGAAATAACTTCCTGCAGTAAACTTACAGTAGACTTACAGATCAGTATAGGATTGCAGCTACAGAACATTGAGCAAAGCAGGGTTTCCTTTTGCAAAAGCTAAATCTGTTTGTGTTTAATCTAGGGGTGGTACCGAGTCCACGCGATACGCAGTGCAACTCATCAATGCCCTTATTCAAGATCCTGCCAAGGAACTGGAAGACTTGATTCCTAAAACTCACATAAGAACACCTGCTTCGAGTACCAAATCAATCCACTCAAACTTTTCATCTGGAGTCAGCACTGCGACTGCTTCCAACAAGAACTCGTTTCCTCTCGGAGCACCGCCCCTGGTCACCTCGCAGTCATCAACACTATCTACTTTCCAGCCTCCTAACAAATTAAACAAGAACGTCCCAGCGAACGTGCGCTCATCTTTTCCGGTGTCTCTTCCTCTCGCTTATTCTCACCCTCATTTTGCCTTGCTGGCTGCCCAAACTATGCAACAGATCCGGCACCCTCGCTTACCTATGGCCCAGTTTGGAGGAACCTTTTCACCTTCACCGAACACTTGGGGACCATTCCCAGTGAGACCAGTTAACCCTGGCAGCACGAACAGCTCTCCAAAGCATAACAGTTCGAGTCGTGTGGGTAGTCAGAATGGAAACGTTCTGCAGACGGAGTCTCCTGGCTTAGCTACGTCCAGTTGTCCCGTTACAGCCTCGTCCGTAGCTGCTTCCACCCAGCCTCTGTGCGTGACCAGTAACCGGACTCCCTCCTCGGTCCGGAAGCAGCTCTTTGCCTGCGTCCCCAAGACGAGCGCTGCGGCAACAGCCATCTCAACTGTGACGAGCACCTGTAGCACTCTGCCCTCAGCTTCCTCTGCCCCCCCAAACAACGGGCAAGTGCCCGCGGCCTTTCTGCCATCTACTGCTCCGCAAGCGCAGCATTCTGCTCTGAAAGCAGACTCCTTCTCGGCCGTCTCCACACCCAAGGAGAAGGCGTCGACCCCCGAGCAGCCACCCGCAAGCGCGTGCCCGCCGGCTTCAGTCGCGAGCAGTTGCAGCGTGTCAGCCAGCAGCAGCTCAGGGGGCACCGAAACGCGCCCGGCGAGCAGCCCCGCGCCGCTCAGCAACGCCCAGGAGGAAGTACTGCCAACCAGCATGTCCGACATCAGCCCCTCCATGTCGATGCCTTTCTCATCCAGCTCGGAAACCGCTCCGTTAAGCTTAGCGTCGCCCAGGTCAGTCGTTGCAGATAATCAGGACAACAGTAACTTACCTCAAGTAGCTGTACCAGCACCTCGAGTTACTCACAGGATGCAGTCCAGAGGTTCTTTCTATTCAGTGGTACCAAATGCAAACCTCCATCAAGATCCTCAGTCTATTTTTGTTACGAATCAAGTTCCTTTAACACCTTCTCAAGGTCCACCTGCTGCAGTGCAGCTTTCGTCAGCCATGAACGTTATGAACGGTTCTCAGATGCACATTAACCCAGCAAACAAATCATTGCCTCCTGCCTTTGGGCCAGCAACGCTCTTCAATCACTTTAGTAGTCTTTTTGATAGCAACCAGGTGCCAGCTAACCAAGCATGGGGAGACTGTCCACTCTCTACCCGAGCAGCAGCTGACCCATCTTTCACTGTTCAGTCTACCTTTCTGAATAACTCTGTGCTAGGACATGTGGAAAACGTCCATCCCGACAACTCCAAGGCTCCTGGTTTCAGGCCGCCTTCCCAACGGGTTTCAACTAGTCCTGTAGGTAAGTTATTAAGATCATGTTCTGGACAAAATTACTTCTTCAGCCGTTGCGCTTTGATCATCACACTGATGGAGAAGTAGTCTACAAATGACAGTTGGAGAATGCTCATGTAATGAGGTTGGCCTGTTTTTTCCAAGTGCTCTTTAAAATGTTGATTATTTTTTTCCTTTGGCTCATCTAGGCTGTTGGATGTTGGGAAGATTGCAGATGTTGCATTGCTTGTCCTCTGGGTGAGACAGGAATGCTTCCACCTGCTTGTAGCATAGCATTGATTTTAGATTTTGGGTTGGAATGGAGCACAGTGTGGGATGCACCAAACCTGAGGACTCCTGAAGGTTCCAGTTGCAGCAGTGACTGCATGCAGGTGCTCCATATTGTATGTGAGATTCCAGCTTAACTCAGGGAGGGTAAACTCTCGGTGCCTTTCGGTTCTTGACATGGCTCTGGGATTTTAATAAGCTTGCTCTGTGGAGCTTATTGGTGTGCTACTGTGTGAGGTGTTTTATTCAGAAGTTCAGTATAGCACATCTGGATTTGTTGGAAATGGGTTGGGAACACTGACATTGAGCTTCCTGCCCTGCAGGATTTTTATCTTCTAAGTGTTCAACCTGTGTTGCAGATAACCAGCTGCACCCATGTGGTTGGAAAGGGCCCTCGAGAGATGTGTTCTGTGCCACCCCTTTGTCCTTGCCATGGTGGCTGTGGGGTGCCCTGGAGCTGGGTGTCTGGAGAGCCTTGCTCTGGAGTCATCCTTGCCCACACAGTGTGTGTTGAGTATTGGGGCTAAACTTCAGGACTTGAATGCTGAGCTGGGACAAATCAAGTAGTTTGACTCTCAGATTAAAGGGAAAGGGAGCATTTGGAAGATGTGGTGGTAAGATGATCTTCAGAATTCCCTTTCCTCTCAGTTGCTTGACAAATGTGCAGGACTTTTGCAGACGAGAAGACTTGTCTGTGACTGGCTTTAACCACAAAACTGGGATGTTTGATGTGACTGTAGTTTTCTCAGTTGTTAAATTTGGGCTGTATAGCTCTGCAGAGTGAGGACTCACCTAGAACTCTGTGCCACATCCAGCCTATGTAGTAAGCAATATCAGATGTGTTAAGATACAGTAACTGGACCCTGTTCATCAGAGAGTGTTAGTAAAGAGCTGCCAGACCCCCAGCAGGCTGAGCACTTGACAGTGGCTCAGCTTTTCCTCTGCAGTGCTCTAAACTGGGGTTGGCTGTTGCTGAAATAATTGCTGGGAAAGGAAATTTATGGTAAATGGGATCTGCTGATTTCCCTGACAATGGCATCCTGCATGTGCAACACATGGGTGACTGGGACTTCCCACAGCAGCAAAGTATTTTGCTGTTCCCTTCTGTTAAGGTCATCTGTTTGTCATGGGGGAAAATTTCTTATATTTCTACTTTATATATGCTTTTATACTTAATATATCATAAGTGGCTGTAAGTATTTAAAAAACAGTGTAAATCTGTCTCTGCCCTTGGAAAGGTTAGGTAGATTGCCAAGGAAAGCTCACACAGTTGGCTTTGGGGGAGATATGTGTGATATTCTCAACTGAAGCTCAAAAATATTTGGACAGAACACACTTCTCCTGAGTTAGGATTTAGTTAGTAGTGTGCTGCTAAAATTGTGTGTGGCCAGAGGTGACTGATTAGTCAGGTCCTTAGCTGATTCATTTAACATCATTTTACTTCATGCTGCTTTTGATCGCCTTTCTTTCAGGATCTAGATGTCCCAGGAGCAGGGGGAGTTAAGGGAGCTTGAGGATGTTGTAAAGGTGTGATAGAGAGGAAAGAAATGAGTACAGCAGGCTGAGCACTGCTCTGTTGCCTTCCCTCAGAGCTAAGTATGGTCTGTCCACCCCTCTCATTCACCAGCTTGTCCAGGGGAATGGACCTTGCCCTGACTCAGCCTCTGAGGCTGGCAGAACTGGGGACTCCCATGGCTGTTTCCACAGGGCTTGGTGACAGGATCATGAGATTCTGAGAAGCAGGGAGAAGGGCTGATCACTGCTCATGGTCTGCCCAGCTGCAGCACAATGGACAGGGAGCAGCCAGGGCCTGGCCTGGCAATTCCCTGTGGTCAGAGGGGTTGGTAACAGCCTCAGAGCAGGTGGACACATCTGATCTCAGATGTCACTACACCTGAGGGAGCAGAGGTTTGCATTTTGTGCCTCTCTTGCACAGCTGGCACATGGCAAATTTTTCCACAACTCAACATTGCTAAGAGATCACATCTAAACTGATTTGGTAAAGATTTAATATAGTTTGGCTGTGCACTAAAGCAGCTTTTTTCCAACGAGTTCTCACCTCCAGGTAGATTTCAGGTAGCCTGCTTTTCCTGTTCATGGGTCAGCTCAGCTGCAGCTCAAGTTTTCTCTGATTCACCAGTTCCTTTGAGGCACAGATATCTGTGCAGATCTCACTGGCTGTGGATCCATTCTGGAAATGGCCTATTTGTCTCATATTTTTGGGTCTCTTGTCCCGGCAGTTTGCAGTTGAGGGCAGGCTTAGCCCAACCATGAGAGGAGGCCGTGCAGAAGACCAAAAGAAATCTACTTGTTACTTCTGTTCTCTGCATTTTAAGGAGTTTGAGACCTTGCTTCTTAAAAGGGGTCACAAACTTGAAATACGCCAGCTTAGGAAGAGCACATGAGTATGGAACTGCATGAAATGGTTGGACTCTGTTTCACACAGTGACCAAGTGTTGTGGCCCTTTCTCTAAAGGTGCAGGTAACGTTGCAGTAACCAGCATCTGCCTGTGGTCTTTGATAAACTGAATTTTGAGTAGAGATCAATGCATGACTCATGGGACAGGGTGTTCNTGTTGTGGCCCTTTCTCTAAAGGTGCAGGTAACGTTGCAGTAACCAGCATCTGCCTGTGGTCTTTGATAAACTGAATTTTGAGCAGAGATCAATACACTCCTCTCAGAAGTTCAGTTATGCATTCAGAGCACAATGAGGAATNGAATACAGACCCTCTGGCACATTTTTACATTGTAACCTAGGACAACACTCCTCTCAAAAGTTCAGTTATGCATTTAGAGCACAATGAGGAGCTTGTGTTCATAACCCAAGTAATTGCAGAGTATGGTATTGCAGAAGATTTTAGTATTAGAAAACCTGATTTTGTTGGTAAGTACTCAAACAGGAAGCTCGTTATTGCAGTCAGGATTTGCTAAGTTACTGTTCAGAACAGCCATTATAATATCGAGCTAAGTTTTTCATCCACTTTTGTGAAAGACAAGATAATGTTAAGAAGTATTCTTTGTGACCTGACTCCTCTGGATTTGTGCATCTCTGGCTCCCTTCAGCTCATGGAGCATATCCAGCAGTGGAAGCGGTCTTTGTGTCCCGAAGCTGTGTACCCATCAGCCTACTGAGCCATCAGAAGACAGCTGGGCATCCCTCTCCTGCAGGAGAGCTGCTTCTGTCACAACCCCTGCCTTGTCCTCTGGCTGGGAACCCAGCAGTGCCCATGGGTGGCAGCAGCTCTGTTGCCCTTCTGTCTGGGGCAGATCTAGTGTGGTTTGCCAGCCAGCTGGCAGTCTGTGTTTTGTGGAATTGGTCCCCACGGGGGCCTTTTGGCTGCCAGCTGTGTGGCCACAGGGGTGGCCAAGTGTCCAGTCAGTGGCTGCAGAGCAGATGTTCAGGGAGGGCCCTGAGCTGCAGGTGCTGCTGTCAGCTCGTGCTGAGCTCCATGCTGGAGCCAGGCTGCAACTCCAGACAAACTCAGCTCAACCACACTGCAGTCACATGGCATCCTCCTAAGAGCCATGGAGTTTGTGCTGTGACACACCCAGGAAGAGTGTCCTTCCATGCTGGGGGTCCCTCAGCTGAGCACCAGCTGCAGAGGGATGTGTTTCTCTTTGGCTGTAAGGGAGACTTCACTGTTTAACCTTTGGGCTAGTGAGAAAAATACCTCCTTCAACTCCAACAAATCTTTTCTGTCCATGGGAGCAGGTTGGCACTTCTGGAAGGAGTAAATCAGGCTGACTTGGTGGATAATACTGGGGGAAAAGACCTGGCTTTCAGGAACTATCCAGGCACTGAAAGGTGCCCCTCTAGTTTCTGACCTAAGGTACTGCCTGGCAGCACTGCTGTTTGTGGTGGAGTGTGTGTAGATATAACCTTCAACCTCACTCTGCAGCAACATAGGCTGGTCCTGGTTGTGGTCATTTTGAAATGTTTAAATGGTTTTGAAACTAATCTTGTTTAATAGGCCCTTGAAACTAAACCCTAAACTCAGGTGAACATACGGCCATGCCCATTTCTGCTTTCAGGTAATAATGTGTGATAAGTGCTTTTACAACATTTTGAAAAAGTACTTTAAAGCTTTGGCTTATTAAAAAACTGTAATTCACCCTCGCTAGTAATTTTTGTGGGACTTTGAACTCTTTCTCCATCTCTCTCTTCCTCTCACACGTCCCTGGAGGAAGCAGCCCCCTCCCCTGTAGTGCTGTGCCACGTCAGCCCTGTCTCTGTGGCCACAGCGTGCTCTGACTGATCTCTACATGAAGGTACCTATGGGATGGCAAAGCCCATCCTGCAGAGAACTGCTTCCCTGGTGCTGGATTCCCCTGGGACTTTCACAGAGCCCTGGATCCCTGTTGGATTTATGTGGCTTTTTGTAAGCAAAGATCGTGGCCACTCCCAGCTTT
The DNA here is from genome assembly GCA_013400315.1 of Bombycilla garrulus. Lineage (NCBI taxonomy): Eukaryota > Metazoa > Chordata > Aves > Passeriformes > Bombycillidae > Bombycilla > Bombycilla garrulus. Next base: position 83,661 of record VXBU01000198.1, on the reverse strand, counting down.
CCTGCTCTGCCCTCCCTGCTAAGATCATTTTCTTTCAGTGACCAAAGGGATGGCTGTTTTTGTTAAAACTTGAGGCCAAACCAGAAATGCCTCTGCGGTTTCTAAGGGAGAATCGTGCACCTGTAAAATGACCTTACCATGTGCAGATGCCCCCAAAGGTGATGAGATGCTTTAATTATATTTGGAGCACTAGCTTTCTCTGGTGCTTTGAAGCAGGTTCCCAAAGAGAGATATTTAATCAAATTTATGTTTATTTCAGGCTTACCCTCTCTAGATCCATCCAACAGCTCTACAACTTCTTCTTCAGGTCCTTTGACAGGCTTTTCAGCAAACATACAAGGAGCACGGGTTTACCTTCAAGGGCCAGCGCCTGTTGGGACTCCCAGCTTTAACAGACAGCATTTTTCACCACATCCTTGGACAAGCGCAACAAATTCATGTAGGAACTTCATGGGTCTGTCTTAGTTAACTATAAATTCATAGCTATTGTCTTTAGTAGATTTCTAACTTGAGGGGATCTTACCCAGTAATGCACAAAATGCTTTCCAATTGCTTTTAGCAGCTGTGAGGATGGTGTGCAAATCCCAAGCTGTGCTATTTGGTGGGGTTTTTCCCACGCCACTAGTTCTGGTAGCATTACTAAAGGTGTATTTGGGCAAAAAAATGAGTCATTGTAGGCTCTTGAGAGGAGAGGGCATGAAGCTGTGGGGGAGTGGAGGTGATTACACCAAGCTAAAGATTCCCCTCCAAGTAGTACGAGTGCAATATTTAGGTGAAAATGTCATGTTTGCCATGGTTTGAAGTTATACTTGCCTTTTTTTTTCCCTAAGTTTTCCTTTTTTATTTTTGTTTAATTGGGATCTGGAATTATGCTTAAAATGTTCCAAAATCTCTAAGCATCATCTAAGGTAACAGTTGGTTTTCCTTCTAATGGAAAGAACATGGAAGTAGCTTTACAGAAAATATGGGTCTTTGATTCAGAATCTTAGCTGAAGAGGTTTTCATGTCACTGCATGCAACTTCATTGCCACTCTGAGTTTAAGAACCAAAATGTTTAAATGAGTGCTCAAAGGAAGTTGGATTTCCCAAGGAGAGTCAGTGACACTTCTGAAGTTGGCGGGACTTTATGCTCTTGGGTCACACCTGTGGCTTTGGGAAGCTGTCTGATTTCTCTTCTGCTGGAAGTGGTGGATACCAAAACCAGGCTGTTTAGATATTTATGGTATTTTGGCTGATGTTTTCACCTCTTCCTGAAACTCTTCCATGTTTCTTATTCTTTCTTGTAATTAATTTAGATACACTGCTATGTCATGAGAATATCCTGATTCTGATGGCTGAAAGCATTTGTGTTATAATGTCGATTTTAGAGTTAAAATAATTCCTAGACAGAATTTCTGTGCAAGACTTGAAGAATGCTTGCCAAAAAAAAAAAAAAAAGCCTTTAAAACATTTTATCATTTGCTTTGAGATAATATTGGGGAAATAAATGGGATGGCACTTACGCTTGCTACTTTACGTGTAATTAAGCAAGAGAAATACTCTTTTCAGCAGGTGAATCTCCTATTCCATCAGTTTCCTCAGGATCATCTTCGCCCCTCTCAGCCGCTTCTGCACCTGCAAACTTGGGCCAGCCAAAAACGGGTAACGCCAGCCAGGACCGGAAGGTGCCCCCTCCCATCGGCACAGAGAGGCTCGCCAGGATCCGCCAGGGAGGCTCCGTCACTCCCACGCCCCTGGGAACCAACTTCACCGCGCCCGTGGGCCACAGTGGCATCTGGTCCTTCGGGGTGAACAGCGTGTCTGGTGAGTCCCCTGTGCTGGGAAGAGGCTGCCAGGGCCTCTGCAGGGCTGTGTTTGGAAAGGAGGGGCGCAGCTCCGCAGTCTGTGCTGCCGTGTAGGACACCCTGAGGGGACAGCAGGTGGCAGTGCTGGGAGAGCACAGGTCATTGGAAAAGCTGTGGTTTCCCCTCGTGGTGCTGGTGGTTCTCACCCAGCCGCCCAGGCACATTTGAGCCTGAAATGGTGCAGAGACCTCCTACAGAGACCTCTGAATGATCCAGAGTTTAGAGTAAACAATTTCTATCTGTTAAGGGGGCTGCTTCCAGGCCTGACTGTTGGCTCCCTCTGTCCAGGTTTCTCTCTTGTTTTCCACTCCCATTTTACAGTGTCAGCTGAGGTGCAGCTGATGTACCCAGGCACACAGACTGCTGGGATTTGCACTGATTTCCTCATGAACAGTATGGGATAACTTCTGTTCCAGGCAGCCTTGGTTCCCAAAGAATGACTTTGAAATAGCTGAAGTTTTACATTCAGTTTCCTGGTAGTTGGATTTTGTGGAAAGGAGGAGGTGCAGCATGTGAGGTGTAGAGTGTTTCCAATGGATAACTTTCAATACAAACGTTTGAGTCCTGCATTTGTTACGTGCTTCAGTGAAGCCCTCCACACTTTAACTCATGTCTCAGTGTTGCTGTGTGTTTCCAAGAAAAGCTTGTATGTGCTCACAGGTGGTGTTGGGAGCTCTGTTGGATTTCAGCCATTTTGCAGTGGACATGTGAAACTTCTAGTTTGTGGTAGTCCCCATCTTCTCCACCCTTGTGTGGATAGCTGAGATCCCTCTGTGGCTGTGTGTTTTCAGGGTGCCTTTGGGTGGCCTTAGGTGTGTGCAGCTGCTGAGTTCTACTCGAGTGTGTGCAGTGAATTTAATCAGCCATTTGTGCTCTCTTTGCAGAAGGCTTGTCGGGTTGGTCTCAGCCTGTCATGGGAAGTCACCCAATGCATCAGCAGCTGTCGGACCCGGGCACATTTTCTCAGCATCAGCCAATGGAGAGAGATGATTCTGGAATAGTGGCTCCCTCGAATATTTTCCACCAACCTATGCCAAATAGTTTTGTGGATTTTTCTAAAGTAAGTTACAGAGAGTTGGATTTATGAAATGAGCAGGGCCTGACTTTATGACGTCTGCTGTTCTGCCTGTTCACCCTGTGTGTGCCTGTGCTGCCACTGCTTGTCACTGCAGTCCTGAACCTTCTTTCATCCCAGAACTGTCCAGAAAAGGTGCCCAAGCATGGAGGCAAAGCCAGAGTTTGTAGGTTGCAACTATTCTCTGGTCAGTAGCTGAAGGCCTTCATCCCTCTCTAGTATTTCATCTCCCAGAAGCTCAGTCTCCTGGAAATGTTTCACAAAGCTTGCCCGGCTCTTGAGGGTGATTACAAGTTTGCTTAATGCTTTCAGCACACATCATGGCCACAATATCACATCCCTTCCTTAGGGAAGTAGCAGGAGGAGAGGACTCCCAGCCCATTTCAGAAAGAGCCATAGCATGTGGTGTTGGCATCTGCATGGCAAAGCAGAGCCATTCAAACATGGGAAAAGAATTCTTCTAATCGCAAAACGCTGCTCTGTAACTTGCTCTTTCTGAACAGGCAGAATTATTTTAGAAGCCCATTAGGAATTAGAGAAGATCTTCAACCCAGTCAGGTCGGCTCAGTGCAGCCTGTGTGCACTGTGGCTGGCCTGTGCTGCAGAGAGGAAGGAACACTGAGGCCACAGTGTTCAGCTGCTGGCCTGGCTTTGTGGGCTTATCTGAAAACTCTGTGTGTGCTGCAGCCTCTGCTAGATGTGAGTTCAGAAAAATGGCTGGCTGGAATCTCCAACTCTGAAGTCACTGTGTTCCATGCTCTGCCCCAGTGCTTCCTGACAGTGCTGAGATTCCTGCCAGGAGTGGAGCACTACCTGTGGAAGTGACCTGGCTCTGTCTGCTCCTGCAGCCACCCCTCCCCATGTCCTTCACAGTGCTCTCTTGTCCCCTCAGGGCCTGCCCATCTCCATGTACGGCGGCACTCTGATACCCTCGCACCCCCAGCTGGCAGATGGCCCAGGAGGGCCCCTCTTTAACGGGCTCCATACTCCAGATCCTGCCTGGAATCCCATGATCAAAGTTGTCCAGAACTCAACAGAATGTACTGATGCTCAGCAGGTAGTGTGGCTGCCTTTTCCCACCTGTGCTTTCCTGGGGCTTTATACGGTGCAGTGATGCACAGTTTTGGCTGGGTGACACCTTTGGTTTTTTTCAGTTCTTTGAAACTAGGATTGAGATTGTTTGCATTACATTTCCCTACAGTGTTGTGTGTGTGTGTGTGTGTATGTTCATAAAATATCCATGGTGCTATTGGTCCAAACCTTCCAGGTAAAACAAGCAGCATTTCAAGACTGCTCAGCCAGGTAATGGACTGTCACAAGTGAGAGGGTTTATTCCATACTCAGCACCTTGCAGGTTGTCAGTCAGACCTTGGCCAGAGCTGGAGAGCTCCTGACTTTGGACAGTCTGGTTGTATTTTGAGGGAAGCCTTATGCTAGCCCTCAGTGGTAAAACACTGTTAAAGGAACCTTTATTTGTTTTTATAATAGATTTGTCTTTTTATTTCTTGCTGTAGATTTGGCCTGGCACCTGGGCACCTCACATTGGAAACATGCATCTCAAGTACGTCAACTGATTTAAGGGGGTCTGTCCTTTTTTAGCCTGGTTTGGGAATCTTTATGACCTTGAAGAACCCTGGGGATTTTTTTCATGTGCCTAACTAAGCAATTTTCTGTGGGCCGTAACAATGGATTCTCGATTGCCCGTTGTACAAGAACAAATTGACTTAGCTATACAAACTGATTCTGTTCTCCAGTTAGTTTAGCCACTTCAAACTTAAAAATCAGACAAAACTAGTGCTTTGGGCTAAACACTACTGAATGCTCCTTGTATGCAGCAGAGAACTAGCTGATGACATGACTTTGACCTTTTAGGGTGGTAAATATCTGTATAATTGTTTACAGACTTAAAAGGAAAAGATGAGTAAATTTCATGTCGTATAGTGGCTCTACTTTATGTAGCCTGTATTAATGTGAAATATTTACCTGAATACTCAATAAAAGGCAAACAGCATTTATAGGTTGTGTGTGAGAATTTTGGAAAGGGCTGTATGTTATTGTCCTCAGGAGATGCTGCCATGCCTGGTGCATCTCCCCAGGGTCGTGGACTGAGCACGTGGGTGAAGTCAGGTCTGGGAGGGATTGGAGCCACAGATGTCTGCAGAGTCCTTGCCCCTGTCACTTGTGAGCCTTTTATTGGTGTGAACCTACTTCTGTGTTATGGTTTTTTTTCCTTGTGGATTCTTTCTGCTGCTTCTGGCACTTCTGGCAGTGGTCACCTGAGAGATCAGGTTTTGCTCAGGGCTGCAGAGAAGAGCTGACACCAGTGACAGGTGAATGCCGGGTTCCTTTAGCTGCCCAGAAGTGGATCTCAGAAAAGTGCTTCCCATTAGAGGAAAATGTAATAGATTCAGTTCTAAGCTTCTTGTAATGCTGTAAATCTGCTAAGAGCTCCTCAAGTCCTTTCTGTGAGAAGAAGAGGATTTTTGCACACTGCTTAAGATGAACGTTGACTCCTGACCCAGTTCTCCACTTTCTGCACTTGGACTGTGCTTAGTTCTGCTTTTGCTCCAAAGCAATGCAGTAACTACATGGAATGTTGGATCCATTCCTTAAGCAGGAAACTCCAGTGAATTTAATGTCTAATCCAATGGATCAATCTCAGAGCAGGTGGAGACTTCACTTTCTTCCACCTTATCCGGACAAATCCTTACATGCAGCAGCAGAGTTTCCCCAGTAAAAGCAGAAAGAAGTACTGAAAACCCAAACTGCACAAGCAGTGTCCACGTACCGCAGGCAAACCAGCCTCAGAAGCACTGCTGGATGGCATATTCAGATATTTTTCCTGTTATTCGAGGACAAAATTAAAAGAAAAAATTAACTGCTGCTTCCCCAGTGGTAGTGCCAACACCAAAGGAGATACACAGCAAGGTTTGTGTTGAAAGTGGCCTTAAAGATCACCCAGTCCAAGCCCTGCCCTGGGCAGGGGACACATGTCAGCAGTGTGGTGCTCTCAGGGGGATGTGCAGGGGAGAGGCAGGGTGCCCACTTCTGTGGGTTCCTTGGCTGCAGCAAGCAGTTCCACCTCCTCCTGCCCCATCCTGGGGAGCCACTGTCTCCCCATCCTGGAGGGCTGCAGCTCCAGGGCACGGGGCACAGTCTGTGACACAGGGGGCAAGATGCAGGGTGGGGATGGGGCTGTCCCTGGAACAGCCTCAGCCAGCCCAGCCCTGCCTGACATAGGCAGCTCTTTGCTGCACAGCTCCTTCCCTGGGACGTGGCCACTTGCTCTGGCCACCAGATCCAGGTGGCCCCAGCAGCCTCCACTGAAGTGGAAAAGGAAACCCCAGCGTTTTGTAGGAAGATCCTGCTCGAAGTTCAGGCCATCGCTGCCCGTGTGGGGCACAGGCAGAAGCAGGGCCTTGTGCTTGTGGTGAGCGGGCTGGTGGCAGTGCCAGGGGGCTGGTGAGGGCAGTCCAGCCCTCAGGGCAGGCTGCCTGGATCCAGAGAAGCACGGGGGTAGTGCCAGAGTCTGCGCCTCGAGTTCAGCAGCCCTGGGTGGCAGGGCTCCCCCAGACCTGTCCTTCCCCCTTTTGACCCCCTGGGTCAGCCATTGAGCAGGTCCTTTTCTTTGCTGCCTGTCCTCAGGGAAGGGTGTGCCTCATTCCTGAGCTGGCCGTGTTTGGGTTGAGCCCCAGGTGCCCGCCCTGTGGGCGCTGGCTCCATCGTGTGCCTCAGTTAAGCTGCTCTGGGGTGGAGAGCCCTGCCTGGTGCTGTGGAGGTGTGGGCTGTGTAAGGTGTTTGCAGTGCCCAGCAGGAGCTCTGGGCTCCCTGGCACCCTAGGCTGTACCCACTGCCAGAGCCTGGCGGGGAACTGGTGCTGGGCCGCAGGGAGGATGGGCAGGGGAAGGCCAGGGTGCAGGTGTGGCACACAGGCTGGTGTCACCTCAGGCGTTGCTGGCAGGCAGTTGGAGCGTGGGGCATGGCAGCGTGTGCCCAGCTGGACACTGCACACCCGGCAGGCTGGAGGAGGAGGTGTCCCATGGAACCCAGCTGTTGTCCTCTTGCAGGGAGCAGCAGGTGGCTGGCTGAGACAATGGGAACAGGTGCCCACTGTGGGGTACCCAGCCCTTGCTGCTCCACCCTGGAACAGGGCACCACTCTAAGCTGTTGTTGCCTGGCCAGCGTGCTGGGGCCTCACTGCGTGCCCCAGGACTGGCCCTGCCCTCCAGGCAGCATAGAGGTGGCCAATGTTGGCCACCATGGGGGTAGCCCTTGGGAGGCTGGACCCCCTGTGTTGGAGCCTGCAGAGCTCCATGAGCCTGAAGAGGAGGGATAATGTGGGGAATAGCTGCTGGGCAGGATGGGTGTCCCAGGCTGCCTCGTGGGAAGCCAGATGTGGTGGCTCCAGAGCCAGATGTGTCCCTGAGGTGTGGCCGAGCGCTGGGTCCCACCCCTGCTCTGGGCTGAGGTGCTGGGGGCGGGGGTGGCCAGGGCCAGCAGTGCTGACAGGCCCCGCTTTTGGCAGGTACCCGCATCATCTGCGACCGCAAGTTCCTGCTGGAGTGCAAGAATTCACCCGCGGCCAGGACCCCTCCCTGCTGCCTGCCCCAGACCCCCGGTGTCACATCCCTGGCCCAGTCCAGCCTCGCCAAGCTGGAGGAGCTCAAGGAGCGGAATGAGAGCGAAGAGGCCGTGCCAGGTGAGCAGCCCGGGTCCCGCCTGGGGCACGGGACAAGACGAGATCCCAGCCTGGCCCCAGTTCCAGCTCCTGCTCCCTCTGCCTGCCCATGTCTGCCAAGCCAGCCCCGTCCTAACCCTGGTCCTGTATCCATCCGTGCCCTTGCAGATCAAGACCGGTTTGAGATGGACATCTGAGTTTCCATCTCCTCGTCTCCAGGCCATGGCTGGGCCTGTTCCTGGGCCTCGTGGAGGTGCTGGCACCGTGACCAGCTGGCTGCAGCCCTCTCTGATGCTGGGGATGGACGTGTGACACCTCAGGCTCTAGCACAAGTGGCTGGTGCAATTGCCTAGGAGCTCATGCTTGATCAATAAACACCATGAAACCCCCGTGCTGACATGGTGTTGTCTTTGTCAGGGCTCAGCGGGGTCCTTGCCCCAGGGAGGGGAGGTGAGCGGCACAGGAGGGTGCAGACGGTGACACTGCAGGTGTGGGGTGGTGAGGGCCTGGGGGTCTGTTCTCAGCTGTGGTGGAGGCAGCTGTAAGGCCATCCCATGAACCTTAGAGAACAGCAGAGTTAACACCTGACTGGACACGTGTCTGTCCCTGGACCTCCGTGGCCCTGAGGTCAGCCAGGTCTCTCGGGTTCCAGACTAAGCTCTGAGCTGTGCCAGCACAGCAGGAGCCCAGATGGGAGCCAGGGCCGTGGCTGCAGCACAAAGCTTGGTCGTGCCAGGGGCTGTTGGCATGTCAGCCTCCCCAGCCAGCCCAGACCCTCCTGCAGCCGGGCTGGGCTCTGGGGCTGCTGCAGGGCCCCCACTGCCAGATGAGGGGCCAAGCTTTGCCACAAGCACTGCCTGCTCCAGCCAGGTGCTGGTAACTCCTCCCTTGCGATCCTGAGGGCTAAGAGCACCCTGCCAAGGCCAGAGACCCTGGCCTCACCCAGCAATCCCATCTCCTGCTGACACTGGGAGCCCCAGGACCTGTCAGTGCAGAACCCTCAGCGAGACGGTGGGAGGGGGCAGGTTGGTGCTGTTTATTAAACATAATGAATCGCCACTAAAATGTCGCAATGATTAAAATCCCCTTTTCCTGGATGAGGATTGGGAGGCAGAGGGGGGTGCCCAGAGTCCCTCCAGCAGCAGGGGCCCTGTTCTTGCCGGCGGCCCTGGGCAGGGGCTGCCCGCTCACAGTCCACAGCCCCGCCCTGCTGTCAGGGCCGCTCCTGCTCGGGCTCGAGGGCGGGCTCGGTGTCAGCGCTGCCGTCCGTGTCTCCGCTGGGCAGAGCCCGCGTCTCAGCGATGAGGCGCTTGACGCCCACCATCCACTGGCTCACCTCGTTCACGTGGTCCACCATGAGCGAGCGGTGGATCTCATCAGCTGCGTCCCAGCGCTGCTGCTGAAGCTCTGCCAGGACAGGGGACCCCGTCAGGGGCGCAGGGTCCACCGTGCCGCGGGTGCCTCTGCCCCAGAGCCTTCTGCTGGTGCGGCTGCAGACCCTTTCACCCCATACCTTGCACCAGGAGGTTCATCCTCTTCCTCACTGGTGCAGACAGCTTCCCCTGAGCCCACGCGTCCTCCAGCACTGTCAGCCGCCGCCCGATGTCATTGCACACTTGTTTCTGGAAGCAGAGGTGAGCTGGGAGTGAGGGGGATGTGCCCTCACCAGCTCTGGGGAGCTCCCGGGGCAGGGGCGGCTCTCCTTCCCTCTCACATCTCCTGGGAACCGGCAGCCCGTGCCCGGCCGCCCCGGCCGCCGTCCCTCCTGCCCCGCGGGGTCAGAGGTGGCGGGAGGAGCCGCAGCCTCACCTGCACCGTGGCCTGGCAGGCGTCCAGGGCTGCCCGCAGCGGGGCAAGGACGGTGTCGGCGGACACGCTGCACTCCTCCTGCTCCGGGCACGCCGCGCTCGCCCGGCCCTCGGCCCGCGGGGCAGCGCCGGCAGAACCCAGCGGGGGCGGCCCCAGCGCCCGGGGCGGCGGCGCGG
>VXBU01000198.1:44359-63543 GCA_013400315.1 Bombycilla garrulus | reverse complement strand
ATAAAATTGACCTAGTTTGGGGATATTAGGCAAACTGTGTGGCTCAGCAGGGTGGCCCCAGCCACCCACAGGAGGATCTGTCACACCTGTAAGTGGGAGGTCACTCATGGAGCTCACCCAGCTGGGGGGCATCGTGTGCACCTGTCACAGGGGTTGGCAGCACCAGGGGTATGGAGAAGGAGGAAACATCATGGCTGCAGAAACATCAACACTGACCTTTAAAGAACTGCTCTGGCTCAATGAGGCAGGTGAGCAAATCCCTGCCCCAAGCAGCAAACAGAGACAAGAGTCACAACAGGGGACAGACAGATTTATTATGTTTCTGGGAGCAGCGCCATTACATTTTGCTGGGGATAAGGTCAGCCCCCTGCAGCCAGAGCAGAGAGAGGGGCTGGGATGGTTATTCAAAGCGACGGGAACAAGAAGCTGCAGCCAAAGCCCCGGGATCTGCTGCCAGCCTGGAGCTCCATGGGTCGCTGCGGCAGATGTGTGGCCAGCCTCTGCCACTTCCACAACATGATCCCAGCAACGTTCTCAAGGGCCAGGGCCTGGCACAGGAGTCAGCGCAGCCTCTTGGCTCCGACCGGGGAAGGAAGGGCATAAGACAAGAATAAATACAGCTTTCAAAGTCACCCTGACACTCCACCCAGTGCTGCACAGCCTGGGGAAGGCATTTATGGAAGGAGATCTGTAGCTGGAATCCAGCGAAGGAGCAGCTTGTGCAAAGGGGTTAACACTGACTCGTTCGTATCCTGATCTCCTCCACCAGGCTCTCCCTGCGAACATTGACCTGCACAGGAGGAGCAAAAAGTTGCTTCAATACAACTCCAGCAGCTTGACACGTTACCACAGTTGTGGCCCTGTGTCCCAGGGTAGCACCAAGCGTCTCCACCAAGGTGTCACCAGTTTCTCTACAGGGACTGAGGGCTGCAGCAGCCACAGAGCTGAACCTGTAAGAGCAGGCACATGCTAGCCACCCCAGTAAGCCTTCTCCTGCACAATGTTGTGAGAATCATGCTCTTCCCACCCTTTCCTACTGGTTCCAAAGCTACTGCTGTAGGAGATCTATGCAGTAATCTTAGCCAGTGACCTATGCACTGATTCCAGTGATGCCTGTTTTGGGAATCTGTCCCAAGATAACTGGCACAGAGCAGCCCTACAGTTCAGGGCTAACCAAGTTCTGTTCAGTCTCACTCATTCCAAGAGCACCACTGAATCTGCCCTCCATGCTCCAGGCTCCTGAACTGACGAGTTCAGGGGTGCCACATGATAGGAAATGTTTTAGAGCTAGAGACAACAGTACTTTGTGACTCCAGGAAGCTGCATGGGGCAAGGAACTGGAATATGGGGTGTTAGAGAAGTTGCTGGAAACACCACAGGGCTGGTTTGAGCTGGGCTGAAGGGTCATGTAGCCAGCCCCACCACACCACAGGCCATACCTCCTCCCTGGTTGCCACGATCCGCAGCTTGACCATTCCATCTTTGAGCTCCTGCTCACCCACAATGGCGACAAGAGGGATCCCTGTGTCCTCACAGTACTGCAGCTGATTCAGCAGTTTGGGGTTTTTCTTGTACAGTATCTCTGCCTGGGATAAAGCCAGAGCACACCACCATCATCAGACTGAGATGTTTCACTGGACCCCTGCAGCCAGGCACTGCTGGGCCAGTCTGGTGAGCGTGAGGTTGTGTGATGGGGACAGGATAGACTCATGCAGAAGGCTGGGCACCAGTTCAACAAAGCCTTGCAGTTATAGGGCTAACCAAGTCCTGCTGGCCAGCCTTTCCTGGAGAGCCCATGATTTGGGACACTGGGAAGAGGAAGGCTCCATTCAGGCAGTCTGCTCCCCACCTGCTCCCTGTAACTCCTTCCCAAAGCAAAGCCAGCTCTGATCCATTCCCAGACAGGGTGAACCAGGCAGCTCTTGACTTTGCCATCAGCCAGTCATACCTTGATTCCAGCATCCCACAGTTCGGAGACAAGCTTCAGTCGCTCTTCAAGGAGCTTCTTTTGGGCAGAGGCCACCAGCACCTGTGTCTCTGTGGTCCTGATCTTTTCCTCAGCGGCCTAGAGAGGGTATAAAACCCAAAACATGCCACAGACATACCAAGACACCTGAGATTCTATGAGCAGGATGGGTCACCACTCAGTCTAGCAATGAAGAGGACTGGTGTCAGAGGGATCAAAAGCATTAACTCAGAGTCAGGGAGATCCCACAGATCCCATCCTAGAGCAGAATCAATTTTCCATGATGTGTGCTTAACACAGCCTCCCTCATGTTTCTCCACACCCAAGGGCCTCCTAAACATATGTTCCAAGCAGCTCAGAAGCAACACACCCAGGAAAAGGTGGACACAGGCTCTGCAGCTGAGGTTCTAACTATGTGTTAAACAGCAGCAAGCTGAATGCTCCACCAGCCCCTGTGGCAGATGCTGGATACTCCATGTGGCATTTCCTTGCTGCCTTGCTGAAGGGAGAAGCCTTTAAAAGGTCACCTGCAAAGGAACAAACCTGGCCAGGACTGGAGGTGGTGGGGAGGAATTCAGTTTCTATTTAGAAATTTCAGTTGTGTCTGGCTGCCAAGAGAGAACCAACACCAGACTTCTGGGGGAGAGGAACACATTTTGAGGAAGCCACACTTTGGGAGCTTACAAAGACCTATTTAACACCCATTGATTGGGACAGAGAACAGCACAACTTTGAGGAGGGTGAAGATGAAAAACCTATCTGGGAAACCTCTAGAGACACTGCAGTTCCTGCCCTGAACACGTGATCCCTGTCTGGTCTGTAGTGCCATAGGCAGGACAAATAGATGTGTGAGGCTGCTGCCTCCCTTGCAGAACAGTGCTGCCTCACCAAGGAGGACGTGGGCTCACGTGGATGCCTAATGCAGGGGGAACACTAAGGCACCCAGCCCAGGTACCTGCCCCTGCTGAGAATTACAGTGCCCCCCCTCCAGCTGCAGCTGGAGAAGCCATGTCTGAACACTGTGGGGAAGAAGGGTCTTGTCTTAAGTGGGAGACCCAGATATCATCTGCCAGGCCAGAGAGAATTGGAGGTTACATCCTGGTTCTGACTCCTGGTGCAGAGCACAGCAGAGGCCTGGCTGGCTTCTCCAAAGGCTGGGGCAAGGAACACTCACTTCAGCATCTCCTGGAGCAGGGGATAAACCAAGCACAGCCGAGCACCAAAGGCACCTACCTCCAGCCTCTGTTCCAGGATGGAGAAGATCCGCTCGATGCCGATGCTGACCCCCACGCAGGGCACCTTGCGGCCCTTGGGGTCAAACATCCCCACCAGCCCGTCATAGCGGCCGCCCCCGGCCACGCTGCCCACGCTGAGCGCCTCCTCCCCGTGCTCGTGGTCCTGCTGCAGCAGCACAGCCTCAAAGATCACCCCCGTGTAATAGTCCAGGCCCCGCGCCAGGCTCAGGTCGAAGGAGATCTGCAGGGCAGGAGCGCGGCCCCGTCACCGCCCGCTCGGGGCCCGGCAGGGCGGCACCCCCTCCTGCCCCCACACCTCCTCACCTTCCCTGTGATGCCAAACAGGGTCAGGTACTCAAACAGCAGCTTCATGTCCCCCAGCCCCTCCTTGGCCAGCTTGTTCTGGGAGAGCTTTGGGTCCTGCAGGAGCCGCTCGATCAGGTCCAGCCCACCTGTGGGGACCAGCCCTGCCTCAGGTGTGCCAGGGCAGCAGCCCCCGGCTCGGTGGCCCCGGCCAGACGGGGGAGTGCTCTGCACCTTCCGTGCCCAGCCCACAGCGAGGCCGAGGGCACCACCCCGTGCTGCTCACCATGGAGCTGCACATACTCCCCGATGCGATCCGCAGCCTCGGGAGAGAGACCCTTCTCTCCCACCATCTCACTCCTCACTTCTTCCCATGGAATCTGTGAGGCGACAGAAGGGCATCAGCCACTGCACCAGGGACACGAGCTCTCCTCTGCATGGCAGAATCCCATCACAGTGGTTAGAAGGTGCAGGAGAGAAGCAGCAGCGCTCAGAGCACAGCCATGTGTGCAGAACTCCATTTCTTGTACCTGTGCACAGCTGTTTGTATCCCAAGCCTGTAAAAATACTTTGGCCAGAATCAAATATCAGCACTGTATAACTGCCAAGTCTGAGAACCCCCTTGATGCTGGGGTTTCCTTGATTAGGTACTTAGTCTTAAACACCACTCAGGAAAGTGTTGCTGGATCCAGTGATGGAACTGCTGTTCTAGTGATGGAATCACCTGGAAAGGTGTGAGGTATTGCTTGGGTATTGGAAAAAACCCAATGTAAGCCTAATATGCTGCTATCTTCTCAATGACCTGGGTCAAAGAGAACCAGAGTCTTGACCACATCCAGCTGCACTGAGAGAAATCAGAAGGAAATGATCTCAATCAGAAAGAAGCCCAATGCTCTCTTCCCATTGCTTTTCCACACATACACAGCCCAAACCCCAAACTCTGGTCAGGCCTCTGTAATGGATCTCTAACAGGGCTGTGAGTGAGACTTCCTCCAGCTGCTTTCATTTGATCATCTGATGAGTCCTGCACAGGAAAAGGCAGTTCACCCTTTAACAAAAAAACATGACTACGTGAGTTTAGACACGAGCTGCTGTTTTTAACACGTCCTAGCCCAATTTGGTGCAGGTTTTCATGAGCCTGGTTCACAAGCAGCAACACCTTGAGCAGGTGAAGGTCTGGGATACTGAACCTCCAATGTAAAGAGCATTTTTCCCCTCCCACCTTTCCTTTTATCAGGACCTCATGGGGTAGTGGATAACAAAACAGAGGATCCACTCTTCCTATGTGAATGCTGTGCCCTGCAAGTATCCCCTCCAGGGAAAGGTGAGAACAACTCGATGCTTATCAGCATTTTCCAGCCAATCCTCATGGACCATGGTTATTCACTGAGACAGCAGCAGATGCAGCCTGGGGCTCCAGCCCTTACCTTGTCCAGTTTGTCAACACTGGAGCAGATGGTTCGGAATTTGCTGTCCGGGACCCCACAAACTGCAAACATCCCATCAAGGATGCGCCGGTCGTTGACCTGGGGGAAAGGGAGCAGCACATCAGGAATTATGAATCCAAGCAGATGCTTCAGCAGTGTCCTGCCTCATTCCCCTGTAGTTTTAAGCATGGAAGAGAATATAGGAGATGTCTGTCAAAGGGTTTTTTTGGTATTTGTAATTTCTGATACGCATTCTTGGGGAGCTGAGCTTCCCAGAGCAGACCAAATATCACAACTGACATCTGCCAAGCCTGGGCAGCGCCACCACATTTCATTCAAGAGCCACAGACACCTCCACTCAACATAAAAAAACCCCATCAGGACCTATGAGTCCCCTCATGTGGACATGTAAAAACAGCTCAGGAACAGACCACAGCTAAGGAGATTAATTCAGAGTATTATCCTACACTATCAGCATAAGAGAAAAGGGACATCTGATTATATTAAATCCTCAATGAGGATTTATTAGGATTTATTTTTTTTAATGATGGCATAGTGAATTCTGTAGCTTAATTATGCTCTGTAAGAGCATGTAATCAAGGCCAAAGACTTAGCTGGATTCAACATTTCCATGGGTAGCGCGAATATCTACAGTTAGTCAGAAACAAAGGAACTGCACAGGAATTTGGAATCCTCCAGCATCAACAAGAACCAGAGAGCCTTGTGGGAGACAAGAATAACCACAGGCAGGTTATTCTGTTGCTCCCCACTGCAGCAATGCCTTCATCCCCAAAGGTCCCACTTTCACCACTGCTCAAACACCCAGTTCCTTAATCTCACCCCAGACAGATTCAAGAGAAACCACCTGGCCCCTGCCCCAGGGGGCTGCAACAGCAGCTTCCAGCCTGCAGTGCCCAGGAATGGCCCAGCTCCAGGTCCCTCATGGATCCCACTGCCCTCCTGTGCATCCAGCACTCCTATCCATTGCTCTCCTGCTCCTGTGCACCCTTCCCATCCTACACCACCTACACAGCCAGCATGATTTTCTGCCATCCCAAGGGAACAAGAGGAAGCAAATAGCAAGCTCAGCCTACAGCAGGGCACAACTCTTGTTCTAGGAAATGCTTCAGCTCCAAAAAGGACTGGGTGGAAAGGCAGAAATCTACAGACAACACCACACACGCTGAGCAGATACCACTGCTGAGGAGACATCGGGAGCTGGGGTAAGGGCAGGAATCCTGGACCAGAGCCTGTTTTACTGCAGGCACTGAATATCACCTGCTTAGATAGATATTAGGAAAAAATTTTTATTACAGGGGTGGTGAGGCCTTGGCACAGGTTGTCCAGAGAAGCTGTGACTGCCCCAGTCCTGCAAATGTTCAGGACCAGGCTGGACAGGGCTTGGAGCACCCTGGGCTAGTGGAAGGTGTCCCTGCCCATGGCAGGGTAATGGAACTGGATTATATTTAAGGTGCCTTCCAACCCAGACCATTCTATCATTCTAGCTGCCTGCTGGAATGTCGCAAGGGACGTGGTTAGTTCTGGAGAGAACACTGTCAGCTTTAGCCTCAGGAAAACTCCTGTCATTCCCAGCTCAAAGCAAATCCAAGTGGAGGTCCAATCTTTAGGATATTTGCTTCCAGGCAGAGAGGAGGGACAAACTTCTGGGTCAGGCCTTGGAGTGGGCAGAGCTGCTCCTGTGTAAAACCACAAACAATGACCGCTACTTCCCCTGTGGCACAGAGAACCCTCCCAGTCTCACCTTGATGACAAAGTCCCCGAGCTGCAGGTCACTCAGGATCTCGTGCACGATCTTCAGGCACTCGGCATCGGGAATCATCGGGTCAAACTGCCCGGCAATGTCAAAATCCTGAGGGCAGAGGAAAAGGCAGTGAATCATTCAGCACAGCTGCAAAAAAGCCAGCTTCAACTTCTGGTAACAGCAGTTTGTATGCAAAATCCACAGAAGTGGGATGTGAGGGAGCACTGTCCCTTACAGATTCAATCCAGAAGGGACAGGATGAGGGTTAGGACCTCTACTATGGAAGGCTGCAGTGCTCTCATGTCCACTGCATTTCAAAGAGTTTGTACACTGTGACCTGCTGCCCTGACCCAGCAGTTGCTGTGTGACACTCTGAAACAAAGATCCTCAAAAAACAACAGAAAGGAGGAGCAGCAGTAAATAAACACAACAAAGGAACCAAAAAGGGGAGGAAAAAACTACTTCTCATTTGCTATGACCTAAATGTCAAGTGTTTTGCCTTGATCCTTAGGATGCCTTTTTTAATACACATGCTAATCTAGTTAATGATTAGGGAAGGCAAGAGAAGCAAAACCAGAGTTTCAACTCCTAAGACAAAAAAAGGAATCAGGAACCCTGAGTGGTCCCCACAAGAGACCACCAGATAAACTAGCACACAGAAGAACCAAAGCCCCACATCAGGATGTTTTAATAGGCTGGCATCCCACAATTGGAAACAACATCAGTGTTCAGAGAAAAATAAAACACAGAAGCAACAGGAGAGCCCTTGTTCAACTTCTATTTAGGAATCCCCAAATGCAAAGTCTTCAGTGAGATTTTAGGTACAAGAATAATTTTCATTATGTGGATGTATTTCAATGGGGCTTCACCAAGCTCTCAAAATAAGCTGGGGCATTGGAGGGAGACAGGATCACATAGTTAATTCCTAATCAGCTGAGTGCAAAAAGGGCTGATGCAATCCTTGGGAAAGTTGGGTGAGGAAGTACAGGAAGTGTACAGGAAGTCAGGGCAGTGCTGATATCACTGCAAATGGCACAGATGAAATCTCACTGAAAAAAAGAACAGGGGCTGGTGAATTATATTGAAGAAAAGCTGCAAGAAAAGGTCCCAGGCTGAGAAAATAACGAAAACATCTCCAAGGAGAGAAGGTAACAAAGGTAACAAAGCTTGATTTATGTGGTCTAAGGAGGGGAAGATTTCTCTAAACATTTCCCAAATGTTTACCTGGGAAAGGGGAATAATACATATCAAGGATGACAGCTACTGTTTTAAGAGCTGAATTCTTTAAACGAGGGAAAAAACAATCAGATACAAATAAGTTTAGCCTGGATATTAGAAGAACCTTTCTACCTATTCTAAGAGTGAGATCTTGGAGTGGGAGATGAGACAGGAGGCAATGACCCCAAGTCATCTGGAAACAGGAATCACCAAGCCAAACTGGAAGGTATTCCCAGGAGCTGTATAATGAAGTAGAAATATTCTCAAACAAAAAAACTGCTTGCAATATGAGTCCCTGGGGACTGTGTCAGTAAAGCAGAGCAAAGCTGTTCCTTGGGGCTACCACGAGAGAGCCACGAAGGAAATTGCTTTGTTATGTGTTCTGTAACTTGGCCTCTGGTTTTTTCCTTCCTTTGAAGTTAAAACTGACTAAACATGGAAGGGAAGTAGAGTATGCTACTGCCTTGCCTGGTTTGTATTTCCTGCTAACACACCCAGAGCTGAACTGGCGCCAGATTTGGGATCAGAAGGAAATCCTTCCCCACCACCCATCCAGCAAGCACTGTGGGATGGAGCAAGGAGCTGCCCTCCCATAAAGTGCAAAAGAGGTGATACCTGGGGGCTCTGTTACAAATTCCACACCACGCCAGCACCCTGTCACAGCTGTCACGCCCACTATCCCATTGTTCCTCACACGCATAAGGACACACTAAGGAGAAGATTAGTGGATCCTTCAGAGCTTTCCACAGCCACAGAGAAGCTGTTATTTTGACAGTGCTGTGTGTCCATGGGTGCTGCCCAGCCCACAGCCTGTCCCAGCCCTGTCCCTGCCCACAGGCACACTCACACACTGGTAGAACTCGCGGTAGCGGCCCCTGGTCATGGCTGGGTTGTCCCTCCTGTACACCTTGGCAATGTGGTAGCGCTTGATGTTGGTGATCTTGTTCATGGCCAGGTAGCGAGCAAAGGGCACCTGGGACAGAGAGTTAAGGATGGCAACAAGAAGGGATCTGTGGACACCCTGAAAGGCATTCCCTAATTTGGGAGGAAAGAGGCTTCTCTCACAAAAACCTTTGTTCTGTTCTGCCAATGTATGCCTGTTCTGTTCCATTGGTCAGCCTGTGCCCCCTCCCTGTCCCCCAGTCTTTCAGTCACTCCCACCTATTTCGTCACTGGCTCCCACATTTGTACTGCCCCCATGTCCCCTGATAACTGATCTATGCTCTCCCCAGCCCTACCACCCTCACACTTGACCAAACCCTCACCACGAGGCCTTTGCCTTTTGCCTTTGCCCCTGGACCACCCACGTGCGTGGCTAAAATAAACATCTCTGTGGAACCCATGCAAAGGCCCTCCCTGCCTCTTCACCATCAAGCACAATAACAGCTATCTAGAACACAACAGGGATCTTTCCCCCCAGTTATCAGCCACAGGCAGCACTGGGTCCTCACTGTCTCCCACCCAGAACCCATGGAACAAAGGACTGCTAAGAGGCAGCTGGGCTTAGCACAGCTCCCCAGGGTCTCCACACATGGCCCTTCAGGCTTCATCCAGCAGCACCTTAGGCTGGATCTCAGTCTCACGTGGGCTGTGTACTGCAGCAGCCTGCTCTGGGAACCCTGCTTGGGAGAAACCACCCTCAGTACAGATCTTCTGTACTTCCACATACATGGAAGCTGTGTCAGGGGAGGGTCAGGCTGGATGTTAGGAAAAGGTTGTTCCCACAGAGGGTTGCTGGAAATGGGCACAGAAAATGCTCTCAGGTACATGGCTAGAGTGTCCTGTGCAGGGTCAGGAGCTGGACTCGATGATCCTTGAGGTCACTTCCAACTCAGGTTATTCCATGATCCTAAGCATTCTTTCACCAAACAGAAGCAATGCAGAGTAAATAACTGAGCAAGGGTTCTGCATGCACTGAACCACTCACACTCATGCTTTCCCTGTCAGTTTGAGGTCCTCCCTCCCCCTCAGGACAGCACTGCCCCAAAAGGAGGGCTGCCAAGGCCCCTCAGCACCAGCTGTGGCAGGATACTGTCAGGTCGTAGCGCAGGGACAGCAGCTCTCCTCCCTGATCTTTGAGATCATAGATGAGCTTCGAGTCTTCACCATATTTCCCTGTCAGTGTCTCCTACAACAAAACACAGGAACAAACAGCATCTTCAGTGACAGGGGATCCTAGAGCACTCAGAAAACAAGGAGAGAAAAGAAGAATTCCTAGGAATGAAAGAAGGAGACTCAACCCTCAACACTCTCAGCTGCAGGATCCTTACTGGAATCCAGGGCATAGGAATATCTTCTGTGCCCGTCCTGAGATGTTTTATTCCTTAGGAGAGCACGGCTTTTAGTCTTTGGCCATGGAAAAAGCTTCCAGGACTTGGGCAGGAGTTCAGTTTTGTGCGTATGTGAAGTAGATAATATTGTAGTTTATCACAGGGTGAAAAAGTAGGTTTTGGGTTATTTAGTACTGGTAATAGATAAGACAAAGACTTTTGGGTGTTGACTCAGTTTCCTCCTTCCTCTTCATCTACTCCATTTACTGCAATGTTGGTGGCACAGAGTGATTGATCAGACAAAGATGCAGTGCAGATGTTACATGGCTGACAAATAATCAGTTATTGGCAGTATAATAAAAATAAGATACATTTTAGGTACGTAGCAATAGTTAATTGGGTAGCACATCTGTATAAGCATCCTTGAAAGTGGACATTTTGTGTCTTGCTGGCACACGTCTCTGAACTGTGCAAAAGCCTGCTGCCATGCAAGGCAATGCATTCATAAGAGAACTAATAAATAACTGAAGACCAAAGCCAGCAAGTCCCACTTGTCTCATTTTTAGCCCTGGCACAGGACACCTGAGGGGTTTGTGGGAATTTTGAATCCTACAGATCCTCACCAGCTCAGCCAACCTCCTGTGTCCTCACCCACCTTCAGCTCGAACACGGGCGTGTCGATGACCTCGGCTCCGTGGCGCTTGAAGCACGAGATGATGGCTCTGAAGGCCCGCTCACGGATGGCCATTTCCTTGGGGCCAAAATCCCGCGTGCCCTGCGGTGAGGGAAGGAGCAAAGGACACCTTGGGGAGAGTCACAACGTGAGAGATGCCAGGAGCAATATGGAGAAGCTGCCATGCTGCTAACAAAGCCAGAGAGACCAGGTCCACCGACCAGATATTGGTAAACAGCATTCAAAATGTTGGAAAACATCAGGACGCAGCTCAGAGTCTGCCATGGGCTGCAGAGTGAAACCTAAGTCAGGAGTTTCACAGTGCAGGAAACAAAGGAGATCAAACAGATCCAGCAGTTAGAGTTCAGGGCTTCCGAGCTTGACAGTGCAACCAGGACCTGTCCTCAGCTCTGATTCAGACCTGTTAGCCAGAGCCCTGCCCAATGGGCCACCCCAAAGGTGGAAACAGAGGACAGACGTGCTCTGAAACTGTGGAACAAACATCAGCTCTGCAATTTCCAAACACAGAGAAACATCATCTTTCAATATGCAACACCTGTGAAATGTCTGTCTACAATGCATCTTTTCCATTTCTTTGGTGTCAAGGATCACTGAATTATTTCAATGACCACCTTTATGCTCTCAGTAGTGCATAAACCACTGTAATTAGCTAGACCTCCAAATTCCACTTTATAAAACCAGTTAGGCAGGAGGAAGCACCCCCATCCACAGATCACTCAGGTGGTCTTCAGCTGCCATTGACAAGCCTGAGATGGGTTGGAAACCCAACTCAGTTTCTCTGGCACTCAACAGGGCTGCAAAATCCCCTTCTCCACACTTTTAAACAGTGAAATACCCTTCCTCTTTCCAAGCATCACACCTCAATTACATTCAACAAAACATATCATAAAGGAAACAGACAAGGGGACAGTTCTGAGACATTTAAATACTGGCAATAAATTCTTCCCTGTGAGGCTGCCCAGAGAAGCTGTGGCTGCCCCATCCCTGGAAGTGTCCAAAGCCAGGCTGGACAGGGCTTGGAGCACCCTGGGATGGTGGAAGGTGTCCCTGCCCAGGGCAGGGGGTGGAAGGAGCTGAGCTTTAAAGGTCCTTCCAACCCAAACCATTCCATGTTTCTGTGATTTCCTGTGTCCGTGGCACCATCATAACCTGGTTTGTTTGTGAACATATTCATAACTGTCTCCACACCACAGCAGGGAGGCAGGTGGCATCTGATCAGCTGCAAGTGATGAAGAACCCAGGTTACAAAATATTGCAGCAGAAATTGCATTATGGACACTATTCTTAGGGGCCTGGAGACCAAAAAACTACTTGTAAAGGAAGGGTCCTTCCACAAGAAGACACAGAAGTTCCAGCAGCTTTCCAGATCTGTTCAGAAAATGGGATTACTGAACCCCTCAATCTAAGGGCAGATATGACCCCTCTCACACTGGGCAGGTACAATAAAGCTTGATTAGAAGGGAATTCCCTGACCACACCAGCAGTGGTTGGAACATCACAGAAGCACCCAAAAGTTTCTAAGGTAGTGATTTTCTGCATTGAATGCTGTCAGGGGATGTTTTCATGCCTCTCCCCCTTGCTGCTAAAACTGAAAGTGGAAACAGGAATGAGAACAAAGACAGGTGTGGCCCTGCTGGACTTCAGCCCACAGATGTGGGGGGTGCTGAGAGTGTGTCTGAGGGGGAGGACATGCACACAGAGGGGCACAGCAGTGTGCTGCAGGGAGTTACCTTTGGGGTCTTCAGCACAAACTTGTGTTTCCCCTCATCTGCCCCCAGCTCTGCCTTCATCTCGAGCAGCTTTGCCACTTCCTTTGCAATCTGGGGATGGAGCAAGGAGGGAGCTGGGGATAAAACCACGCACCAGACCCAGCCCACTGCCTCCCCCATACCTTCAACCTCAGTAATCCCAGTGCACCTGACTCCACAACCTCGATATACCCACTACTGCCAGTTTGTCAGCGACCAGAGGACATTCCCTGCTCCTCTCCCGTACTTCCCAGGTCTCACACAAGCCCCCCTACCTCAGCAACGCAAACATCCGCACCATTCCCTGGCTCCCACCACCTCCATGACCATCCACAGCGATCTCCCCGTTCCTATCCCCACCAGCTCCTGCTACCTGCACAGCGGTTTCCAGCATTCTCCTCCCCCCCTAACTCCCCCAAGCATCCCTCCCCTCAGTCTAACACCAGCACCACCAGTTCCCACACGGGTCTCCCCTGCACCCTCAGCCCTTCCAAGCCCTGCACTCCCATCCTTCCCGCCAGCCCAGTTCCCAGTGCCGCCAGCCCATGCCCAGTAACCCCTACAGCCGCACTCCCGTTCCCCACCCGCCGCCCTGCAGTCTCTCCCAGCCCCGCACCGCCGGCGCCCCAGTTCTCATCCCTCGCCGCTCCCAGCCACACTGCCGCTCCCTCAGCGCGCCATTCCCAGGAGGAGCGGAGCCCACACACCTCGTCAGGATCGGCCTTGTCCTGTTTGAGCCTCCGCACTGTCTCGGCCTGGGCCCGCACCGCCGCCTCCTCCGCCATGCCGAGACCGCGCCCGCCCCGCGCACGCGCCGCTCCCGCGCTGTCGCCGCGCACGCGCAGTGCCGCCCCCAGAGCAGTGACAGCATGAGGGGCGGTTTGGGTTTATTATTGGGGTTTTTGGTTCACGTATAAAATACAGTCTCTGCACGCGCGCCCCGGCCCGCGCCGCTCGTTGTGTCCCTCGCTGATGGGACAGTGCTGCTTCTCCCAGGGCGGTCCCGCAGCTCCGCGCCCGCCGGTGCGGGTTGGGACCGGTCCCCTCAGCCCAAACAGGGCGGGGGTGCCCTTTCACTGCCCCCCTCGCCCCATGTCCTGAACTGCCAGGTGCCCAACACACCACGGGATACCCCTCCCAAATCTGGAGTTCTGCCTGATCCTGCTTGAGCTGCATCACATCCATCCGTGCCAGCAGCACCTACAGTGATGGAAATGGCCGTACAGCTACACAGACTGCAGTATTATGAACCCACAAACTTGACCTTCAGAGAAGCTAACCGGAAGGTTAACCTGGTGACTGCAGAGTCCATAGCTTTTAAAACCCTCCTGCTTCTCTGTTCTCAGTGCCTTGGCCAAGGCAATGACCCTCAGTCGAGTGGGTGTTACCCAGAGCAGAGCTGGCAGTGAATGGCTGAGGGCTGCAGGAGGTTCCAGCTGTGCAGCACTTCAGCCACAGAACTCCTCAGGGCTCCAGCCTTCTCCTGATCTCATCAATAAGCTTTTCTCTGGGGATATCAACCTACAAAGCAAACAGAGCAGCATTAGAGAAGAGCACTAAGTGAGGACACCAGTGCAGTTTGTGACTAGTTTTCTGGAACCACCCAATAGATCTGTGCTATGGCCTCCCAAAGGAATGCCGAGGGAAAACCCAGAGATCTTCAGTGATCTCTAGAGTTTGGAAGTACCTGTGTAAAAGGGCATTCTCACCTCCTCTCTCGTTGCAACATCTCGCAGCTTGACCACTCCGTCTGCCAGCTCCTGCTCTCCTACAATGGCAGCAAGGGGGATCCCTGTGTTCTCACAGTACTGCAGCTGCTTCAGTAATTTAGGATCCTTCTTGTACAGCATCTCTGCCTAGGAGGGAGTGGGAAGGGTGAATCACTAACCCAACTTCATTCTGATGAATACACAGTAAAGCACCAATACCAAACCCTGCAGCAATCACTTCACTGCTCTGGGCTGTTCTTCTCTGCCTGCCTAGATCTAAATGTTGGACTTGATGATCTTGGAGGTCTTTGTCAACCTGAATGACTCTGTGATCTCAGACAGGCCCAGATCTTGGAGAGACAACTAATGAAGTTGGTTCTGCTGTGCTACAGCTCCCTTCAGGCTCTCCCTCCCTCACCTGTGACACTGCCAACCCAAGTCATTGCTTTACCTTGATCCCTGCATCCCACAGCTCAGAGATGAGCTTCAGTCTGGCAGCAAGCAGGTGTTTCTGTGGTGTAGCCACCAGCACTTGGGTCTCAGTTGTTCGAAGTTTCTCCCCAGAAGCCTGAAGGGACAGACATGGGACATTCATGGGAGTGACTCCGTGGGAATCTGCAGCTCACAACACCTCATCTCCAGACCTTAACTCAGTCACTGACAACCTGGGCTGCTTTAATGAGCCCCCCAGCGACTCTGCATTGTGTCACACTACTTAATTGTGTGCTGCTGTTCCTAGGGGACCCTGGCAAACCACCTGGATGGGACCAGGACAGCTTTCTAATGTCTCCTTTGATTCTTCAGGTACAAACACACTGCCTCAGCTTCACTTTCTAGGAATTACAGGCTTGGAACCAAACACCGAATGATAAATCTCCACAGAGGTTTTCCCAGGGTTTTATCAGAGTGAGTTCACAGCTGTTACCAAATTCATTGCTTCAGAATCCCTAGGACAGAAATCTTCAGAAGCAAGACACAAGAACAAAGGGACTGGGGCACAAAGCTTGGAGCCAGTTCCAGAGCTCAAGGCTGAAATCCTGACATCTCCTAGGGAATTACAGTGCCCTCAGCTGCCCACACCTGCATCCTGATGGGCTGCAGAAAAGGACTCTGTCTTGTGTGCATCGATATTTAGACATGGCAAAAGCCACCCTCTCCCCCAAAATTATTTTCCCTTGAGCACTGTGGAGCTGGAGACTTCTAACGCAAAATATTTTGCTTCCTAGAGCCCTCCCCAACACACTGCCTGCATCACCTACCTCCAGCCTCTGTTCCAGGATGGAGAAGATCCGCTCGATGCCGATGCTGACCCCCACGCAGGGCACCTTGCGGCCCTTGGGGTCAAACATCCCCACCAGCCCGTCATAGCGGCCGCCCCCGGCCACGCTGCCCACGCTGAGCGCCTCCTCCCCGTGCTCGTGGTCCTGCTGCAGCAGCACAGCCTCAAAGATCACCCCCGTGTAATAGTCCAGGCCCCGCGCCAGGCTCAGGTCGAAGGAGATCTGCAGGGCAGGAGCGCGGCCCCGTCACCGCCCGCTCGGGGCCCGGCAGGGCGGCACCTCCTCCTGCCCCCACGCCTCCTCACCTTCCCTGTGATGCCAAACAGGGTCAGGTACTCAAACAGCAGCTTCATGTCCCCCAGCCCCTCCTTGGCCAGCTTGTTCTGGGAGAGCTTTGGGTCCTGCAGGAGCCGCTCGATCAGGTCCAGCCCACCTGTGGGGACCAGCCCTGCCTCAGGTGTGCCAGGGCAGCAGCCCCCGGCTCGGTGGCCCCGGCCAGACGGGTCAGTGCCCTGCACCTTCCACGCCCAGCCCACAGCGAGGCCGAGGGCACCACCCCGTGCTGCTCACCATGGAGCTGCACATACTCCCCGATGCGATCCGCAGCCTCGGGAGAGAGCCCCTTCTCTCCCACCATCTCACTCCTCGCTTCTTCCCATGGAATCTGTAAGAGAGAGAAGGGCATCAACTGCTGCAGGACACTGTCCTCACCCACTGCCTCCATCAGCCCACATGTGTACAACTTGTGTGGAACAACAGTCAGCAATCTCACTCATCGTGCCTCTCTCTCTCACAGAAACTTTTAACAAATGACCAGGCTTTATTCTTAACCAGGCCCAAGAACTTCTCAAATCCTTCACAGACCCCATCTTAGCTGCTGTGAAACTCTCCACAACAAGAACAGCCACAACACCACCCAGGCTAAGACATCCATGCCAAGACCAGAAGTGTCTTCCCACGAGCCCAAGACTGACCTTGTCCAGCTTGTCCACAGTGGAGCAGGCAGGTATGAACTTGCTCTCTGGAACACCACAGACAGCAAATACACCATTCAAAATCCTACGGTGGTTGACCTGGGGGAGGAAGAGGCAAACTTATCCTGGGGGCACCCCCTGATGTCATTCCTTTCTTCCTAGTGTTTGGGAAGCTGCTGCTATTGGCATTTCCTTGTGCCTTTTTCCCAGCAGCCAAATTCCCTGGGAAGAGAAGGTGTAGAGGTATGAAAAACCACCCTGTGACTCTATGGATATATGGAATTCTGCAGAAGACTTTGGTTAGTCCTGGAGAGAACTCTGCTGACTGCAGCCTCAGAAGAACTCCTGTTATTCCCAGCTCAAGGCATGTCCAAGCTGAGGTCCAGCCTTTGCATGTACCCCATGAGGAGGCAGAGAGGTGGAATGAATTTCTGGGTCAGGCCTTGGAGTGGGCAGAGCTGCTCCTGTGTAAAACCACAAACAATGACCGCTACTTCCCCTGTGGCACAGAGAACCCTCCCAGTCTCACCTTGATGACAAAGTCCCCGAGCTGCAGGTCACTCAGGATCTCGTGCACGATCTTCAGGCACTCGGCATCGGGAATCATCGGGTCAAACTGCCCGGCAATGTCAAAATCCTGAGGGCAGAGGAAGTGATGGGAGCTCCTGGCAGAGCCAAGGGGGCCCTCGCCAGGCAACCACCCAGCTACTCTGCAGCAGCTAGAGCACTCCAGCTGGGAAAACCCTCCTGGCCTGGTGGACTTGCACCGGCCACCACAACACTCACGCACTGGTAGAACTCGCGGTAGCGGCCCCGGGTGGTGGCCGGGTTGTCCCTCCTGTACACCTTGGCCACGTGGTAGCGCTTCATGGTGTTGATCTTGTTCATGGCCAGGTAGCGAGCAAAGGGCACCTGGGCCCCAGGAGTTAAGGATGGCAACATGGAGATCCCCAGCACTGCAGACGCTGAACCTCAAAGCCTCCCATCACCCCTTTCCTTTGCCAGACACTTCCCAGTATTTTTCAGAATCCTGGTCAGATTCTTGGGGTGTCCTGTGCAGGGTCATGAGCTGGATTCGACAATTCTTGCAGATCCCTTCCAACTTATGATATTCTATAACTCTGTGACTTCTGGGGAGATCATCCCCCAGGCTGAGGATGAGTACAATGAACCACCTGAGCTCCATTTCCTCCTCCAGACCTACAGTGTGACAACATCACATACACAAGGACCCTCTCACAGTGTGATCAGTGGGAATTCAGTGCATGGCACAGCTATATGGACATTAAAGGATCGAGATTTTGTTGAGATGTGAAAGTTGAGAAGGCCTGGGATGGACACCTGCAGCAAACACCTTTCCAGGTGGCACTAGCAAGGTGGGATGGGCACAGCAGAAGTGGGGACTATAACTGGGAGGAGATAAAACCAGTACAGCAGAGCATACCGGTGCTGTGGACATGCACCAGTATGCACAGCACGAGAAGGGACTTTGCTGTGGGCTCTGGCACGGCTGGGGGATGGTGTGGAGTCATGACAATGACATGGGATGGTCAAGGGGGCTGCCATCACCCCAGTGAGACCCGCAGGCACGAGAGCGATGCCTCAAGGCAGAGGTGGCCACTACTTTGGTCTGCCACCGTCCCCTCGGGAGCACAGGATACGGTGAGGTCGTAGCGCAGGGCCAGCAGCTCCCCTCCCTGGTCCTGCAGCTCGTAGATGAGCTTTGCGCCTTCCCCATACTTCCCCACCAGCGTCTCCTGCGGAGGGACAAAGGGGCTGCTGACCAAGGTGGCTCTGGGGTGAAGGGTTCCCTGAGATAGGGAACAAAGCTCGGTCCCCACGAAACGGGCATCACACATCCCCCTCCATCTCCTCGGACCCGAGTCCACCTCCCCGTCTCCCCAAAAAGAGAACCAAGAGGGAATGTCCAGCTGCCCGCCGCACCCGGCCGTGCCGCGCACGGAACGAGCTCCCAAACCTGGCCCGCAGCCCCGGGGGAAAGGGCTCCCGGTCCCACGGGAGGGAGCAGAGCGCAGCCCGCAGCCCCGGGGAAAGGGGCTCCCGGTCCAACGGGAGGGAGCGGAGCGCAGCCCGCAGCCCCGGGGAAAGGGGCTCCCGGTCCCACGGGAGGGAGCAGAGCGCAGCCCGCAGCCCCGGGGCAGGTCAGCTCGGCACACGGCGGGGGAAGGGAGCTCCCGCCGCGCCTCACCCGCAGCTCCAGCGCCGGGGTGTCGATGGCGGCCGCCCCGTGCCGCTTGAAGCAGGACACCACGGCGCTCAGGAGCCGGTCCCGGAGCACTGCCTGCGCCGGTGCGTGGTCGCGGGTGCCCTGCCCGGGACAGAGAGCGGCCGTCAGCGGCGANGGTGCTGTGCCCTCGGCTCGCCATGGCGTCGGGCAGCGGGGTAGGTGCTGCCGCGGGGCTGCGCTCGGGGTGTGGGCTAACCTCCGAGTGTGGGCTGCCGCCCGCTCGGCCGCCCCCGCTGCTCGTACCGGGCTTGGCAGAGCCGGGGGCAGGGCCAGGCCGCGCCGCGCTCGGGGCCGCTGCCAGGCCGCGGGATGAGGAACGTGGCGGGGCCGGGGCAGCCGCGGTGGGCTGG
>VXBU01000198.1:27189-44219 GCA_013400315.1 Bombycilla garrulus | reverse complement strand
CCGCCCCCCGCCTTTCCCTTGGGCGTCTTCAGCACCGGCCCCCGCTCGCCGCCCGCCGCCGCCGCCCGCACCTGCCGGGACAGAGGTCCGCGGTCACCGACTNGCTCGGGGCCGCTGCCAGGCCGCGGGATGAGGAACGTGGCGGGGCCGGGGCAGCCGCGGTGGGCTGGTGTGTGTGGGGTGGGAGGGCGCTCATCCCTGCTCCTTACAGCTCTGTGTGTGGGCGGTGGGAGGTTGGGGCTCCCCTGAGACCCTCAGGGCTGGCAGGGGGGTGGCCCCACCGCGGTCCCGCCCTCCAAAGGAGTCTGGAGTCGCCGTCCCTGGAGGTGTCTAAAACTCGACCGAACGTGGCACTCAACGTCTTGGTCTGGTTCGCGTGGTGGAGTCNCGCCGCCCGCACCTGCCGGGACAGAGGTCCGCGGTCACCGACCGGCGGCCGGGACCGGACGAAGCTGCCGCGGCTCGCAGCGAGGCACGGCAGCCCGAGGTGGGGCCCCGCCGGCAGGCACCGGGCAGCAACAGCGGCCAAGAGCCCGAGGCGCAGCATGGCCGGCACCGGGACACCGGCAGCGCCAGCACGTGACCGCGGCGGGACACGTGACCGCGCGGGCGGCCGCGCTTTACGGCGCCGCGCGACAGCTCCCGGTGCTGTGCCCTCGGCTCGCCCTGGCGTCCGGCAGCGGGGGANTGGGAGCTTGGGGCTCCCCTGAGACCCTCAGGGCTGGCAGGGGGGTGGCCCCACCGCGGTCCCGCCCTCCAAAGGAGTCTGGAGTCGCCGTCCCTGGAGGTGTCTAAAACTCGACCGAACGTGGCACTCAACGTCTTGGTCTGGTTCGCGTGGTGGAGTCGGGTCACAGGCTGGACTCGATGATCTCAGAGCACTTTTCCTCTCGCGCTGGTTCTGTGATCCTCCCATCCCGGGGCCAGCCCTCCGCCTGTCCCGCCAGGGAGTGTGAGGAGATCGAGCTGCCCCAGCCACCCACCCCACCCATTTCCGGGGGCCGAGCAATGGCTTTCTGCCATCCTTTGGCTCTGGATGCCGTTTTCCTGTCCCGATGGAGAAAAATCTCTGCAAGTCCCTGACAGGAGAGTGCAGCCAGGTGTGGGATGGGCTCTGCTCCCTGACAACCGGCGACAGGTTCAGAGGAAACAGCCTCAAAAGTTGCACTAGGGGAGGTTTAGGCTGGAAATCAGGAGGAATTTTTTCCCAGAAAGGGCTGTGCAGCATTGGAAGGGGATGTCCAGGGAGTCACCATCTCTGGGGGGGTTCAGGGACTGATTGCATGTGTCACTCAGTGCTCTGGACTGGGTGACAGGGTGGGGATCTGTGGCACCTTGGGTGTGTTGATTTTTGGAGGTTTTTTCAACCTAAATGGTTCAGTGGGTGTTAGATTGGGCTGGGCAAGGCAGATGCTGCAGGTGCAGCCTGACCGGACAGTCACGCTCTTTGAACACCTCTGGGCTGTATTTTTGAGGGGGTTTGGCCCATCTTTTCTTCCTTGAAGCCACTCGCTGAGAAGTGAGGCACTGGCACTGCCCAGAGAAACTGCGGCTGCCCCTGGATCCCTGGAAATCATCCATCCCAGGTTGGATGGGGCTTGGAGCAACCTGGGAGAGGGAAAGGTGTCCCTGCCTGGGACTGGCTGATCTTCAATGTTCCTTCCAATCTAAACCATCGCAGGATTGATTCCATGAAGGGGGGGAGGTGAGGAGCAGGATGGCTGCCTGTGAGGGAGGTGGGGTCAGTGGCTTAGTGCCAGCTGAGAATTGCTGTGGGGTTGAGCCTGGCTGGAGACTCCTGGGTTGTTAACAGGCTTTGGTGCTAATGCTGGGCACATCACTGGTGTCCATCTCCAGAGGGAACAGGAGGCTCTGGGGCACTTCTGGTTATTATCCATTGTTATTTATTTGGGAAGGATTCTCTGTCACCCAAAACAGCTCTGAGATAAAGATTTTGGGGCCTTGCAGCCCCCTTGCCTCCACCAGAGCAATTCAGAAACATCCCTTCAAATATTGTCCAGCCAAGATCTTGTCACGCGGTTTAGTTTAATTTCTTTCCCCACGCCTGGATGAGGCAGATTGGTAAAAGAGCTGCAAAAGACTTTTTTCCTTTTATTGCAACAGGAGAGAGAAGCAGCTAATAAACCTCCCCCTCTGCAGGCTCCCACCAGCTCCGATTTGTGATAATGCCTGGCATGCAGGAGAGTGGAAAATACCCCCAAACGTTAATTTACACTCAGTGATATTTTCTTTTCTTTTGCTCAGGGTGGTTAATAAAACCTGTTACGACATCCTTAAAGTGCTTAAGAAGCTCTGGGAATAAATGAGAATTTTTCTACGCCTCCCCAAGGCATTTTCATCCCTATCAGTAGTTGTTCGTTCCATTTGAAGGATTGCCAGAGGAGAGAACTTTAAATGGCTGTGCTGCTGCTGTAGCTCCAAATGGGATTTGTGTCCTTTGGATTGTGATTGGATTCCTGATTTGGTTGAACGGGGAAGGCAGGGGGATGTGGTGTGGGGGGGTTCCTCTCCCCCAGAGGTGTTTTTAAACACATCTTGTCCTTTGTTTAATGTGAAACTGAGAGGCTGTCCCTGCCATGCTGAGGGTAGTGCAGCTCTATCCAAAGCAGGGTTATCTGCTCAGGGAATTCAGGCTGAGTGAAACCATGACTGATCCCAGGTGCAGGGGCCTGAGCTGCACATGGGGCAAATGCTGGGAGAGCTTGGGCTGGGTTGGTCGGAGTGGATGTGAGTGGAATAGGAATTCTTGTCTCATCACTTCTGCCTTCAGCATTGGGGACTGAGTGAAATCCACCCAAAAAACGTAGCCTTTGTATTCTTCAATGGCAGCTTCACCCCAATTCAGCCTATCTTCATGCACAAGCTGCGTCCAGCTCCAGGCTCCAGCAGAGGAAGGACGTGGACCTGTTGCAGGGAGCCCAGAGGAGGCCATGGATGTGCTCCAAGGGCTGCTGCCCCTCTGCTGTGGAGAGAGCTGGGGCTGTTCAGCCTGGGGAGGACTGAACACCAGTCTCTGTCCAGGGACATCTTGGAGCACCTTCCAGTGCCTAAAAGGACTCCAGGAGAGCTGGAGAAGGACTTTGAGCAAGGGACTGGAGAGACAGGACACAGGGAATGGCTTCCCAGTGCCATAGGGCAGGGTTAGATTGAATACAAGGAAGAAATTCTTCCCTCTCTGGGTGGTGAGACCCTGGCACAGGTTGCCCAGAGAGAAGCTGTGGCTGCCCCTGAAAGTGTCCCAGGCCAGGTTGAATGGGGCTTGGAGCAACCTGGGGTAGTGGAAGGTGTTCCTGCCTGTGGTAGGGGATGTGGAAGAAGATGATCTTTAGGGTCCCTTTAACCCAAACCATTCCAGATTCTATTAAAGTATCCTGTCACTGCCAGATAGTTCTGTGGAGCTCCCAGAGGGCCAGCATGTCTTGGAGGTGTTTCTGCCCTTCCCTTTGTGAAGCTGCAGGGGCAGGACAGCAAAACCTGTGATTTTGCACAGGTGCTTCCCTGGTACCTCCAAGCCCTACCTTGACAGGGTTTCAGACTTGTCCTGGTTTGCTTGTACATGGAAATCCCTCCCTGGTGCCTGTGATTTCATGGCAAGCTGAGCACTTTGATGCCTGCAACACGTAGATACTGCTGGGAGCACTCAGGCACAGCCTTCCCTGCTCCTGCAGGGGAATCAATCTCTCTGTAGCTCAGACTGTGTTCACAGCTTCCTTGGCTGGCATTGCAGCTTGGATTCTTCTGACTTCTGGACGAAGGAGGTGTAATCCTACTGCTGTGTTTGTCAGGGGACGCTTCCCAGGTCTGAGATCCATCAGATTCAATCCCATTTGAGCCTGATTTTCAAGGCAAAAGCCTGGATGATCGTCTGAGGAGCCATTAAGATCAGCTCATTTCTTCTTTTAGTACTCTGAAATTATTCTAGTAGTAGCTAGAGGCGTGCTGAGAGTGATTATCTTAAACCACATCCATAATGCCTGGATGGAAAACACAGGACAGGGTGATAGAACATAATTCTTCTAGTTTACTGCACTGGCCTCACAGGCCAAGTGATTACACCTCTTCACCGCATCAGAGGTGATCAGACTGTATAATGAATGTTAATGAACTTTGTTTCCCTCCCAGACCAAGAACCTGGACTTCCGCCGGAAGTGAGACAAGGATGAGTATGAGAAACTTGCAGAGAAGCGGCTCACAGAGGAGAGAGAAAAGAAAGATGGTGAGCAGTGTGCTGGCTTCAGGCAAGCTGGGCTGGAGTGGCAGTGAGGCTCCCAAACCCTTGGAATTTGGGAGGGAGGGAGCAGGGAGAAGTAGAATCCCAAAGGGAAAGAGCTGGCTAGCTCCTACCCTTTCTCCTTTGTTTGCCACTGAGTATATTTTTCTTACAAAAGAAATTACTGAAATTTCCAGGGGTTGACTCTTCTTTGAGGAAGGAGGGAAACAATCAGTTGCTGGAAACAAGATCTCAGAGTAGGACTCAAGTCAGCTGGAAATATCTCAGAGATGTACCTGGTTCTAATAGGACCCAGGAAACAGCGAGGAGGAAATTATATCCTTTACTGATTTAAAAACAGATGTGTATTTTCTGCATGGATCAGGTAGTCCCAGATACCCAGCAGGCCCCTCTGCACCAAGGGGAACATGAAATCCAGCATGTCAAACTTGATTTTTTTGCTTGTGTTTTAGGCAAACCAGCTCAGCCTGTCAAAAGGGAACTTCTGCGACACCGAGACTACAAAGTGGACCTGGAATCCAAGCTGGGGAAACCCATTATCATCACCAAAACTACCCCTCAGTCAGAGATGGGAGGGTAGGTTGTGGCCTTACTAAAGCCTCAGAGTCATGCTGGTTAGACTGGGAAGCTGTGACCCAGCAGGGACCCCTCACAGGGCACCAGGAGCTGCTGTCCTTCTGTGTTTGGAGCCTGGGATGGTGGGGCTGCATTTTTCTACACCTAAACTGTGTCTCCTGGAGTGACATATGGAAGAGACCCAGCAGGCTGAGCCCCTTTAGGCATTGGTATCACCTGTAGGACCAACAGAGGCAGATCTGTGCCTGCTTGGGTGTCTTTAACCAGGCCTGCTTGCACTGAGACCAGGACTGCTGCTGATTTGGGTATCTGTGCACTGGGAATGGGAGAAACATCCAGATAGCTGTTCTTAGGAATGGTGTTTGGCCACTGTTAGTGTGAATTGTGTTCCACCAAAGTCTGAAAGGGTTCTGAGCTCACCCTGAGCCATCAAAAGCGTGAAAAGAATGCGTTGAGTTTGTGTCACCTCAGGAGTGAACCTGTTAGTGTCTCCCTGGGCAGCAGTGCCAGAGAGATATGCATCTCTGAACAACATCCAGGGATGGCAGTTCATCCCCTGGCTGGACTTCTGCAGCAGCTCTTCAGATGGGCAGAAAGCAGAGCTGTGCTCATCAGGGAGTTGCACTGTGAGGTGATAGGGATGGGAGCACTTACTTGCAGCCAGGTAGAGGCTGTGGAATGGAAAGCTAGGCTGCTGGCCAGCCGTGCCTTAGGGGAGGGCAGGCTGAGTCCCAAAGTCCATCCTCCCTGGTGGGTGTGACTGCAAGGGGAAGATGCTGTGGCTGGTGTCCTGCAGAGCAGCTCAGAATTTGGTGTCTGTCATGTCAGAGGGGTATAAGGGTCAGTACCTCCATGGCAGCCCTGTCCATGGGATGTGCCCTTGCCTTTGCTCTTCACTGGGGCCCTCCTGTCTTGGAGGAGTGTCCTGTATCCCCAGTGACATGCAGGTTGTCTCAAATAGCTGCTCTGTGGGTTGAGCGTTGGGGTTCATTTTTTCTGTCTCTCCTGACAGGTATTACTGTAATGTGTGTGACTGTGTGGTGAAAGATTCCATCAACTTCTTGGATCACATCAATGGCAAGAAACGTAAGGACCATTTCTTTGGTTCATTGGAGGGTTGGTTGAGTTGGAGGGACTGTTCCTTTTGTGCATCACTTATATCTGAGGGCTGAACACTTATCCACGGATCAGGGAGCTTAGGAGATCAGGATGTAGAAGCCCATCATGAGAGCTGTGGAGGTGCTGCCCTTATCTCCTGACACCTTCCAGAGTGCTGGGTTACTTTCATGGAATAAGCCCAGCAGAAGCAGTGATTGGTGTTCTCTGCTTGGTGGACGTATTTTCCCCATCCATCATGGTAATGCTGCAAGAAATCCAGGGTCAGAAAATTCTAGAGTAGTTTGGGTTGGAAGGAAACTTAGAGGTCATCTAGTCCACCCCCCAAATCATGATGTCTCCTCTGTTTATTTGGAGAGAGGCTTTTTACAGCACTGAAACTGTAAAGAAGTACTTAGATAATGGCCCATTTTTGGATCAGAAACTTCTCTTTGTAGAAGCTGAGTATAAAGCTCAGAACTGGCTGATGCCTGAGCTCCTGAGTATTGATCAGGACTACACCCTCGTTGATCTGACTGTGGATATTGCTTCTCCTTGACATGTTCAGAGAGTCGGGAATGTAGAGAAAGTAAAGCAGCAGTAGGACAGACTGACACACTTGGCATGTTGTTCCTGCTCATAAAGGCGTTTTTGGCTCCTTGTGAAAGTCAGAAAATCACCCCTTTACAAAAAGACAGGGATGTGTCTGCACACAGGGCTGTTTGAGAACAGCAGGTTCAGAAGAAACCTCTTGATTTTTGTAGGACTGGTTTTCTGTAGCTCAGAGAAGAAAACACAGTGTTTTTAAAACCTGTACTTTTATGTGACTGGGAGGAAGGTGCTGATGTGCCTTGTTTGACATGTTGGGAGATAAGCAAGAGGTTCATATGAGGGAATCTGGAATCCAAACTCCTGGCATGGCTGTGTGGATGGGCATGAGTTGTAGGTTTGATCTGGGATTGGAAGGTGGCTGGTTGCACAGTACCTTAGTACGAGTATGTCAGGGAACTTTTAAACCACTCAATAAAACTAGCTCAAACTGCTTGTTCTTGGCTGCCCTTCTAGGAATTCCTGGTGTGTAGTTTAAGCTTTCATGTGCTGCTGCATCCTTGGGACAACCCTGTGCAGGGCTGCTGGAGTGAGCAGGCTGTTTGGATCCACTCAGAAATGTGGGTTGGAGACATTTCTGGGGATGGCCTCATCAGCGTAGGCTTACCAGAAGTGAAAAACTGTGATTCTGCTCTGAAGAGCCATTGAATCAGAGGCCTGACTTTATATTCTCTGCTTTAGCTGGCAATGTCCTGTGTAATCAGGATCTCTGAGTGCCACTCATGTCATGTTTAGCATCGCCCACAGCTGAGTGATCCCAGCCTGTCAGTTTTATTCTGGCTCCTTCTTCAACACCACAACCCTTTTTTATTCCACTGGTCCAAGATTAAATTTCCTGGAGCATCAGAGCACAAACATGACAGGGAGCATCCAAATAAGGAACCTTTAAAGAATAGTCTGTGTTCTTGTTACAAGCAGTGTTTGGATTGTCATGGCCAGTGCCTGTGTGGGTTATGGATCCCCCTAAAGCCCACCTCCCCGAGCTAAGGAATCCTTAGGCTGGCCCTGGAAGGTGCTTTGAGGGGGATGACAGGCGGGAAGGTGGTGCTGTGCTGTTTAAATTGGGATTAGGGATGGAGACTTTCTCCAGAACACTGAAGTGTTGCTGAGCACTGCTGATTCCACCTGTGTTCTCCAGACCAGAGGAATCTGGGCATGTCCATGCGGGTGGAGCGTTCCACACTGGACCAGGTGAAGAAACGCTTTGAGGTGAACAAGAAGAAGATGGAGGAGAAGCAGAAGGATTATGATTTTGAGGAGAGGATGAAGGAACTCCGTGAGGAGGTGAGTCTGGGACACAGCTGAGAAAGCAAAGCTCCCCAGAAACATGTTTTGGGAAGAAATCAACCCTGGTTCCTACTCTTGTTCCTCAGAAGCATTGTTCTTGATAGCATGGGCTTCTCATCTGCTCCTCTGAGTGGGGTTTGTTTTTCTGCTTTTGAAAAGTTGGTATTGCTGTCCCTGGAAACCCTTTTCCCCCTCTTTCTGTGTGAGAATAACTTTTGATGGTTCAGATTTCCACTGAGAACAGCACAAGTCCATTTTTTGTCTCGCACTAGTTGTGTTGGAACTTCTGTGGTGTGGTAGTGGATCTGCATCTTCATCCGTTATCTTCCACAGCTCTTAGGATTGCTGGAATCCCCTTCCACAGGGCACTTGCTTCTGTGTGGCCTCCCCAAGTGTAGAAGGCTTTGTGAATGGCATGGTGAGGAGCAAGATATGTGAGGAGGTGATAAAAGACAGCAGATTTCTCTCAAAGTGTGGCTTAGGTGTTAGTAAACATAAAAATTAATTACTTGAAGACCCAACAAAGTTTTGACAGCTGAGGAACTTCTATGGGTGCTTCTCCTCTGTCAGCAGCCACATAACCCAAGGTTACAAATCAATGCCTGTTTGAGTCTCCCTGCCCAAGCCCTGAGCTTTGCTTCAGCACAGGGGAGCTCTTTGGGGTGCTCACAGAGCAGCCCCGTGCTCTGCTCTCGGTCAGGCTGTGGTGCTGCTGAGCCCCATCTCTTTGGGAGATAGGAGGGAGGTGCCCCAGCAGCAAAGGGAGTGCTGTGGGTGGAAAAGCTGCTGCCAGTCAATGGATGGTGAGAAGGAAATCAGCAGCAGCTCCTGGTGTAGCTTTCTCCAGGGCACGGCTGTGTTCAGGAGCACAGCGGATGGCGATGATAATGGTGGGAGCAACTGCTAAGTTGGGAGCTGAAGCCATGCTTCAGTGTCACCCAGTACAAACCTGGCTGTGTTCCAGGGCTCGTGATCCTCACAGAGCAAAGCACTTTGATTAGAGCAGCGCAAACTCTTTGATGCCAAAACCTCCCTCAAAGCTGCTCAGAGCTTCGGCTTCTGTTCCAGCTGTCATTCTGCCAGGCTGAGAGCCAACAGGCATCACAGTCACTGGCAGGAAGCTTGGGATAGGGGAATGGCCTCCTGCTTTCCAACCAGCTCCTTCTTGTCTCAGCCTTGATTCCAGGCAAAACTTGTGATGTTTGCTCAGAAGAGAGAGTTTGATAATGCTTCATTCTGTCTGTTTGTTTGCGTGGCTCTGCTCTTGGCCTGGGAAATGGGGTGCTCTGGGTTCACTGGTGAACTTCCTCCTTGAAGACTGCAGGCCAGGATTTCTTCTGTTTGTTTATTTCCTCAGGCACAGCTTGGCTGCTGTGGGCAGGATTTGTGTAAATTGTGCAGTACTTGGTGTCTCAAAACTCCTTCAGCTCAGGAGGTGCAAATTGTTTTGCTGTTGTGTCCCTTGCTGCAGGAGGAGAAGGCCAAAGCCTACAAGAAGGAGAAGCAGAGAGAGAAGAAGAGGAGGGCAGAGGAAGATTTGACCTTTGAAGAGGATGATGAAATGGCAGCTGTGATGGGTTTCTCTGGATTTGGCTCAACTAAAAAGAGCCACTGAGCAGCTCTGGACTCTCCTCTTGCTCTAAACTGCTTGTTTTTTACCCAGGGAACTCTGGATAACTCTTCAAAGACTTGATTGAGGACTTGTATGTGAATCTCCCAGTAGAAGTTGGCTGGAAGAGTTGAAAAGCGATTCCATGCTCTACCTGTGCTGCAGATCAAGCTCTGCCTCTCATTAGCTTCCCTTCTCCTTCTGTGTCCTAGATCTGGCTGCTCAGCTGCTCTGTGGCTGTGTGTGTGCAGGGAAGTGCTCTGTTGGGTACATTTTTTGTCAATAAAATGCACATTCTGCACAGGTGGCCTGGTTCAGGATTAATCTAGTTGTCAGCCAGGCCCTACTTGTCACCCAAGCTGTGTTGGAGATGCTGGGAGGGATTCAGTTGCTTTTAGGTTCATAATCAAGGAAATGTGCCACAGCAAGCAGTGTGAGAGGTGCATCTTTATGGCTTGTGCTGAGCAGAGGTGGTGGCTGCATGGAGTCTGGGTGGCTGAAACTTTCCTGTGTGTTTTATCTGCAAGGGAGACTTCCCTCCTTTTCTTTGTGTTTTATCCCATAATTGCAGTATTTTTAAGGTAGGGGAGAGATTCCTCCCCATGGCTGGTCTAGGATAGAGCCAATGAAAGAAAGGTGTGTACAATTTGCCAGAAATAAACGGAACGTTCAGATGGGCCCTTTGGTGGGGGTTTGATGCCTTTATTTTGAGAGCTTCTGTTTCCCACTGAGAAGAGCTGCTGGTGTCTCCCAGCAGCACAGAGCTGGGGTGGCTTGCTGGGGACCCAGTGGTGGCAGAGGTGAGGTGTGTGCCCTCCTCTCCTGGCTCAGCTCCCAGCTGCTCTCAGCAGGCCATTGCCATCATTCTTGGATTTTTTTAAGTAATTCTGGAGATGGGTGTAAGAATATGGGAAGGGAGTTCAGGGCTGGGGACCTTCATTCCCATCAGGCAGTCCAAGACAGGCTGGGCTGCGTTCCAGATTTTACCAGCCTTCGTATATTAAGGGCCATTTTTTTCCTGTCTACTGCCTGTCAGTGTCTTTTCACCTCTGCCTTCCCCTAAATCCACTTCATTTCTGCTTTTATTTACCTCAGTCAAACCTTGTGTGACTCATTTCCGTCTGCAGTTAGGATTTATATTTTGCATGGCTGGGTTTTCGTAGCTCAGTCTCGCTCTCCTCTCTCATTTTATGTATATTGATGAAATCCTTGCGCTTGCCCTTCTCCGTGCCTGTATGAAATTTCCAGCCTGGGGAAGGCTGCAGTGTTTAGCCTGCTCTTTCTAATACATCTAGAACAAATCCTGTAATGTTGTGCTGCTGTTTTAATTCCTTAATCTTAGCCTGCTGACAGCTTCATTGCCTCAGGTCTTTCCGCTTCAATTCAGATTATAATCCCCGTTGAAGATGCTATTGAAATGATATATAGCCAGTCAGATACAGCTGTCCTTGGAGGTTTGACCCTTTTAACTTGGCAGTCCTTTGACTTTGGCTCTCTGAGCACACGGGCTGGGAGAGCGACTTTCATTCCAGCCACGTTCCTAGCGCTGTTCAGGCTGCAGCACGTGGCTCCGGCTGAATGGGAGAGCGGAGATGCTCGCGCCTTTGTGCCCTCCGGGGTGCGAAAGGGATGCTGCCGTGCTTTCATACGCATTCAAAGTTTAGGATGTTTCAGAGAAGATTTAGCAGCAGCCATTTTATTCCAGCCACCAGCTTTGCAGACACCCAGCCCCTCAATGCAGCTGTTTCAGTTGGTGCTGGTGAGAAAAGGGCAGAGGCTGCCCCACACCCCCCGTCTTTTCCAGCTTGTGACCTTGCTGCAGGAGGCTGCTGGCTTGGTTTTCCCATGGTGAATCCTGATCTTCTTGTCCATCCTGGCACTCCCAGGGGGTGAGGTGTGCAATGGGCAGCCCCACAGAAACCTCCCTGGGATGGTGGTGAGGTCTGCACAGCCTCCTGCCACCGGGCCCTGCCTGTCCTTGTCTGCTGCTCCTGCTCCCTGCAAGACAGGGAGGAAATCCCTCCACAGTGCGGTGCTTTCAATAACAAGATTCCTCTGTGGTGTAAAGCCTGTCATCCCCGAGCCCATCCCGAGGCCACCTGCACTCTGGGGGCCGGAGCCCAGCCCCAGCTCCCCATGCTGGGGCTGCTGGCGCCGGGGAAGCACAGCTCTTTGTCTCGGCAGCTTGCTGGGAGCAGTGGTGTGTGCAGCGGCAGATACAAGCTCCTGCTGGATTCCCAGCAGCGGGAGCTGCCTCTAGCCAAGGATGAAAAGCTGGTTTCATGGGAGGAAATAATATTTAGAGAAGAGACAGATAACATTCCCTGAACAAGCCGTGTTAACCCTTTGCTCCCACCACTGCCTAGTGAGGTGTTAATCCTTGGCTCTCAGCCCCCAGTGCTGGAGCAGTGGTTCTCCTTGACTCCTTGGCATCTCCATGTTGAATTTAAGGTGCTGGATGGACCCATATGGGTCAGGACTTGGGTTTTACTTGGGGAGAGAGAAGACCCAGCTCTGCATCTCCCCTTCTTCTTCTCACCAGTGAGCGAGGCCGGGTGCTCTGTCCCTACTGGTTCTCATTAGCTCTTGCACAAGTTAAAACTGGGATCTGGTGTAGTAAGGAGAGATGTTTTGCATGGTCTGCTCATCCAGGCTGGGATGTCCTGCCTGCTCTCAATGTGGAAGTGCTTTGAGGTGCCTGGAGCCAGCCTAGTTCTTGTTCCCAGTGCTGGGGCAGAGGTGCAGGTTCCTCGAGACCTGTGGCTTGGAGGACCTGGAGGAAGGCTGGGGGGCTGTGCTCAGACTGAGCTGGCCTCCCTCATCTCCATCCTACTAAATACTGATGGCAGTGTTTAGAGAAGTACATGGGCATCACAGCAGACCCCAGAAAAAACAAATCTGTCTTGCCACCTCCACTTCCTCTCTCCCAGACATCTTCCCTGGCCTCAGCCTGGGATGAAGGGCTGAGGCCTCATGGAGGGGCTGAGCACGAATACCCAGCTGCTCTTTTTCTTTCCTTCTTGGGCACCCTGGAAGACTTTTGGGCACTTTCTTACCCCTGCCCTCTCCTGCTGATCCACCTTCCCCTCACTGTTTATGCATCCTCCTTGGGATTAGATGAGCAGCAGCATTCCCACCATCCCAGTAAAATGACTGGGACCAGGGATCTGAAGTGGTTCTGGAGAAGAGGGTCCCAGCCTAGCCCTGTGTGTTACCCTGTCTGGGCAAGCTGAATCATTCCCTGGGACTTTATTAGAAAGACCTGGTTTTCCAGCAATTTACACCACTTTTACATCCTGAAAGATTTAAACTCTTGGCAGGAGCTCCCGTCCTCCCACTGCTCAGGCCACAAGCTACTGCTGCCCCAGTTAGGCAG
This sequence comes from Bombycilla garrulus, assembly GCA_013400315.1. Lineage (NCBI taxonomy): Eukaryota > Metazoa > Chordata > Aves > Passeriformes > Bombycillidae > Bombycilla > Bombycilla garrulus. Next base: position 31,415 of record VXBU01000198.1, on the reverse strand, counting down.
GCGTTCCTGCCATTTGCCAGCGTTAACACTAAACAACACCCATAGGCAATATCCCTGGAAATCCTCCCTCCTGCCTGGCTTTGACCTGGTACGGTGGTGCTGGCAGTCTGTGCCACCAACTCCCGCTCTGTCAAGGCTCCTGGGTCTCCACGCTCCCATCAGTGCTGTGGCACCATCCCACACAGCTCCAGAGCCAGCATTCCTGCCCCCTCCCAGCTCTGTGGAGACCTGTGCTGAGAGCCACCTGGATCACTCAATGCCTGGCCCAATCTATGTCCTGTCCTGCTTTCCTCATGTGGGGGCAACAAGGTGTCCCCGGGGGAGAATCTGATCTGTTCAAAGACAAAGGTTCAGTCCCTGATTTGAGCTGGGCTTGCTGCAAAAGAGAATAGGAATCACAGGATTCTGGAATGGTTTGGGTTGGAAGGGACCTTGAAGATCTGCCAGTTCCAACCCCCTGCCCTGGGCAGGGACACCTTCCACTGGACCAGGTTGCTCCAAGCCCCATCCAACCTGGCCTTGGACACTTCTAGGGATGGAGCAGTCACAGCTTCTCTTGGGATTGATTGAGGAAGGGATGGGAGGCAGAGATAGGGCGAGGTGAAGATTTATAGAGGGGAGAATCCTGAGCTGGGAGGTATTTGCTTCCCATCTGGAGCCTGGATGGGAAACTTGGATGGCAGCTTTTGCAAAAAGGATTAAGCTGGGAGCCAGGTACACCCACAGTGAAGTGGTGCTTGGCCTGGAGCCCTTGACAAGTTGGGCCGTACTCCACACACTCAATTTCTGGGGCTGAGCCAGCTCAGGCCACAGATGGGGCCAAGAGGGAACAAACAGGGCTCTTGAGTGTCCCAGACTGGGAGGAAGGAGAAAACCCCAGTGCCTCCCCATCCCTGTTGAGTCTGTTGCCACATCCAGGCTGGAAGGTTGTGGATGGATGGATGGATGGAGGGTTGTGTGTGGAGGCTTTCTGCTGGGCTCGGTGTGGGGCTCCAGAGCGCAAGGGAGGTTTTGCTTTGTCGTAAGTGAAGTACAAAACCATCACCAGCCAGAGAACAAACAGCTCCAGGCTGGAGAGGGAGCAGGGAGAGGGAGATGGGGAGGAGCAGGGGGAGCACGGGGACAGGGCATCCGCAGGAGGTTTTTCAGGGACTTGTGATCTCAGAGCGAATTTCTGCTGTTGGCTGCACCCCAGTGGCACCATTTCACCAACTCATGCGTGCCTCCCCATCGCCAGCTCCGCAGTGCTGAGCGCCTCGGGGGGGTCAGGGCCGCTCTGCGGAGGGCTGCGGGAATATGGTCCCTGCTCGGAGAGCGTGTGATCTGCCAGGCAGCCGGGGAGCCCCGGGGACACTGCCATGCCTTTGTTCCTCCTTCTCTTTCTTTTCCACCTTCAGATTTTTTTCCCTCTGCTTCCAGCTGCGTATGCAGCATTCCCCCCCCTCCCTTTCCACCCACAGTTCCTGTCTTGATTTTGCTTCCCCTCTATAAATATGTGTTCCTTAGGCTCCTTCTCCTCCCTGCCCAGCTCCCCCCATCAGTGTTGCCTTCCCAAACTTCTTTTTTTTTTTTCTTTCTCCCTGTTTTCCCACAGGCCCACTTCATTCCTTCCCCTTCCTGCTTCTCTCCCTTTCCCTCCAGCCTCTCGGGCTCCCGTTCACTCACTCCGTCTCCCCTTCTCTGACAGTTTGGGGGAAATCTGTCTGTGTCAACACACAAATTCCATTATTTATTGGCTGAGTGGAGCAGGGTCCTACACTCGTCTGTAATTGTCTCCAGATCAAAGCGGCTGTTGATGGCAGCTTTGCCTTCTCGCAGCAGAACACCACCCCCAGCTCAGCTCCCCCATCCTCCCGGGGGAGTCGGGTGCGTGTGCGTTGACACCCTCGATGACTGATCTCTCAGACAGAGAGGAAAGAACTAGGGCTGGTGGGGGAGAAAAGGGAGGCCTGGAGGATCTGCAAAGCTCCCTGCAGAAGATGGGGACGATAGGGTGTGTCTCAGGGAGATGAAGTCCCTGGCATGGGCCAGGGGAGCATGGAGAGTAGAGGTGGTCCCTTATCCTGGGAATGGAGGCAGAGAAATGAGGTGAAAGAAGGGACAGGGAAGCAGGAGACATCCCCATATCTGTCCAGGAGTGGAAGAATTAGAATTTTAGAAATGGAGATAAGGAGAACATGCCTTTCCCTTCTGAAACCACCAACCTCTCCCAGGGATGTGGGACTTCGACATGAACTTCAGGCACACAGTTTTTGTTTGGGTGTTGATGCAAGATGTCTGTGAGGACAGGAAACATCCCCTCTGACTTCTGCCCCTTGGCCGCCTCACTGGGGTCCCAGCTTCAAAATGAGTGGAAGAGCTGCAGTGGTTTCTCTGCTGCAGGAGGTGAGATCAGCCAGAACTACTCTTCCCAAGCCCAGTCTTCCCATTTTATCATGATACACTGGGGAACTTGGGAATCTTTTGTTCCATACGCATCTGTGGACATCAAAAGACATAGACTCCATCAGAAGTCCTGACAGCTTGGTCCCCTCTCACTGATCCCCTCTCACTGCCCAATACATGAACTGTCAGGCTCAAGCCATGGCTCTCCTTTCCTCCTAACTCTCCAAAGCATTTCCTCCTGGTAACACCTCCCTGGCCCTACCATCATTTCTCCTCTGGTTTCTTTCTCCACAGAGTTCAGGCAGTTACACCTCTCCCTGTAATGTATTGTTTCAAGCCTTAAATCAGTTTTTTAACCTTTCAGAACTTCAGGCACAAGTGTTGTGCATAATATTCCAACACCAGTCACACTGGTGCCTGACAGAGGAGAGATGTCACCTCCTCTCACAAAGCTTCTGCTCCTCCCCCAGGCAATCATCACACTGTTGCCCACCTTTCTTTCCTGCTCACTGTTCCTTCATCCTTCCCAGCAGAAAGGAGACATTGATATTCCCTCAGGATATTTTAGGGAGACCCTCTAAGAGGATGCCCACAGCAAAATGAGTAGTCCCAGGATAATGGAGACACACCCCTTTGGGTCCCAAGTCTCTTACTACAAGTCGAACAAGACAGCAGCCATGAGAGCAACTCCTTTGGCAGCTTGGGTTTGCAAGAAATTCCTCCCCCCTCCAGACCAGGAGGAGAGACTTGGCTTCCGGAGCTGCCACTGAAGTCTGTGTCCTGCAGGGAGTCAGAACTGCCTCCCTCAGAGCTCAGAGACTGAGCAGGACTGGGCCCCATGTCCTGAAAATGCTCAAAAGGAGGTGACAGCTACAGAGGGTCTGCTCAGAGCTGAGCCTGTTTCAGTTTCCATCTGTCCCAGGTGAAAGGACTGGGGGTTGTCCCTGTGTGTGGCTGGCCAGGAGTGTCCAGTGCCTTCTACCAGCAGTGAGCCTTCAGTTGGTCACCTCAGCGACATCTTCTCACCTACAAACCCCCTGGAAATTCATGAACACATCATGTCTGGTGCAAAAGTTCTTCCTGCACCACTGCAGAGGAAGAGGAGGGTGGTGAGCAACCCTAGCACCTCGCAGAGCAAAGCCCTTGGACAAGGACTTCCAGTGGGAATAGAGCCCCAGCATCCTTCATTGCTCAATCCACTCCTGGGCACGTGGCTGTGGAGAGAAGTGACTCCTGACAAACCTGGGACCTGTGCTCTGGAATCCTGGGCTCTCTGGGCAGTTCTTTCCCTTGCCTTGGTGACCTACTCACCTCTGCTCAGTGTCTGGGACTTTCCAAGTTCACAAAGGTCTTTTTTTTCTCTTGGGACTTCTGGAGGACCCTGGGGCATCCCTACTCGGAGCTAGATTGGGCACCTCAGGAGGATGACCAGGATGACAATCCCTCCCCCAGTCTGGTCTCTGTGACAATGGTGAAGATTTTTTCCATAATAAGCATTTCCTTTCTCCAGCTCATGCCCCTTTCTTATCCTGCCCCTGTGCACTTCTGAGAGGAGATGGGCATGTGTCATATCTTGTATCCCAGCACACAAGTGCCCACCAGCCCTGATAAACACGCCAAGACGGCCACCATCCCCTTCAGGACATGGGTTTTCCTCCCAAGGGAGGGCGGGGAACCAAAGCTTTGGAGCGGAAGGAGCTCTGGTCAGGGCATCCTGCTGCAGAGAGCATTGGGGCTTCACAGAACGAATCCCCAGCACCTGACCCTACAGAAGTAACCTCGGAGTGACTTCCCAGCTGCAGGGCCAGGGCTGCTCTCATTCCCACCAGGAGACCCCCCCC
>VXBU01000198.1:0-24273 GCA_013400315.1 Bombycilla garrulus | reverse complement strand
AATCAAGTCTGGAGGGGCTTAACCATCTGGTAAAGGTTAGGACCGGCACGGAGGGGACGCGGCCGGGGGATTTGGCAGCAGCCGCGATCTGGGCTCCTCTTAATCTACCGCGGGGACGAACGCAGCATCTGCGGGGTAATACCGGTGCCCCGGGCAGCGATCGGTCTCGCTGGAGCTCCCACCGGCGTTAACGGGATCTCCCCGAAGGCGTTCCCCTCCCCAGGTGCGTCCGGCTCCGGTAAACAGATTCTGCTGTGGCCCCGGGACCCGGATTGCAGCCCCTTGCGCGGGCCAGCAAAGAAAGCGTTAAGCCACTGCCGGTGGCCGCGGTTCGGCCCCGCAGCTCTGGGCAAGGCCCTCCTCCGCCGCCCCCGGGAGCCCTAAACTCTTTGAAAGTGCAAGAGGCAAGCGAAGGCGAGGGAGGAGGCGGCGGCGCGGGCGCGACTCCTCGTCCCCGGGATTGCCGCGAGGCCATGGGGGCCCGGGCAGGCTCCGGGCGGGGGCAGCTCTTCCTCCGCTCCCTCCTCTTCCTCCTGCTGGCCGGGCCCCCGGCGCGGGGGCAGCTGCGCTACGCCGTGCCGGAGGAGCTGGAGCACGGAGCCTTCGTGGCCAACCTGGGCGAGGATCTGGGACTGGATGTGTCCACCCTGTCAGCGCGGAGGTTCCGCATCGTGTCACGGGCCGGGGCCAGGCAGCACCTGGAGGTGAACCTGGAGAACGGGATTCTCTTTGTGAACGAGCGGATTGACCGGGAGGAGGTGTGCGAGGCCGGGGGGACCTGCCTGCTCCACCTGCAGCTCCTCGTCGAGAGCCCCCTGGAGCTCTACCGCGTCGAGGTGGAGGTGCTGGACATCAACGACCACGCACCCACCTTCCCTTGGCAAGAATACGTGCTGGAGGTGGCCGAGTCTGCCGTGCTCGGTGCCCGCTTCCCACTGGAGAGCGCCCAGGATCCTGACGTGGGTACCAACTCTGTGCACACCTACCGCCTCAGCCCCAATGCTTTCTTTTCCCTCGAGGTGCAGACACGCAGTGATGCCAGCAAGTTTGCGGAGCTGGTGCTGGAGCGAGCCCTGGACCGTGAGCAGCAGCGTGTGCACCGGGTGCTGCTCACCGCTCTCGACGGCGGCGTCCCCGAGCGCTCCGGCACGGCGCACATCCTGGTCACCGTGCTGGACGCCAACGACAACGTGCCTGCCTTTGATCAGCCCTCCTATGGTGTGAGCCTTCCCGAGGATGCTCCTGCTGGCACTCTGGTCATCCAGCTCAACGCCACCGACCTGGATGAGGGCCCCAACGGGGAGATTGAGTACTCCTTCAGCGGGCACGCACCGCCGCGTGTGCGGGAGCTCTTCCACGTAGAGCCGCGGAGTGGGCAGGTGCTGCTGAAGGGCCGCCTGGACTATGAGCGCGCCAGCCTCCACGAGCTCTACGTGCAAGCCAAGGACCGCGGCCCCTCAGCTGTGGCTGTGCACTGCAGGGTGCTCGTGCACCTCCTCGATGTCAACGACAACGCGCCAGAGGTGACCCTCACCTCTGTGTCCACACCCGTGCTGGAGGATGCCCCCCCGGGCACCGTGATCGCCGTCATCAGTGTTCTGGACCGGGACTCCGGGGACAACGGGCGTGTGAGCTGTGAGGTCAGCCCCAACGTGCCGTTCGAGCTCCGCTCCTCCTTCCGGAACTACTACACGCTGGTCACCACGCAAGCGCTGGACCGGGAGGCCGTGCCCGAGTACAACGTGAGCATCACGGCGCGAGACATGGGCTCGCCCGCCCTGCTGACCCGCAGCACCCTCACCATCCCGGTGTCTGATGTGAACGACAACGCTCCGCGCTTCCTCCAGCCCTCCTACAGCGTCTACGTGATGGAGAACAACGCGCCAGGAGCCTCCATCTGCTCTGTCAGTGCGTTAGACCCCGACTGCCAACAAAATGCCTACCTGTCCTACTCCATTGCCGACGGGCACATCCATGGCATGCCCGTGGGCACCTACGTGTCCATCAACTCAGACAGCGGGCACATGTACGCCCTGCGCTCCCTCGACTACGAGCAGATCCGCAGCTTCCAGATCCAGGTGCAAGCGCAGGACGCGGGGTTTCCCCCGCTCAGCGCCAACGTCACCGTGCACATCTTCGTGTTGGACCAGAACGACAACGCTCCGGTCATCGTTTCCCCGCTGCCGCGCAACGGCTCCGTTGCCACTGAGCTGGTGCCGCGATCGGCCAGGCCCGGCTACCTCGTGGGCACGGTGTCGGCGGTGGATGCGGATGCGGGGCTCAACTCCCGCCTCTCCTACCAGCTCCTCCAGGCTACTGACTTCACCCTCTTCAGCGTGGCGCCCGACACGGGCGAGCTGCGCACCCTCCGCTCCTTTCTGGAGCAGGACGCAAGCCGGCAGCAGCTGGTGGTGCAGGTGCGGGACGGCGGGCAGCCGGCCCTCTCTGCCACCGTGTCCCTCCTGCTTTCGGTGGTGGAGACCATGCCCCAGACTCTCTCTGACTTCAGCGAGTTCAGCCTCCCTCCAGAGGTCTCCTCATCTTCCCCGCTCACCCTCTATCTCCTTGTCTCCCTGGGCTCCATCTCCTTCACCTTCCTTCTCGCCATCCTCATTCTCACAGCCATTCGCTGCCGAGGCGAGCGGCGTTCCCGCCAAGGGGACAGCTGCTCGCCGCCTCGCTGCCGCTGCTGTCCCGGGTCCAGAGCCTCTTCTGATGGCCTGAAGGCTTCCAACCTGACTGCACAGCCCCCTGCAGGGACCACGGCTGCCACCTGCCTTGATGTGCCTGCGGGCGGCCCCCCAGGCTACTGCTACAAGGTCTGCCTTGGTCCTGAGTCTGCTCAGAGTGACTTCATGTTCCTCAAACCCTGCAGCCCCCCCCGCAACAACGAGAAGGATCCCGGGAAGCGGTCCCGGCCAGACCAGCATCTCCAGGTCTCCAAAGAGGTAACATAACGCCCAGCAGTGCTTACCAGCACTTCGCAGGTCCCCTCAGCCCCCTCCCTCAGCCTCTGCCACGAGGGAAATGAGGCACGGCTTCTCCCAGAGAATAACCGGAGCCTTTGATCAGTGCGGGAATTAGGAGCCGTCAGGCAGCGGGATCTCCACCGAGCGTCCCGACGGGTCTAATTACCGGGGGAGCGCAATGCTCGGCTGAGGCGAGAGGAAATCCCTTCTCACCGTCTTTTATACCCATTTGAGGCGACAGAAATGCTCCAGTGCCCTAGGGGCGGTGGGATAGAGGGGGTGGCTAAGCAATTCACGCTGGGACAGCCTGAGCATCGCTGCTGCTCTGCTTCCCTGTCCTGGCAGGGGTCTGCAGTGCCCCCCTGGATGCTGCTCTGCACCGGGCTGTGCCAGCAGGCAGGGAGTGGGGTCTCCGGGGCAGGATTTTGATGTCAACATTTGTTAGGTATTGAAATGAGGAATGTCTAATTTTCCCGATGAAAGACTCTCCAAAACACGATTACAAGGATGGAGAGTGATGAGGCGTCTAATCCACTTACGTCTGACTTTTAATAAACCAGCCCTTCCAAGGAGAGCCCAAGACTCTCTGCCAAGAGAGTGTCTCCTTGCACCCCCACCCCTGGACTCTCCTCCCTAATAGTTAATTAGATTTTCCTGCGGTTTTTGCAACCCTCCTGGGACATCAAGCATGCAGCCAATTTCTGCATCTCTCACCATTTGGTACCTCAGACCTGGGCTAAGTAAACATTGTACATGCAAAAAAGGCTTTTGAAAATTAGCAGGAATAGGTAAACCACCTATCTCTCCCCAGAATGACAGGCTTAAAACTCCCAGACAAGCCCAAAACCACCCCAATATCTCAGGAGAGGGAGGAAGTCTAGAAGGGAACAGACTGATTCAATGCTGTCTCAGTTTCCCCAAAACAGGAATGTGCTGCTTGCTTCTCCACAAAGGGCACAGGAAAAGCGGAGATGTGGTCCTGCATCCCTGCCTGCTGAAGCCTTGTGCTGGAAGGGCTGGGTTTTTTGTCAAAGGGTTTCAGGGCAGATTGACAGAGAGTTCCAATAACCAGCCTTGCTCTTCCCGGTGTTTTCCAGGCCAAGCAGCCCAACACAGACTGGCTGCCTCCAAGCACACAGCGACCTGGCCTGAAAAGGTACCAAATCCAGCCCTGGGGGAGCAGAGGGAGCAGGTGGAAGGGGGATATGGGAATGGGGAGGTTATGTCTGACACAGCTTTGAACCAGTCTCTTCTCTTTAGCTCCCAGAGCCTGGAAGATGTGGGGGAAATCCGTAGAGCCCTCCAGAAGGAGCACGAGAGGCTGTGCACACTGGTGACCCCTGTCTCTGGTTAGTGCTGGGATACTGGGGCTGGGGAGAACAAACCCTCTGGTCGCTTTTGGAGGTACAGTGGGGGCATCGCCTCCCTCTTCCTAGCAGTGGTGAAGTTGTGTGGGTGGAAGGGGTGTCCAGGTGACACAGGACGTCCTGAGATGTGTCTATGACCTAAGCCAATCTTACACTCATCTTTTCTGCAGAGTTTCAGAAGGCTTCAGCAGGTCCCAACAGCATCTGGACACCCCAGTACAGCCCCCTGTACCCAGCCCTGGATTATCAGCACAACGTTTACATCCCCGGCACCCCCACTCTGCTTTCCAGCAAGGATGGGCCCCTCTTCCCAGGCCGGGAGAACAAAAACAGCTTCTCCACCTTTGGCAAGAGGAAGAAGACGACAACTTACTGTGACATGCATGACAGTATGGTTATCAACAACGACCTGAAATAGCCTGGATGGCTCTCTCCTTGGAATCTTCTGCATTATTTCAGCTGCCAGGTCCACCCACAGCGCACGCCTCCATGTATGGACCGCTCAAGACTTTATGGGGCTGCTGGGAGAGTGGCTCAACAGAGCATGTGGGAAGGATTTAAGGAGCAAGAGACTCAAAATTACAGGGATTGGGGGGTGGTGGCGGGGGGAATTTCTCCCATCTCATCTTGCAAAGCTGTATTGGCAGCAGGTGCTCTTTGAGGTCCATATGAGGAGATTTAAGCAAATCTGCCTTGAGTTGACCCATTCCCATGTGCCCTTAGGGACCATTCATCTCTGTAAACATTGTCACCTCTTTGTCTTGTCTGGCTGTGTGAATGTACTGAGCTGCATGCCTGTATCTCTGTCCCAGTGGGCGTGGAAAGTGTGTGCACACCAAGCCTGATTCAGCCAAGCCTGGCCTTACACACTGGAACAGTGACCATTGCTCTGTCCCTGAGATCCAGAGGGGGATGTGTTGCATGTCTAGAGCAGCAATTGGTGTCTGTTTTCTCTGGGAAGTGAGTGCAAAACCCAGCCTTCATGAGTGCTTCTCTTCAAACCCTGAGCCAACACTTGCAGGGCTGGACATAGCCTGGGTCCAGGGCAGAGACAGCCTTTGTTCCAGGAGGAACGTGCACATGCAGACTGGATGGCCAGAAGAGCTGCTAGCTCAAGCACCTGAGAGATGCACAAGGTGAGGCCCTGCTGGGTAGCTTCTAGCCCAAGGCAACATCATCTGAAAGAAAAACAGTGTCCAACTGTTGGAGTGACCCCAGCACAGGTGACAGTCCCTTCCCTGCAGCCCCTGCCCTCACTCAGATCTCTGTTTTCCCCACGTCCTGAATGCCTGGGGGAGCCCCTGCATTGGTGCACTGGGGCCCCCCCTGCACGGGACAAACATCTCCAAGTGTGCCCTGTTTCTCTTTGAGAACTTTTAGCTGGCAGTCAGGAGCCCTCAAGGGCAGGACTCGAGCCCCAGAACAGTCTCTTCCCTGCCTTGTGCACCCTGCACCTGTCCACCAGTCTGTCTGTCACCATTGCCAATTGCTCCGGTCATGGACAGTTCATTTTGAATCCATCTGTGCAGAACATGACAGCTCTTTCTAAACTGAGTTTGTTTCACTATGTCTGATTTGTACCAATAAATTGTATTTTAATAGCTCACCCTGGCTCCTGCCTGTCCTGAGTTGCACACAAGAGCAGGGATTGCTGCTCAGCTCTTGGAGCAGTACTCCCAGCTCCAGGAAATACATCTGTCTTTCTGAGTTCTGGAGCAGAGAGCTCCTTTTATACCGAGAGCTCATTTTATTCATTTCACCACCATTCTTGGGGCTCAAGATCCCCTTCCCTCTTTCCCTGGACTCAGGAGCACTTTGGGGTCATGGCCAGAAGGAGCTGGAGATGTCACACAGCTCCTTGTTCCACGCTCCAGCTCGCGCAGGGGGAATTTGCACTGAGTGTGGGCATCCACGAGCTGCTGGGGAGAGGGGCTGGATGTGGCACTAATGGCAGAACAGCTCGTGGTTGTTACGGTGCTTTCTCTGGTTAATTTACCCTTTCCCCTGGACAGGCATCCAGCTTGCCTCAGGAGGCACAGAGGCAGCCTGGATCTGTGCCAGGGATAGGGCCAGCTCCCTGGGGATAGGCAAGCCTGAGTCTGTTTTCTCTTGGCCTGATGTGGGAAGCGCTTGGCCTTCAGATGAAGTCCCGAGGTGGCTGGGGCGTGGATGTCCTTCTCCTACCCTGAACTCCCCTGCTGGCTGGCTTGGGGAGGCTGCACTGCGGCTTTTGGGATTAACCCAGAAAAGTCCTTGTCTACAAGTGGGCAATATGCTCGTCAGTGGAAGCAGGGGACAGGGAGCACTCAAAGGGGCCCTGTGGGAGCCCGGGAGGACAATGCTTTGGACATGAAAGGGACCTGGCTGCTTCTGGTGACTTCAGTCCCAGCTCACATCTGCCTGACTGCGGGTAGATGAAATATTCCCTGTCCCAATTAGACGGTAGGATGAAGGATTTTATGCTGCCAAGTGCATTCTTCAAGGGTCTCCAGAGAGTGTTAAGGGTAAAAAAGAACCCCAAACAGCTGCCGCCTGAGACCTCTGTACAGTATTAGCCTGTTCCATGCTTCAAAAGAACAAGGGAATTATGTAAAGTGATACAATAAGATTAATAACAGCCTCAAGAAGTAATAAAAGCATCAAATGGACCTGACTCCCTGCAGGGCAGCAAGCCTCTTCCCCTCCTGGATTAACTCAGGCAGTATCTCCCCTGCATTTTTAGGTGGTGCTGGCCGGGTTCTGGGGCAGGACTGCAGCCCCTCTGCAGGAGGGCCAAGCCGCTTCCTGTGCTCCAGCTCACACTACAAAAACACCCAGCCCATCTTGAGCTTCATGGCATCCAAGAGCTAAATGAACACATGGAAGGGGTGTTTTGTGTCAGATTCCCAGGTGTGGCTTCCCAAAGGGAAATGACCTCAAAGCTGACCCCCACAAAATGTAGGCATTTGAAAGTGACATTTTGCCTCTCTGCCTTAGGAAAATCTTGGGATCAAGCAACCAAGGGTTCAGGTTTGCCCCCTTCCCTGTCACTCTCTAATGTATTTTCTTGGCATTTCTAATCCCTACTGCCAAGGCTCAGTGATGCCCACTGAATTGCCTCCATGTCCTCCCCATCACCCCTGAACATCAGCCCATGGGATGAGATAGATACACACACACACACACACACACACACACATCTGTACATGTTGCTGACCCCCAGGTTTGCATGCTCAGTTCAGGCATTTTCCATCCCAGGCCCCAACACCCCGCACTCCCCCAGTATCTGCTTTTGCCCAGTTGAAGGAAAAACCTGCACTGACAAGAGCTCAGTTTCAATCTTTCATTTCAATCACCATATTGATAAAAAGGACAATAAAAAGGGACTTGCTTTAGGGGAGAGAGGACTTGCGTGAATCTGATTCAACCACACTACTATCCCTCTTCAAAGGGCATGTCTGGTCAGAATCGTCCATCTAATAGATGAGATCTCCTTTGAAGATCTCCCACAGGGACAGGGTCTCATTAAAAATGCAAGGTCTTTGCCCTACAACTAGTTATTTTTACAACTCTCCCTGTGCTAACACTCCTGCACAGCTGATGAGCATTAGCTCGTGTCTGTAGCCTGGTAATGCATTGGGCATGAGAGCTCCTTTGGAGATCTGCTCAGTGGAGCACTCTCTGGATGCCCCTCTCACATGTTCCAGCTCTCTCAGAGATCCAGAGGCAAATTTGGCTTTCAGGGACCTGCCAGCCAGCTTGAGGTTTGCTTCTAGGACAGTGGGAAAGCTGCCATGTGGTGCAGTTGGCTGCAAAATGCTTCAGGCCATGCGAGGCAGGCACACGGCGCTTCTGGGCACCAGCACAAACAGGGGCTTGTGCTCTTGCTGCTGCTGAATAGGCTGCTCAGATGGAAACATCACTTGTATCTCTGTAATGACTTGAAAATGTATCCCAGAGAGACAAAACAAATCCAGAGGTAGAGGGAAAGAGGCCAGAGGGAAAGGCCCAGAGGGGATAATTCTCAGTTCTGCTCCCATTTGCCACGCAGGGAATCAAGAAGCAGCCAGCAAATTCCCCAAAAGCCTCAGCATGGGCACAGCACTCTGCATGCAGCTGGGTCAGGCTGGGTACAGCCACGGGTACAGGTAACTCTCAACTCCCAGAGGGCCTGGTGTTGGCAGGAGAGAGCCAAAATCCACGAGGACCAGTGAAAGCCTCTGCATGGACCTTGCATCCAGCCCAGTCTGTGGGNCCCTTCCCTTCCCTTCCCTTCCCTTCCTTTCCCTTCCTTTCCCTTCCCTCTTGAAGATGATGTTGGAACACAATTTATTCAAGACTGAGTCAAGACTCATTCGCACTCATTTCCAAATTGCCTCTCAAATGTCCCCCTGAACCCACCAACAGAGCAGCCTGTTCCTGGCTGGATTCTTTCCTCCCTTTTTGATCTCGATAGATGTTTTGTAGAAATAAATACCCTTTAGCTTCTGTCATAATGACTTAGCCTCTGCCATACTGAAAAAGCCTGCATGATTGTCACGTGCTGATTTTCTCTGCTCCTTTGCACCTTTTCCTTTTTCACTGCTCTGAAAACATTACTTGCCAACTCCTCCACAGAGATCAGACGGAAGAACAGGCCAGGGCTGAGGGAAGCTTTTGCTTCCCAGTTAGCCTATAATGTGTTTTCAGTTTAAGTGGTGGAAATGTCACTGGCTCTGTTTTGCAGCGTTCACTCAAGCGGAATTAATGCTTCTTGTTAGTGATAATATGACTTAATCAGCTTAATTACTTTGAGACATAAGTAGACACCTTTGTGTATTGAATAACTTATGACACACTGGACCAAAAAGCACGAATGAAGGCTTTGAAAATAAATTAAATATGACCCCTAGTGCAGCCTGCACTTTGACTAATGATTCGTCTCCCATGAAATTCAATGACTTACAAATCTTACATTTGAATAAATGATACATTTTTGCATGTTTTAAACAATAGCAGTGATTTTTATTTCAGCATTCAGAATTCGGAGTGCTTCTCCAGCGCCAGGAAGCAAGGCAAACAAGTTCATGTTAAACGGATTGAAAAATAAAACATTTGTGCAGTCAACTATCAGAAATACATTCAGAGGATCTGCAGGCATTTCTGATGAGCTAATTATTTTAATTCATTGCTAGAAATATCTGCAACAACAGGTGAAAAAAAATTCATCAGAAGAAATGAGAGAGAGAGAAGATTCCCGGAAGGTTCACTAAGGTCTTCACATCCAATCCATCCATTTCAATAATGTCTACAAGAGAAAAACATCATTAAATAGGTTCAGAAGTGTCTTATCATACATTTTGCTTGCATAGGAAATAAATCACACAAAGGAAATAGAAGCAGGAAAAGAAACCATCAATCAAGAAAATTATTATGAGCATTTGTAGGATTTGTGATAGGCCAGGATGCAGAGACTCTGACAGCAGGCTGCTTGGGAAATAGAAAAATTGGGGTTAAACTGTTACATGAACCCAGAGAAAAGATGAGCTGTCTGAATTTGTTCTGTTCTATTGCAGTGAGTCACCCAATTTCTGTATCCAAATCTTCCTCTAAAAAGCACTGGAGTTCAGCATGGTGCAGACAATAACACAGATCCTTACACAGGGACTTTTTCAGCCTGAGAATATCTGAAATTCAAAGGTTAGCTTGGGGTGTAGCATCACAGGGGAGCCTCACTGGTTTGAGGAGTCTACTTTTCAGTCCATGTCCATATCTCTTGGTATTTTAGCTAACAGGAATTTTTTCGTACTGCCAAGGGCGAAGGCTGGGGACTCTGGGATTAATTTATCGCTACTCTTGCTCTGAGGTTGTTCAGTCTCTATTGACTAAAGCTCCAAAGCTCCCCAGAGTACGGATGGAACATATCTACACAGGGATTTAAATGTAAGGACTTTAATCTGGGGTTGAATCCCACCTGTAGGATTCCACCTTGTCCCCACTTTCCTTCTTGATATTCCTTTAATATCATTTGGAGGAGACATGCCCAGCACCTCCCTGATATTAGCATTTTAACAGAGATCAGAGGAGAAGATTTGCCTTTTGAGTATTCCCTAACAGACCAAACTTCAGGAGTATAATCCTGAAATTAATTCCTAAAACTGAAACATATTTTTTCCGGTTTCCAGGAAATGCAAGGTTTTAATCCATTTGCTTACCTAAACCCCCTCTTCCTCTTAATCTCTCCCTGCAAAACAGGCTGACAGCTGCCCCAGAGTGCAAGGAGATCATTAAAAGGATGATCTTCTGGGGCTGAATCCTTTTCCTATGTTCCCCAGGAATCCTCTTGGCTCAGGAACCATTTAACCCCCTCAATGCTGGTCAGATGTCACACGAGCTGAGGGTCGTGTTCCCTTGATATCTGAACAGACTCCAGCAGGCTCCTCCTGTCACTGCAGGGTCCACCCTCTGGCCTTTTTTCTGCCTCTGTTTTTGGTCCAAATTTTATATCTGCTGTGGCTCCCTAGTGCATTTCAACCAAACCTGACCCTGCTTTGAGCAGAAGCCTGACCCAGTCTCTTCCAGGTATCCCTATTTTGCTCTGCTTTTCCTGTGTATCCATAAAGATCCACGAATATTTGCCAAATCCCTGCTGAAACGGTGCCCCCACTGATAATACAAGGGTTAAAAGTTTCTAAAATCACGGAATGTTTGGAGGAGAAGTAGGCCCAGAGCAAGCCTCGGATCGTTAGGCTTGGTGGGTCAAGGTGAAACTCACTGGAATGATTCTGATAAATGGGGTTATTTTTAACTATATTTGTGTGACCATGATTTATGGATGATTGTATATGATTATAACCCATAACAAGAATAATGTTTTAATCCACGGTTGGGCAAAATCAATAGATCAATGTAAATTTAATAATTAAACCTTTAAGTTATGTAATTGTGAGGGATAAAAGGGGGTCTCATTTTGGGGTTCTCTCAGATTTAGATTTGGGTTTTTTGCCCCTAACTCTCGGGCCCTTCAATAAAGCACTGTATAATCACCTGTGATTACATGTTCTGTTTCTCAACACCAACATTTCCACATTACCCACACGAGGCACAGCTCCAGCAGCACCCAGCTGGGACAGGACCATCCCATCTGCTGTGCTTGTGCCTCCTGAGCCCTGCTGTGCCCAGCGTGGTGGTGTCCAAAATCCAGGCTGGAACCATGTCCGAGCCCGGGGATGCCCTGTGTGATGTTGTGCTGCACTTAGAAATGAGTCAGACGGGACTTGCTGGTGTTTTATTCCTTGGGATAGTTTATTACTTTTATCAGTTCAAAGCCCTGGATGACAGCAGCTTCTGGACACTTCAAGGCCATGTGGCAGCGAGACTCAAAATGCTCAATTTCAAGGACTTATATACAAGATATGCTATCCAATTAACTACTACAAGGTACCTAAAATGTATTTTATTATTCTTTTTCCCACCAATTGCTAATTACTTGTCTGTCCACGCAGTACCTGCATTGTGGGCATTTCTGTCCAATGAAATTGTGCTCCCCACACTGCAGAAAATGGAGTAGGTGAGGAAGGAAGAAGGAGGCAGAGACAACACCCAAAATCCTTCATCTTGGTCTCCCACCTACATCCAGAATCTAAATTTTTCACCCTGTAACAAGCTACAACCACATTGCTATTTCACACAGTAGTTGATTTAAGCTCATCCCAAAGCTATGGAAGCTTTCTCCATAGATGGAGGTTAAAAGCAGTGCTTGCCTGGGGATCAGAACATCTCAGAACAGGCAGAGAAACATTCCCTGTGTCCAGGATTCCCACAGAACCACACAGGGGATCACAGGGACCACCAAGACACCCCCAACCTTGCAAGGGAGGAGCTAGAAGCTTGTTCCTGGTCCTCCTCTCTTGGAGATGGGCAGAAACAAATTACACACTCTTTTTTTTTTTAATGCTATTTTTTCTTTGAAATTATAAAAGAAAATTAATTAAAGCCTTGGATGTGAGCTGCAGGAATGAATCACAGCACAGAGATTGTCAACACTGTGGGGACCCTCGTGTCACCCCCCACCAAGCCTTCCTGCCTGGTTGCTGAAGGTGTTAGGAAGGAAGACCACTCTGGGAGCCACTTCTGAGAGCTTGATTCTGTTGGCATGGAGAATTTTTTCCATAAAGGGGCCTCTATATGCAAATGGGAAATGGAGATGCAGTGGGAAATAAGCCCAGCTGAAAATCATGGAACTTTTTGCTGCCTGCAAGTGGAATTCAACTGAAAAAGGGGGGGAGGGAGAAGAAAGGAAATTGAAACAGCCTCCTCTCTGCACAGATTGCATTGCTGGAGAAGCTCTGAGTGTTGCAAGGCATAATAGTTCTCTGCTCAGAGGTTCCTTCCCAGGGGACTTTCCCTGGGATAGTTTCATACATTTATCCCTGACTCCTGGCATCTGCATAACACACTCACAGAGAGAGTTATTAGTTTAATTTTCTTGTGAATTACAATGGAGGCAGAGAGAATTAGAAAATGCTTGGGGTTTTTTTTTTTTTATTATCATTACTTTTTGTTTTCCAGTTGAGAGACTGTAAATGAGGCTATTCATCCTGCTAACATCAGTAGGGACCCAAACCCAAGTCTTTCTGAGGTAATTGGTTTCTGATGAGCAATCACTTGTAAAACCAATAGCAAAGGCAAGAACTGAAATATAAATTCTCTCTTTACATGCTGAGCTTTTCATTAGGATTGTATGTCTGGTTTCTTCCTGGGATTCAGTGGAAAAGCCATGAAGAGGTAAATAAAGCAGTGGACTAATCCTGACAAGAAGCATGTATTAGCAAAAAAATTAGGAAAACAGCATTGTTTGGTATTCTCCAGAACAAATAAAGCAGCTGCAGAATCCCTCAAGCTGCAGCTTTCTAGTGAGCCCTTTGGAACTAAAGCTGTGGACAGACAGAAGAGACAGCAGATCTTCCTGTGGGGCAGACCTGAGTGCTTTTGTCCAAAAGAGACCAAAATGTTGAGGAAAGAAAAAGAAAATAATTAGAGGCTAGGGACAGTTTTCCATGCTGCAAGTCTGACTAGGGTGGCTGATGGAAATTTAAAGTCCCTGATATCCTACATTTTGCAAAACATAGGGGACAGCAATGCCTGAATTAGTTGCAAGGGCTGAGCCTGTGAGTCAGGCTCCAGATTTTTTTCCTTTCCTCCCAGTTACTAGTGAGGAATCTGCTAATCTGCGCTGGCTTTTGTTTCCCTGATGAACCTCAGGGTGCTTAAGGCTTGATTTATTTATTTATTTTGGTGGCAAATTAAGCATCAGTCTGGATGCAGCTCTCAGTGCTTTCCAGGCTGGGGCTGTGGTGCTGTCATTCATTGGCTTAACTGGATTGCTTGCTGCTTTATGGGCTTTTTTCCAGTAAAATCTTTTGGCACACATGCAGCTGGTTGTTGCCTTAAAGATGAGCAGAGAGAAGCGGGACTGACAAAGACAGGGAACATTTTTAAGCTCATGTACACAGAAAGGCCTCTGAAATAAGAATGATGTGGACAAATCTCCATCAAAACAAACCAAGCAAAATCCTTCATATGAATCAATTTTCTCAGCTTTCAAATGCTGAAAGCCGATCGCAAGGAAACAAAGAGTAAAATCACCAATTGGATTCAGTCCTGAGGAACCTGCTATGAGCAGAGAAAGAGGACACAACACAACGCACTACCTATTGTCCAGAAATGTCTTCTGAACACAACTATTCTGGGATTCTGTGATGAGAGTTTTTTGCTTTCATTAACCCAAAAGAGCCAAACACATTGCTGTGACCACAGCAAGAAATGAGGCACTTTGGACACTTCCATATTTGCATCACATTTGTGTACAACACATAGCCCAGGGCAATATTCACAGAGCTATCAAGCAAATCATTCTTTGTTTCTCTCATTTGGAGCCAGGCTTCCCAAGAATCTCCCAAAGCCTGGATGTGCCCTGCACAGATCATGCCTCCTGTTAGTTGCACATTCATCAGACTGACCCAAATGTTTGGCTTCCCACCTCAAATATAGGGCAACCTTGTAATTTTGGTATTGCTTGGGCAGAAGGAAGTATCTCTGTGACACTGCCAGGATCATTCATCCGAGTTTAAACATTGGAAGTTTTGGAATATAAGGGAGAGGAGAGGAGAGGAGAGGAGAGGAGAGGAGAGGAGAGGATTTTAGCTAGGACTGTAGCATGATTTAAGACATGTGGAAGGCCAACTGGTCATAGCAATTTTCCAAACTGCCCAAACCTCTGCAATCACTTATAATTCAACCGTTTCTGTCTAAAATATAGACAGAGTTCTGTACCAGATTTGTGCCTTAGAGAAAACTTCAATGTCTTCCTGTCAAACTGTACAAGGACAACCTGCAGAGCCTGGCCCTGCATCACTACCAATGCCTGTTTAGAAATCTGTACAGGTAGAAGCAGTCTGCAGATAATGAACATTTTTTTCCTACTTGGAATAACTGCTGCATGAGCCCTGGTTCCCTACCTCTTTCTCTCTTCCCCAAACTTTTCTGCATGCCCTATCTCTGGTGACTGCTGAAGCTCCCAACTGAGTTTCTCTCCTGCAAGTTTATCCAGCTGATCATTCAGAGGATGATTCCATTTGGTCTTTATGGATGTTTCTTCCCTCCAAGTGATGAATAGTACAGCTGAGACTTTCATTCACAAGGCAATTGTGATGGGAACAAAGGGGGAAAATGTAGGAAGTGAATCCCTATAATTTTAATATGGTTTGTTACAAGGTTCTACTTTGCAACACTGTTATTTTGGTTGTGCTTGTATTTCCCTTTTCTCGAGTTTATTAATGAGGTCAGGACTAGAAATAAGCAAAACAGCATCAGATCACATCATTACCTCATTTCCTTAAAATGTGTGTGTGGCTTATGAAGATTTACTTACTGTGGTGACAATTTGTCAGTGACAGAAAGTGGTGAGTGATTGAAGAACACAGATCAATCTGGAAAACAATTTATTGCTGTTGCAGGTTCTGCTCATTCTCTGCTTTATTCTGGGACCGAGGAAAACTCTTTGAGGATGTATTTGGAAGGCCTGTGAAAGGAAAAGGAGATGGTTTTTAGGTGTATACAGCAAAGTGAAAGAAAAGAACTATAGGTAGAGATTTGTCTGATTTAACCAGCTCTAAGAATTTCTGCCATTGGATAATATTTGTAGTTGTTATTATAGAAACAAGGAATAGGGATGGACAAAGAATTAAAAACTGGATTTAAAATCTACTATCTGACAGGAAACAGGTGTTGGAATTTCCATTTCTGGTGGACATTTCAGGGAACCTGAGGTATTAGGGGAACCTCTGGATAAGAAATGAAATTGCTATGGGTTCTGGGTGCAAGGTATTAGAGGGATTCTGCCTGAAACTGCAGAGAGCTCAGTCTCTGACAGCCCACAACCCCCCTCTGCATCAGCTCCTCTGGCCATCTTAACACAACCCCCTCAGCTTTTATACCCTGATTTCTCTTTCCATCATTTCATGCTGCTCTTCCCTCTCGCTGTAGAGCAAGGAGGAAGGAACTATTTTTCCTGCAACCACATCATTCTCTGACTTTATTTACAGAGGCTGAAATGAAGAAAACTCCCCCCTGCACTAAATATGTTTGGCTTGGTGAAGGCAAGGAAGTGGAATTATATTGCAAATGTCAAGGGCTATGAAAAATGTAACAGACTTTAATATTCTTCTGCTGTTATTGCTGAGAGCGTCTCTCACCTGCATTCACAGAAAGTGAAGTGCCTTTTACCACTGAGCAGAAATGATTGCCTATTTTTATTTTAAAGCTACACTGTGCCATGCGTCCTAATAAGAAATTCATTTCCCCTCCAAACTCTCTCTTTAGCAATTAACCTTCAGCCTCAAGACTTAATTTTAGCCTTGAGCCTTTAGGGTTAACCCCTGCCTCAGGCTTCAATAGACTCCAGCCCCAAATATCCTGTTGCCTGTGTCCTAAAAGTGGTTCCTGCCCTCCTAATTACAACCACAGCCCCTACCTTTCATGATACCTGATGGTAGCTGGTGCTGAGCACTTGGATGCTGCTTTGAAGATGTAAAACATTAACTGTGCCTCTCTCCATAGCTCAGTTTCCCGTGGGGTTGTGTTTCAAGGTAAGTGGTTTGTGTAAGATCCCTCAGAGGCCTGCATTTAGTTTATTCAGTAGGATAAACAACCTGCTGCTTTTGTGCTTCTCCCTACAGAGCAAAGAAAAGCCCATTTTATACATTAAAATTGAACATAGCATTGCTGAAAGGTCTGTGATGGCTTTTTCTGGAGCTCAGAGCATTTTATCTTGTTCCAGGAGGGGTCTCACAGGGCATAAACCCTGCACATCTCCTTGTACATCCCCCTCCTTAAATTACAAACACTCTTCTCTTAAGACCCAGTGTTCGTGAGGGAGAAGAGGTTACCGGCCCTCAGCTCTGCCTGTTTCGCTGACCGAACTGCCCAAAGCTGGGGGAGTTCGTGTCGAGGGTTTTTCCACGATGATGTTTTAATTTCACCTGGATACAGCAATCCCCACAGCTCCGGGCGGGGCAACCCGGCTCTTCGCGGCCCAATTAGCACAACCCTTGCATTTAAAGGGCGTGAATCCCTGATGTTTTACTGGGAATCACGACATGTCGCTGCCTGCCAGACCCTGGTGAGCCGAGCACCAGCAGCACCGGAGCAGTGCTGGGGGAAAGCGGGGCAGCCCCGGCAGCACAGAGCAGCGGTTCTCCCGGGCACGGGGCTGGGACGGCCGAACCAAGGCTGGCACCAGGCCACGTTGAGCTATCAGACACTTACACCTGAATTAGGACGGGGTTACACACAAGAATTTCACCCTCTCTCTCCTCGTGGGGTCGGTGCTGGTAAGGCACAAAGAGGAACGGTGGAAGATAAACGAACAGCTCCCCCCCCGCCGGGATTTGAGCAATCAGGAAATATAATCTGAGCTGGAAAGTGCCCGAGCATCTGTTGGGTTATTAATAAATTGTATGCAATCTGTCCGGGATGAAGCTCGGGACGGAGGGGAACCATCTGCTCCCGAGCGGCAGCTCTAATGGTGTCTGGGGAACGAACTTAGCAAATGAAAAGCAACGGGATCGCCAGCCGGGCTCCCGGAGTACGCGCACGGCTTTTCCAGGGAGGGACAGCGCGGAGGTTCCCCCAACCCCGCGGCGAGATCCGCATGGATCCGCAAAGAACGAGAACGCAGGCCCAGCGTGGGCATCATCTCCCCAAGCCTCGCAGGCTCGGCCAGCTCACTGGGAACACCCGCTCTTTTTCCACATCCTTTCCAAAGGGTCCTGCTCCGGACAAACCCCGCTCCCAGGGGCTGTCTTGTGTCCCCACCCCTGGGCGGGGACCCCGATCTCGCCCGCTTTTCCTCTGGGTCACTGCTAATTTCTGCCCATAAATATTGTCCTCCACGTTTTATCCTCCACCTGCAAGGGCGCCTCGTGAGTTTTCTGGGAGGATTTTCAGCTCAGCTCCTGCCCGCGCTGAGCAGCGAAGGAAGGGCAGAGCAGATCGCCTCCAGCACACGGCCAGGGCTCGGCGCCGGCTGTGTCCCGCGAAACGGGGACTCCCTGCGCCACTGCCAGTGTCTGGATGTCACTTATGCTAACTGAGCAAGGCTGGGAGCGTGGAGTGGTTATCGCATGAGCTCTCGTCGCGGAATAACCACCCAAAATGTTTCCTGCTGAAGGACATCTCTGCCTGCCCGCAGCCCATGTGGGCGGACGTGCCTTCCCTTAGTGGGAGAATCCAGGAGCGGCCAGCAGGCTGGCACCACATCCCTAAAACTCTTAACACGTGAGGAAATCCTGGCTTCCATAAACCCCACACAGAGGAATCCCAGCTGAAGTAAAGGGCGCTTGAGGACGACACCTCGAGCGACAGGAGAGAGACAGAGACAGGGAGGGAAGAGCCGCTGCCAGCGGGGTCAGCGAGGAGCGGGAGCCCGGGCCCGCTCGGGCTGGCGGCTCCATCTCTCGCCAGAAACGCGGATCCCGGAGCTGCCGCCGCTCGGTTGGAGCGAAGGCTGCCGGGCGCTTCCGGCGGGGCGGAGCGGAGAGGGAGGCGGAGAGAAGCGAGCTCCGCCCGGGAACGAGAGCGCCCCAGGACCGAGAGGCTCCGTGCGCGCCCGGGAGGGACGCACTGCCTAGGGAGTGGCTTGGCAGTGGCTGTTATGGCTTTATTATTATTATTCCACTTTATTTAATTTTGTTTTCTATGTTTTAGTAACGCGCTTTCCGGCTGGTGCCGCTCTTCTCTTCCTGCGGATTGAGGCGTGGAAACCCGAGCGAGCCGGGAGCTGGGCCGCTGCGGGACAATGAAGGAGGTGACAAAGCGCCGGGAGAGCGGCACAGCTCAGGGCCGACCGCGGGGCCCGTCACCGGCATCGCCTTCCCCGAGAAGGTCGGGACTTCAGCTGTGCCAGCGTCCCGAAGACAGAGGGGGAAGGGGCGCGTTTGTTGTCCGTTCCTCGCTCACTGAGCCCTTCTGTTCGGTGACTGCTGCAGGGGATGCTCAGGAGAGAAAACTGAACGCTGCGGCGTGGGTGCCCCAGCCGCTGAGCCACCACGGCATCTCCTTCTTCGTCCCCCATTCACATCGTGAAGGTTGGAATGCCTCGCTGAAAGACCGATGGGACCCTGTGAGCAGTCCTTGTCTCTCTGCTTAGGGTACTCCCGAATGCTAGAAGAGCTTGCGGCTCTGAAGCTTTGAAACCAGATTCGGCTTTCCCATGCCGTGCTCTAACCGCCGAGCTGCGCTAAAGAGGTGAGAAGGACACAAAGACAAATCCGGCGATGCGAGTTCGGCACTCGTCTGCCCTTCTGGAGGGAACGGGCTTTTCTCTCCGGATCCTCGGCGCCAGAGACAGTCGCCCTGAGGCGGCTGATGTGGATCTGCCGTGCGGTTCTTTCCATCTCGGGACGGTGGAGCTGGAAGTGTCCTGTGTAACGGGAGCGATTCTGTCGGAGCTGCTTTTCCTTCTCTTGTCAGTTCTCTGTTTCTTGTCTCCAAGTGTAACTGGAGTAATAATCTGATTTCAGCGCGGGTCTAAATAGAGCATTCCAAACACCCCTCGAAAAGTCTGTGTGTCTCTCTGCTCTCCAAAGAACAATAGGAGACGAATCTTTTGACTTGTGTTTGCCACTGGGCTGTGCTTGCTTTTCTAAGAGTCCAGCGATCACTCCGTGAACTCTGATGGATGCTCTGAACCTGAGATGCCGAAACACGTGGTTATTGTTTTTCAGGACTTTAACCAGGTTTTCATCCGTTCCTGCCTAATGAAGGAGGCTCAAAGTAACGCTCAGGCTCTTGATGGGCTTTCAGGATGTTGAGTAGTTTATAGTGATTTTTTTCCCACAAATCCTCGCTGTGGGTCGTCACTCCTCACGTCTCGCTGCTCAGTCAGAGGCACTGGGAATGCTCTGAGGCTGACCGAAGTTGAAATAGCTAAACCAAGCCTTCCACCAACTCCTGTGCTTCTTGCAGAATCATTTCAGCTCTTTCTTATGACCTCTGTGGGCTCCCTTTTTAAGTGCAGGTGGTATAAAAGGCATTAGTTGTGCATCTGTGGCAGTAATGCAGTGGTACAATGCCTAAGGATTCGCAAGTGTCACCCACAGCTCCACTGCCACTCAGGGGGTAGCTGGATTTCATCAGTGTGAGAATCCCGCATGGACTGGATCCAAATAAGCAAGGAACAACTCTCCCTGTAGATTATCTTGGAGTCTTTGACTCTGTCTTTGCGTTTAGAAACATTTTTTTTCCTAGCTAAACCCAGACATCCGGCATTATGGGGCCATTTATTGAAGCTGCTACTTGGTGGATATGAAAATGATACAGACAGGTGTTCAGACCAAAATAAAAAGGACACCGTGTCCTATGTCCTCGACGTCAAGTGCTTGCCACGTCATCAGCAGCTGTTTTACTGATTTAAAACATGCTACTACATTTTACATACAGCAATCCTAGCGGAATACTGCTCTTGAGATACTTCGTAGATGGAAATTGCTGACATAGGCGTTGCGTTTTCACCTCCATGAACACAGCATGAAATATTTCTCCAGAGAAGATCTACTTATTCCAGGTAAGTGAATAAATTTAGCAAACAGGTAAGTGGTGGAGAAAAAAAACCACATTCAACTAAAACAAGCTCACCACAAAAATAAAAACAAAACCAACCGAACAAACAAAAACCGCAAAACCAACCAAAAACATAACCAACCAAAAAACCCAGATAAACGGAAAAAAACCCCCAAACCAACAAAGCAACAAAACAAGCCAAAAGCTCAAATCTGTCCTGCTTAAACACCTCTCTTCCTGGACTCAGATGGAGCAAACATGATTGATTTGTGGATGGAAGATCATCCCCAGCATCTCTTCCTTTCCACGAGTCAAGACAGTGATCTCTAACCAAACCATTATTTCTTTTTGCTACAGAAATTAAAACAAACCACCAGAAAACTCCAGGAATCTCAAGAGTTCGTGTACATGTCTCCAGATCAACCTGACAAAAAATGTGTCAGGATTTGTGTAGGATTTTCTCGCCAGTCTTCTATGATCAAAAAGATCAAATCTGTTACTTGAACCTGAAAAAAGTTTAAAAATGCTGTTCTACTTGATAGGATGGATTTGCCTGTGTCTACTTACCTGTGGTGTGTGGTAAGGAGAGTGTGAATCTGCAAACCTCAAGGAAGAGAAGGACAAAACCCGTGTGGATGTTAGGAAAGAGAAAAGGATGTGCTAATGGGTTTAATAAGCCCGAGTCCTCTGCATCAGCAATGCCTGCCAGAGGCTCCTTTTGCTGTTCACCGTGGGCTGCTCCACTCGAGAGAAGCGCTGGAGGAGAGGAGCACTCTTTATCTTCAAAGCCTCGTTCCACCAGGATTTAGGATGTGAAACAAAAACCCTCCGAATATCTTTCTCGTGGAGAAAACCCTGTTGCTGATATGAAAATGCAGGTAAGTTACAAAGACACAGCAGGAAGAATTGGTCTTTGCTTTGATGGCACAGGCCAGAAAAAAAATGGCATCAGGGATGCATCTGGAATCAAGACATCGTTTATATCCACAGAAAGCCTGACTGCCTTCAGCAGCGGGTTTCCACATGAACTGGCGGCATTGTGGAGATCAATAAAGCAAGAACACAAACAGGTCAGTAGCACAATCGTATTTAATAATGTTCTGAAGGCGGTTTGTGTACAGATATAATAGCAGGAGTTTATTCTTGTCCCTAGCGCTCCTGAGGGAGCTGCTGTGGCCACGGGGACCAGGGGCAGGGGGTGAATGTGAACGAGGGCAGGCGAGAGCTGTGTGGGCATGTGGAGGATCTTCCCTGAAGCTTCAAATAGAAAATCTTCCCAACGCCATGAAACCGGCTTTGCCGGGATGGAGAAAGGGAGACTGTACATATTCTTATTTTTTATTTTTTTTCCCTATTAGTGAAGAATGTTGTTGTGGTGGGGCAGTGTCTGTGTACTGTGGCAGTGATCCTTCCCTCTGAGTGGCACGGAGTAGGGATTGAGGATTGGCCATAGGGAGGCTGAATTTGAGTAGGGAAGAGTCTTCCCTGAGGAAAGGAGATGCTGTGTAGCACGTGGGCTGTGTCATTGGTGACAAACTGCAGAATGTCTGCCTAGCTGGAGATCTCTGCCCCTGAACAGAGAGGTTCTTGCTGTATCCTGGCAGAGTGCTGGAAAGGAGAAGCAAGTGCTTGCCACTCATCACACAGGTGGAAAAGGAGGCTGCAAGAATAGCTCTTCATTGAGCTGTGAATAGCGTAGAGGAGCCGTGGTGCTCCCGTGCTTTTTCAGCATTCTTGGAGAATTGGTGTGCTGGGCTGTGATGGGTTTGAATCTCCGAAGGAAAGATTCAAACAATCCCTTGGGTTTGTGCAGATATCAAAGTCTTTTGCACAGATATCAAAATATCTGGGGCGTGGGCTACTCTATCAGAGTGAGGTGGATTCTCTTCATTGAGATATTGGGTTCAGGAGTCTGTCCGTCTTCTGAAAGGGGAGGGAAGCGATGGAGAAGGGACAGTGTGCGTCTGTCTTGCATAACTTGCAGGAAAACAGGAAGTTTGTTCCTCATCTCATCTGGAGAGATGAAAGTCGGCAGGAAAGAGGAAGGGGAGCTCCTGCCAGAAGACATGGCTACACTCCATGTCGAGAGTGATGTAATCACACGGAAAATTAGTTGGTTAAAGAGACAAAGGAGAGGCAAAAAGAGAAGAAGAGATGGAATCGGGGGAACAGAAGATTATGAGAAAGAAGAGAAAGAAGGAAGAAACAATGCAGAAGTGAAAGAGAAGTGAAGAAGGATGAAGAAATAAATGAAAGAGAGAGAGAATGGAAGAAACCATAAACTATTTTAGTGACAAATCATTGACGGTATCACTGTACATAGAAAAAATGAAGTTGAGAAAGGGAGAAAGAAAGGAGGCAAAAAAGATGACAAACAAAAGAAAATAGGATGAAAACATAAATTACAGGACAAGAGCGCACCAAATATACAGCAGAAGAATACAGGGATAAAGGTGAAAGCCAAGAAGGAATATATATCCATAAACTCGCAAAAGAAGAAAGGAAGGAGAGAGACAGACGGGATGACCAATACGGACCGGAATTACCTCTAAATGTGGAACGGAGTTGGTCCCTAAAAACGTCCGCCTTGCTGAGAGCGCCGCATCCGGCTGATGTCCCTAATTGGTGCCGGTCGCTCCTGTTGGAAGATCTTCACCGCGGCGCCGGAGGCAACGAAAGACCCACGAGCAGGGGTAAGGAAGAGAGAAGGATGGAAAGAGAGGGGAAAGGGGAGTAAAGAATAGGGCATGAAAAGGCAAGGACAAAAACGAGAAAAAAGAGAAGAAAGAAAAAAGAAGTGTAAAACAGAAAGAAAACACTAGAAGAGAAAACTGAGCAACTAGAGAAGGCTAAGGAAGCAAAAGAAAGGAAGCAAGAAAGAAGAAAGAAACAAAGAAAGAGAGAAAGAAATTCGACCACGGTAAGGAGAGAGACAGAGGAGATAGACCTGTCAGAATGAAGGCAGACTGGGAGCGTGTGAGGCGGCGGAGCAGCGCACGGTGTCGCTGCAGGCTGAGGAACGGCGTGTGGGCGGCTCCGGGGCGGTGCGGCTCCGGGGCGGCCGTGAGCGCGGGGGGGCGGCGCGTTTCGGGCAGCAGNCTGCTGGTGAGCTCGCGGCTCGACCGGGAGGAGCTGTGCGGCAAGAGCGCGCCGTGCGCGCTGCGCCTGGAGGTGCTGCTGGAGCGGCCGCTGCGCGTCTTCCATGTGGAGCTGGAGGTCACCGACATCAACGACAATGCCCCCATCTTCCCCGCCGCCCGCAGAAACCTCAGCATCGCGGAATTCACCACTTTGCCGGGGTCTCGTTTCCCGCTGGAGGGCGCGTCGGATGCGGATATCGGAGTGAACGCGCAGCTCTCCTACACACTCAGCCCCAGCGAGCATTTCTCTCTAGACTTGCAAAAAACCGAGGATGACGGTGAGTCCTTATTCCTGGTGCTCAGGAAGCCGCTGGACCGCGAGACGATTGCCGTGCACCGGTTGGTGCTGACGGCGAGTGACGGGGGCCGGCCGTCTCTGACGGGGACAATGGACCTGGTGATCTCGGTGCTGGATGCGAACGACAACGCGCCCCAGTTCAACCACTCGGTGTATAAAGTGCAGCTGCCGGAAAATACCGAAACCGGCACCTTAATCATCAAACTAAATGCCACGGATTTAGATGAAGGGTCAAACAGAATTATCACGTATTCCCTAGAGACTTTGTTTCCTCAGGACGGAAAAGACGTTTTCAGTATCGACAGAAAGACTGGAGAGATTGGTCTCAGGAATGCTTTAGACTTTGAAGAAGTGAGTCTCTATCGCCTTCAAGTGGATGCTACAGATGAAGGAAACCCTCCGCTGTCGGGTCACTGCAA
>VXBU01000197.1:155695-183225 GCA_013400315.1 Bombycilla garrulus | reverse complement strand
AAGACATTAAGACACATATCCCAAACATGACTGTATATATTTATTTCTTTTAATAAATGCATGCTCTATCTTTTTTCAGCCTTTACTAGTGATATTTACAATGGCAGCACTTCATCTAGTTAAAATTACCCAGTCTCCTTATCATTTTACTGTTCTAAAATTCAACAGTAAAGTGCAATCTGCTAGAGAATTAGCATTGTCTACAAAAATGCAGACAGCAGTGTCTGGAAATGAGGCACTAAAATCTAGTAGGAATAAAAACACACCCAAAAGCAAAACACAAATCTAATACAAATCACCCATCTGCCCAGTCTCAGAATAAAACCATTTTAAATCTTACATCTGAATAGCTATTGCCAATTGTTATATTCTATTTTTTAAGCAAACCTTTTAAAAATTCATTGCCTGAAAAAAACACAGGATGCCTCTACCCTATGTATATATTGGTTTGGGGTTTTGGTTTTGTTTTTATAGCTAAGTTGTTTTTTGACTTTATGATAGAGAAGTCAAATAAAAATAGCTAGTGGGAATCACATTCACATCCTCATTATACAAGATGCAGGGATTGAACAGGTGGGAATGTACCTGTAACAAAACATTTCCGTTTTTTCTAGTCATATATAGAGAATATTTAATTCAAACTTACCCAAAACATGAATGCCTAAAAAGAATCCAAGACCTAGAAAAATATTTAAAATATCACAGTGCTTTAAGATATAATATACTGCTTATTTATTCAGCATACCATGTGAAATATTAAAGCATGTTACACAAGTGGTTCAAAAACATCACTATTGATATTTTTGCTATTAATCTTCAAAATTTTGTGATATCTGTGGCAATATTTTATTTCTTTCTTAAATGCATCTTCTAAGCATATGTACAAAAATGAAAAATATACTTCTAAGAGGGAACTGACTGAGCATTTTATAGTGACTCTTTACAAAAGCAATAACAAACCTATCAGAATTTACATCACTTAAAAATAAGATTACTGCACTTGATTATATTAAATTAACATGTCATATAATGTGACAGTTGACAATGTTTAATATTTTATTGTTTAAAATCCCTTATTTATTCTTTTGCTGAGTCCAAACCTACTGGCATTTTGCAAACATAAGAAATTTACTACCTCATATCCTGAGTGACAGCCCTCAATTTGAAAAAAAAGGCTGTGCTTCATATGAAATCTGCTAACTCAGACTACAAGACAACAGTTTACTAGAATCCTTGAGGGTATTTTTTCATAAATAAATGGATATGATCTCTTTTTACAATAAAAATACTTACAAGAAATATAAGAAATCATTGGAAAATATTACTCCTTATTTTTCAACCAAGGTAGAAGTATTATCATTTCAACTTGACTGTATAAAAAAGACTTTTTCCAAACTGCCTTCTCTTGTTGGTTGACCTCGGTAGCACAAGTAATTTGAAAGCCAGTCTATTTCAGGTCATTACTTAAAACAACAGAATTTCCACAAGTTTTATTTGATGGATTGATTGATTGAGTTTCATTCTCTAAGCACATTTATTGAAAAAGAACAGGGTAGCTTATGGTTATTTCACTTTACTGTAGCCTGCATTTTAAAAGGTGAGAAAATGAAGTAGATCTGAAAAAAAATAGAGCAATTTTAATTTATTTTTTTTTAAGTGCGAGATGTATAGACTGATGCTCTGTAGAGATGGGCAAGGGTAGAGAGGGGAAAAAGAAAGGAAAAAAAGAGGATATTATCCAGGTAAAGCAGTCATTTTTAAGGCCAAAAATAATAATAAAAATGTTTTTTTCCATCTGAGTTCAGCATTGAAATTGGACATTTCAGAATTAGTCTCCAGGAGAGCCATACAGTTTTTTACAAACACATGTATATGCCAATATGCATGAATATGATTAGTTACTGCCTTAGAATTTTACTCTATATTTATAAATAAGTGTAAATAAATCCATCTGACTGAGCAGCAATACTGGAAGGATACATTTTACCTTTAGCAATTACAAATACTATTTATATTTACTGAAATTTAAAAAAGAATATGTAAGACATTGTTTTCTATTCCTGAATGTGACACACAATGTGATTCTATTAAAATTTCTCTTAAGTGTCATAAACTATGTATATTAATGTAACTGGAATTGCATATTCTTGCTTTATATGGGTTTACCTCAAATGCTTTGCTATTTCCTGAAGATTTCATGGTGAAAAATCTCAATTTCAGCTCTATAGGACATGGCTAAAGATCAGTGTTCACCCAGTTTCTATTCATCTGCACTGGTGAATTAGGTTCTTTTCCTGGGTGGGAGCTCAACTCAGGGGAATAGCCATTTCCCTTCAGAAGATAATGTAGTATATAGTAACAGGTAGTACCAGATACAGATTTTTTTTCTCCAGCTGTGTACACCTGAATTACTTCATACTGAAATAACCATAACTTAGGAAGCATTAATGCTAGAAACAAGATAAATAACTTTTGTAAAATAATCTTCCTCAGGGTTTGAGCATTGAAGTAAAAGTTTATTTTCATTGTTGGTATAATTCTCAATAACTTTCTGTCTAATATTGAAACAGTTCTTAGTACTCCTTTTTTTATTGGGGAATTGGGGGAAAGAAAATGGAACATAGGAACTTCCATTTAGTGTCAGACCTCAGCCTCATTTTGTTCTCTATCTGATCTTGTACTGACTTAGAGGAATGCCTAAGGTACTCAACAGAAAAATATTTTTCTCCCCAACTCTTCTTCTACCACCACATACAGGTCTCACTTTAACTAGTTGGAGGCAGTGATTGCCCTGAAACAGAAGTTCAAAATCCTTCATAAAGGTTATGTTAAAACATTTTTACGTTAAATATGGATATTTCTGTATCCACTAAATTTCAAAACCTTTCCAATATTTTTTTTCACAAGTCTGCCATTAAAAATTGTTCATCTCTAATAGTTTTGTGTGGGTCATGTATATGGCTTTGTATGTCTCCTGGTTTTGATTTCTTCCAGGACTCTGTTTATCCAAGGCTAGTATAAATCATTCTTGATAGGTGTGCCTGAAAAACTGTTTCCTGCATGACTGCAGGTGCTCTGTCTTCTTCTCAGTGAGCATTACAGAATATATTCTTCAGATACAAGGTACTTTGGTTCCTACTAAGCACTCCTATTCTTCTTCTCATTTTCTCATCAACAATCTTCTTGGGATGGCCTTATAGTAAGAAATATAATTGATTTTTTTCTCTCAAATAACAAAGAGAACAGAAAGACTTCAGGAAACAGACTTGGCCATCTTTGCTTTCCAAGTATATGTAGAGGACCAATGGTAGGTAATTGCAAAGCTATGAAACTGAGGAGCAGAAAACATAATTCTTCAGTGCCAGTGGTCTGATGGAATGATTTTTTTTTTTTTTATTCTAAATATTAAACTGATTTGTAAAAGGTAATTAAAACTAAAAGTAATAGTGTGCACATGGCCAAAAAAGAGTGCAGAGTCTGCAGTCATCAGCAATTCTTTGACTATGTTTGATTATTTTCTTCATCAGTATGCAGGTGTCTCCTGTTTTCATTCTTTCCATGTATTTAGTGATGTTTGATCCAAAGTTTAGGAAAGCTTAAAGGTGCAATTGTAAGGTACAAGCCAATTTTCTATCCCACTCTTACTTGCACGCTGGTAAAAAAAACATTTGTCCTGTACTATGTTTTGTAAATCTCTCAACAGTTTTAAATACCTGCAGCTAGCTAAATTAAGACATTAAGACGGCACTCCAGGCACTACATTGGTAATGCAGGCACTGAAGCTAGTTTACAAAGGTAAACTTTTAAAAAACCTGTATGCTATAAACCTTGTGCAATGCCTTAGTTGTATCATTGTAATACATTCTCTGGAGAGGTTTCAGGCACTGGGAAAAAAATGAAAATTTATACCTTACTGGTGAGTAATCCCAGCAATCTACAGGATTGTTTCCTAAAATTCTCTCCAACAGGAAGGCTACCAGACATGATACGTTTGGCACTGTTGAGAATTTTTCTGGTATAATCTGGTTGAATGATAAAATAGAAATTAGATAGTGGGGGAAATCAGACAGTGGAAGAAATTCTATGAATGCCAATATTGGTAACAAATATTATTTTCACTTGTTGTGAAGAAATGCAAACTTTCCTTTTATTCATAATCTTAATAAAATGGATAGACAGTCTCATACTGTGCATGTGTTGAAAGACGTGGCAAGCATGAAGACCGCTTTGGATCAACAGAGAGCTGTGGTTGGATCTCAGGAAAAAAAGAGAGTTTGTGAGCTTTTGTGGCCTTTAGAAGTAGGGGCAGGCAACTCAGGAAGACTTATAAGGATGTCTACCTGGTGTAGTTGAAACTGTCCCTGTCCATAGCAGGGCGGTTGGAACTAAATGATCTTCAAGGTCCCTTTCCAAGCGAAACCATTCCATGATTTTCTGTTGTGAGGCTATGCAGGTAGAAAATTGGAAGCACTAAAGCTCAAATAAAACTTAATCTTCCTATTGGCATAAAAAAATACATCTATAAATACATTAGCAACAAAAGAAGGGATGAGGAGGATCTTCATACATTATTGGATGTGAGAGAGGAAACAGTGAAGACAGAAGAACGCAACTTCTTTGCCTCAGTCTTTAACAGTAACTACAGTTGTTATAGGTATCAATTGCCTGGCAAAAAAAGGACATGAAGATGCTGGTTGACAGCCAGCTGAGCACAAGCCAGCACCATGCCCAGGTGGCCAAGAAAGCCAATGACATACTGACTTGTAGTAGAAGCAGCATGGCCCCAGCACCATGCCCAGGGGCCCTTGCCATATACTCAGCTCTGGGGAGATTGCACCTTGAGTTTTGTGTTCAGTTTTAGGGCCCTGATGACAAAAAGGACAGTGAAGTGCTGGAGTATGTCCAAAAGAGCTGGATAAAAGGGTCTAGAGAGTAAGTCCACTGAGGAGCAGATGAGGAGCTCATAATTACCTATTAAATGCTGCTGATTAACTCTTTGTCCTTTATATGTTTGGAAATGGGTTCCAAAAAACTTTGCCCATGACCTTTCCAGGGACAGAGATAAAGATATTTGGCCTACAGCATGCAGTCTTCTGGTCCACTTTTTCTTCTTAAAGGTAAACATAATATTAATCTTCCAGCTAATAAATCACCCAAGGCCACTGACACCTTTAATTTCTAAAACTAAAACAGCCATTATATTTTCCTCACAAATTACCTCTTTCTTATTTTTCTGTGGTGGCTGACCACTAATATAAGCACAATAGAGAAGTACTTATTTTCATTGCTGATTCCTTCATTTACACTGAAACAGTTAGGAAACTTCAGGTACACACTTTTTGAGAACTGACAATCCTTATAACATGTGGTAGTAATAACCCTTACACACCAGCCTATAAATTATTCTCTTATAGCAGCTGTACAGTTCATCTACCTTTGTCCTACTTGTTAGTGAACAGCAAATGAAGGCAATCCAGATGATCAGGTAGAGTGTCTCTTATCAGAAAAGTGTATTTTGTCAGTTACTATTTTCTTTGGAATCATGGATAATACTCCCTATAAGATCCCATAAAATAATCCATTATGTTATTGTGATATCTGGCAGCCACTGCTTATTTTGCTAGGTTTTGCATGGTTCTATTTTGATTTGTGAATTTATTTTTGCTATTTGTTTTTGCTGATTTTGGTTGCTTGTTTATTTGATTTTTCTCTGGCAGTTACTTAATGAAATGTTAAATAGATATGTTTTGAAGGAGGCTGCTCCAAGACGTGTCTTCCAGAAGCATTTGTTTAATCTTACTGTCTCCTTCTTGTCCATCTTCTGAGTCTCTAGGTTGCTTCCAACAGCTAGTGTGCTTAACGTTCCAGAGTTTGTAGAACCTAGGAGCGGTGAATTTCCCACTGCTGTAGGACCGAATTGGATCATGCCTAAATATTTGAATAGACACTTTATATGGATAGAGTGGTAAAATCAATAACATGAGCTCTTGTAATTCAGTCACAAGCATAGGTATACCTACAGTGAACTGCTATTGCTAGAAGAGATCAAATAATAGCATTATTCCACCTTAGCTCATTATCACTGTTGTAATTGCTATACAATCAAATTGGGACAAATGGAATAGTCTGTGTAATGTTTTAGTGGCCTCCAAATTTGCATTGTCTTTCCTGGATTTATTCTTTAGAGCTGAGTGAATAGAGTACAATATACTAAACCTATGTAGCTAAATTGCTACTTGCTGTTGCAAACTCTCTTTTTCTTCTTTGATTGATGTACAGTACAGAAACAAAAGACCTAAAAGTAAAAATTGATGCTTCCTAATTTTGAGAGCTTTTTGGGCACTAATTTGAGCATGTCACTGACTGATACAGAACAATAGACACCTTTGGGGATAGGATCTAAATAGCTTCCTAGATTGAGTTCTCAGTAATGAAGCTCCTGTTGAAGATGAAAATACACTGTTAAATCTGTTGTTGAGTATTATGCTGAAGTTCATTTGATTTTGCTTCAAATATGTGGATACCTTTTGAGAAGCAGTAACAGAATCTGCAGTGATTATACTATTTTTCCTTTGTTTTCAGATAAATGCTGAATGTTTCTACCTGAAAAAAAAAAATCAGTTAATGACATGGGCAGACTTTACAATTGCCTCATTGTGGCAAGTGTGCAAACTTAGACTCTGAAGTAAAAAAAAAGGAAGGCAAGCCCAGACCACTAATAAGTGTGTGAAGGGATGCTACCAGTATGAGTCCTTTCAGAGAGCTGAAGCAGCATGTGTGGCACATATTGCTGAGATTATTCAGAAATTGAGAGCAAATATGAATGCATGACCTGCTTTCAAATGAGAATGAATGCAGCTCCCGGTAGCTCAGCATGATGTTTTCTTTAGACTCAGAGCCAGCTGCTCCAAAACAATAAAGAAAATCCTCTCCAAGCTGCATCCATCCTTCAAATAAGAGACCAACAATAGCTGGCAGAGAGTGGAGGAATTCTGCATTTGCTTGTGCTATATTTTTTCAGACACCTCCTTTTCTCATGATTCCTACAGTAAAATCCCATGATGAAAACTGACACCAGCAAGACTATATACATATTTATACACACATACATATATGTATATTTATGTACACTACTTCGTTGCAAAGTAAGTGTTTATCTGGAGAAATAAATGAATAATCCACATTTCCAGTATTAAATCATACATAAGCAGAGTTTAAGATATATGTTTTAAATTATTATAGTAAGCCATATCACTGGAAGTAAAAAAATAATGTGCCTTTACATGGATGAAATAAATTTCATTTCTGAAGCAAATGGTGACTAATGGCTTCTGAACATTGCTATGAATATGTGGGCAGAAGACTTGATACACAAGAAATCTTCATGCTGTTCAGAAAATATATATAGTCTTTAATTCAGATCTCCTGAATTTTATTTTTGAAAATGTAGGCATTGAAAATGTTGCATGAAAAAATAACAGCATAAACTGAAGGTAGTGCAGATGTTAATGGTTCTTCAATGTTACTATTTACTGTCACAGTTTATTTTTTTATATAATAGCTTAGAAATAGTGTGACATGGTGATTTTTCCACTCTATTCCACTCTTGTGAGACCCCAGATGGAGTACTGCATCCGACTTTGGGGTCTTCTGCATAGGAGAGACATTAACCTGTTGGACTGAGTCCAGAGAAGCCCACCAAGTAGATCAGAGAGACGAAGCATCCCTTCTATCAGGAAAGGCTTAGAGAGCTGGGATTGTTCAGCGTGGAAAAGAGAAAGCTTTGGGATGACCTAATTTTGGCCTCCCAGTACCTGAAGGGAACATAGAAGAAAGCTGGAGGAGGGCTTTATACAGGAGCATGTAATGACGGAACAAGGAGAGAATGGATTTCAACTGAAAAGAGGGTAGGTTTAAATTAGATATTAGGAAAAAAACTTTACTGTGAGAGTCAAGAGGCACTGAAACAGGTTGCCTGGAGACGTTGTGGATGACTCATCCTCAGAAATGTTTAAGGGTGGGCTGGATAGAGGTCTGAGAATATGAAATCTAATCAAAGGTGTCCTGCCCATGGCAGGGATTGCAAATCTTTAGGTCCCTTCCGACCCAGGCCATTCTCTGATTCTACGATTCTGTAATATATAATTGATTCTGTAATATATGTGGTATGAAAGAGGATGTTAAATGTTAAGTATTTGACACTTACCATTACTGTTCTCATTTAACATTACCACTACGCACATGACACACATTCGGTATTTCATTTTTTAAATAATATTAAAGTTTCTAAGTTTCTGTTATAATTTTAATTCATCTTTGTTTCCAGCTTGAATTGATGTTTCCCCCAAGCAAGCAGATCCTTGTGTTTCTTTCAGAAGTTCCTATTAGTTTGACTTTCTATCCTTCACACAATATACTGAATAGCCAAAGGAAAAAAAACACCAATCAAGAGGACAAAGCCTCTTCAATAGACTTCTTAAAGGCTTACAAGCACCGATCGATCATATTATTGTAAAAGGTATCAAAGACTGAATTTCAGCCAAGATAAGCATTATTGGATATTGGGTACATCTCTGAAAGCATTTAGTATCTCCATGATTAGATCTAGTCTGCACTCAACAGTTTTCTCATGCATTACCTTATCATTTACTATTTATACATTATATTAACTTACATTCTTTACTCACTGAATTTTCTAGAGCCAGCTCTTAAAAATTATTAAGCATAGGCCTATATAAAAATTATAAGCATAGGCCACAGTCTGAACCTTCACTTGTTCAGAAACAACATAAACTGAAAGTGAAAGCATGGAAATTAATAAAACTATGGGAAGTACAATATAGCATTCTGTTTAAAATGTAGCAGCATTAGTATATTGAGACTTTTGTGATACACACAGACTTGCAAAAAGAGCTTGCAATTAATCCAAACCTGTAAAAATAGTAAGAAAATGCTACAGGAAATACATTTCACAGCCATGGTCTGAGTTTGGAAGCTGGCACAAATAAGGAAAATATATAGATATGCTAGAATATTCAAATAAATTATATACCATTCAGATCCATTTTTTTTCTGCTCACACAGGAAAGCATCCTGAGTCCTGTAGTGAACAAATCCTTTCTTAGGTATGGGCTGCATCCTTTCACCTCTCTGACTCGGGGATAGCAGTTGATATGCTGTCAACATTTCCACCCCTTCCTGTCTATCTCCTCCTCACTTATCATCATGGGGGCTAGAATAGAAGTCAGGATGTGAATCACAGAACGAGTCAGGTTGGAAGGGGTCGCACAGAGTCAGCTGGTCATCCTAGAGCACATGGCACAGGATTGTGCACAGATGGTTCTTGAATATCTCCAATGAGGCAGACTCCACAAACTCTCTGGACAATCTATTCCAGTGATCAGTAACTGCACAGTAAGAAAGTTCATCTTAATTTTCATGTGGAGCTGCCCAGGTGCAGAACCCTGCATTTGCCTTTGTTGAGTTTCAGACAGTTGTCTGCCCATCTCTCCAGCTTGTCAGGGTCCTTCTGAAGGGCTGCACAGCCCTGTGGGGCGTCAGCCACTCCTCCCAGCTTTGTGTTATTGGTGAACCTGCTGAGGAGGCCTCTGCTCCTTCATTCAAGTCATTGATGAATAAACTAAACAATACTGGACCCAGTATTGAACTTTGGGGAGATGAATTGTTCCCTCTAACAGAGCCTGAGCGTACAGATATTCAGGGAGGAGAAGAAGGGAGTTACATCCAACCTTATAGACATCCTCAAGGAAACACTTTCATTTTGAAATTTTAAGCAAAGGTTACAAGAAACAAACATAAACTTCATAAAGAAATTTCCTCAATTTAGCTCCCTTTGCAATACCACATAGAACCATTAAAAAAAATACTTGTGTTGAAAGGAATCCCAAATATCCTCTTATTCAGACTCCCCCATCTCCACCACAGGCAGCAATGTCTTGCACTTGTCCAGGTGGCTCTGGGCCATATCTAGTCTAGCTTTGAACTCTTCCAGGATTGGGGCATCCACAGCTTTTCTGGGTAACCTGTTCTAGGTCTCACTACCCTCTGAGTAGAGCATTTCTTCCTAACTCCTAAACTAAACCTCTGCCCTATCACTATCTACCCATGTAAAAAAATCCCTCTTCCTTTTTTATGAAGAAGTTAAGAATTTTACTGATGTTTAAATCGCCTCTCTAAATCTTTGGTTTGGATACAGAGCAGCTGACATTTTGCTCTTTAGAATATATCAGCTTTC
The DNA here is from genome assembly GCA_013400315.1 of Bombycilla garrulus. Lineage (NCBI taxonomy): Eukaryota > Metazoa > Chordata > Aves > Passeriformes > Bombycillidae > Bombycilla > Bombycilla garrulus. The sequence goes on along the minus strand of VXBU01000197.1, from coordinate 172,970 downwards.
TGTGCCATTCTGTGCAGATAGTCTGGAAGAGTGCACTCTGTGAACATGGTCATATACATATGTGATAAAGCTATCAAGGAAACTAACATCATCACTTAAACTGACAAATTTTGTTATCAGAGGTTATTCTGACTTTATCAACATTTATTTGAAGTAGCCTTCAATATTAAACAAGAATAATACTGCTGCTTTTCCTTGTTCTACAAAATCCCAATGTATTATGGCTGAAGAGACTGTGAGAAGTTTACGGATAATCATACCAATAAAGCCCTCTGCTGGAGAGATACCTGCTTGAAAAAGGAACTTTTTCTTCACCAGATTTAGTGTCTTCTTGAATGACACAGATTTCTTTGTCCCCCTAGTTGTGTTGGTCAGAAATGTGATATTTTCCCAACCTTTCATTGGATCTATGCTAGCAAAACATTTGGAGTTCAGCCTCAGCCCTTTTGTCTTTCTCCTCAGGAAGAAAGTTGGCCATCTGACAAAATGGTAACTGAGCAAGAACACTTTTAAAAGCTAAACTCACAGTGCTGCCAAAGCAACACCTGCAGCAGCAGCATATGTTTCACTGGGAGTGCTTGGGAGTTGCCCGAGCAGTTTTACTTGCTGATGGGAGGAGACACCTGTCTACAGTTTGCAGAACTGGCACAGGCCTACTTTTTCTTTTTTTTTTTCAAGATACTGTATCACTTCTAAAAGGATGCAGCTTCTCCATCGACTTTTTCACATACCATTCTGACATGTATTACAATTTATTTTATACAACTATAGCATTATCCATGGGAAGAAATTCATAGGCATGGTAGACATGTGAATGACACTCTGAAGTACAAATTCTGTCATTATGTTAGACATGTGGCTGGCAGGATTTCAACAGATGGAATTAAATGATTAGCATAACGAAATAGCAGTTTTTAACTACACAAGGTGGTGTAAAGAACAAGTCCTGCTGTGTTATTAGTCTTTGATGTTTATTCATTCACATTTAAGTAGTTCCCTTCTGTGCGAAGTAGCCATCAGTACAGTAAGAATGTTCCTGCTAGAATATGCACTTGTTACTGCCACTATGGTGTTTTCTGTGACATGGATCATCACTGGCAATGCTATGAAACAATTTTTTCAAGAAAATGGAAACAGCAAAAGAAACATACAAATATGGAAGTATTGCTGAAATTTTAATACTGCTCATTTCCATATTTTCTTCAAAGTGTATGGTCAATTTTATTAAAAATTAATGTGAGATCATTTGCACTATATGGGATCATAATGGAGTTTTGCCCAGCTGCATTTTGTCTTGTCACAAGTTATTTCCACTTTTAAAGATTATGCAGTTCAAGTTATGTTCATTGTTATCCCCATCTTTTTGTTACCACTATGCAGCAGCATTACTTTCAGGACTCACAGCAACACTTTAGCTGTTCTCCCTTTTAATTTACATGGTGATAGGTAAACCTGCAAAACAAAACTAAGTACTGCTTCAGTATCTGACAGTTACAGTAGTAGGCAGAATAACATCACTAGATGCTCAAAAGAATCTTTTTGCTGTCTGATTTTTAAGAAGCTAATCTACTCACTAAGAACTCTTTGGAGGATCATTCTGTTTTCTGATCATGAATTTCTCAGGTTAAATAATCATCACAGTTCTTTGTTCCAATATTTAATAAATCTCTTAGAAGAAAGCACAGGTTCTAAGCATAGATATGTAACAGTAAATATCTACCTGTTCTTACCTCCTGTGTTGATGCTAAACCATATCCTGAGCTAAGTTTGTGAATTATTTAAATGGACCTGTACTTGACCAAAGATTTATCTCTGATTGATTAAAACATTTATTTTCTCTGCAAATTAGCAGTTATGTGGCATATTTCAAATAATAAGAGAAAAATATACATTCAATGCAATTGTGGAATTAAGATCACTGCACTTCTGAGAACTTTATTCATAAATAACAATATGTTTATTGTGGGACCAGAAAATTAATCACACCATCATTAAATGTGCATGTTCTTGATCAGTTTGAAAATGGTGAACTGAGTAGGTACATTATCATTACTTACCTTTAGCTGGTTGCTGAAGGATATTTTCTTTGTTTTCTGGTAATTCATTTCATAGTAACACAGGGTGGTTTTCAACAGAAGCACTTGGTGTCGGCTGTTCTATTTATGGCCACTCCAATGAACATATTTGTATTCTAGTTTCTTCACAAAACCTTGGAGTATTAGACAAACACTAGAAAACACAATATATTTGTAGAAGAGAGAAACAGAAAAAATGTTTTGCATTTCTAAATATATTTTTATGTGTTAATATGTCTTTTTAAAATTAAACATTAAATATTTCCTTTCATTATAAATTGCCCTGAGATACAGTATTACTCTAAAGCAAAAGTGAGGGATTTTTTAGTGTCAATTAAGAGAACTCTAGTTCTAATGTATTGCTGACTAAAAAAGATCAGCTAGTTCAGTCCCAGTTTCTCTCCAGCTTAAGCTCTTCTAAAAATTATTTGCCTCTGCAGGAATATAAAAACCAGAGAAATCATTAGTTATTAAGGATAACATTTATGGGTACAAAGAAACCTTTGAAACACTGGATTGAGCTGTAAAGCCAGATAAGCTGTTGAAGTACTGGAGTATTTTTCCAGTGTTTTTTATATTTACAAATATTGAGTTGAGGCAAATATGATACTGTAGGCCACCATTGAACAAATTATACAAGTAGCAATTAGGAAAACTACAGCTTACCTTCATCCTTTTAATTTCCATTTCTGAAAAGCAGGAATCATGGGGAAGGGGACAGATGCATTTAATTTCAGGTTCTGTTTTTGAATTATTCTTTCCTTTTCATTGACTAAATGATTCAGTTCCTCCTTTTGCACCTCCTTGCTGAATACCTCCCTGTATCAGGTAAAAGTTTTTGAAAGAACGGCTTAACATCTAAAATTAAAAGTGAAGAAATGCTGGCCCTAATATATTAAAAGCAGATATTCCTTGGAAGACTGAGCTTGTTAAATATAGCTATTGTTAAATATAGGTTTAAAATGTTAAATTCATATCCAAAGCTAAATAAAGCACAAAATAAATATATTTTAATGTTACTTTGTATTTCATATTTGTTTCATCTGTTTAATAAATCTAGTGGTTACTTTTAGTATCTTCATATATTGGAAGAGAAAGTAACTCTGTTCAATTAGTGTCTGGGTTATAGTTATACTTCTTCCAAACTCACATTTTATTAATTACAGAATGAATAATATTTTCCTTCATAAATCTTTGAAATAGCATAATTCCTTGTTGGAAATTAATGTTGACTATCCACTTGCTGTTAAGGTAAGGTGATATTTCTGCAGTCAAACCATATTTCTAGGTCAAAACACACATACATGTCATGGCTTACAACTGAGTAGCAACCCATCTTTTCAGTTAACTTGACCATTTGAATAGTGGAGAAATATTGGAGAGATATCTCCTTATAATTTTTCTCCTGCATTACTGTAGTACTTCTTGATGCTTGGTCATCACTAAATTTGTATATATATGAGTGATTTTCACAGCCGTTTCTCTTCTAATGCAGATCAAGAGAATAATTGTTTAGTTGTCTTTGTTATAGATTTTCAGCACAATTGTGTATCCTGAGCCCAAGCTTTTTCACAAACAATATAAATGATACAAACATTTCCAATGTTAAAAACGTGTTTTGTTTCCTCTATTTAAGGATATCTTGGAAGTACCACCATAGTAGTTTAAGCTGATTTCTTTCTATTTTTTTCTTATCCTTTCTCTATTTTCTCTCTACAATTTTGAATTTAAAATAATTTTTAGTATCACATATGTAGTGCCATCACTTTCATTGTTAAGGCCATCTCATTAGATAACTTTTGAGTATCTTTCTCTCAAAATTGCTCATTATCTGTAGAATTTTTCAGTTCATTCACTCCTAACTGCCCAGTTAAATACCTTTCCTGACCCTCAATTGAACTATGTTTCACCCTATCATCAGTAAATCTACCCCATAACTGTGTGTGGTGGAAAGTGGGAATGGACTTGCAAGTGCTTACTTGTCATTTTTATTGATGACAACAGAAAGCTTAAAAGTATATTTAGAAACTACAATCAAAATTTTAAATCAGTTGTTGTAGAGATTCAATTATCTAGAAATATAAAAATCAATGTTTAATATTGGGAACATCTTCCCTACACAATTGTGAGTTTAAGTCTTATGAGTTGCAATTCTGGACATTACTTACTCATGCTTTCTTCAGGTAGTTTATTTCTTAAAGTTCTTCCTTTACACAAGTATGGTATAGTTGATGAAGATGCCAAGTACCCTATATTAGGACTTATCATAGATTCTAATTTGGTTTCTTTATCAAAGTCCCGGATGCAAGGAGTTAAAATATTATATTAGTGATTGATATTCAAGCTTAAAACTTGTCACATGGGACTATGCAAAACTAACTTTTCCACCTAGGACAGAAAATACTTTGCTACACACACCGACCAGTTCTTTAGAAATGTGTCATATGTATGGATTTAACGTTACCTTTTTCTCAATTAAATTCCTATTTTTCATGTTTGATTGGTTTCTTCAGCAAAAATCTTCACCTCTTTTGTGAGTTTTTGTGTGCTACTGCTGTTACCCACTGACATGCCTGTGTCTTGAAAGATTATTTCATATACTGTAAGATTATTTCTAGATCATTGTATTAATAATACAAAATGCCAGCATCGGCTCTACTAAATCCTGAAAAAAAAGCAGTTTACTCAAGTAATTTTATATTTGAAATACCATAAAGAAAGATAACCAAATGACGGTTCTATTCCACAAATGAGAAGAAATATTAACGATAAAGACTGTTTCTTTAGGAACAGTAATCAGCAATAGGCAGGTGTTTAGTCATGGAACTAGCTAATACCATACAGTGTGTAAAATCTGTTGATTGAAAAATCAGTTCAGTTAGATTTATCTCTGACTGATTCTGACTGGCTTTATCTCACTCATTAGCAAAAAAAATAAATTAGTATCATGGATTGGGTGCAAATTACTAAAGCTGATGGACACATTTTCAAGGATAGATTTTCTGTTATTTATTTTACAAGTCTCTATGCATCATAGCAAATTTAAATGAAAAAGCAGTCCATTGAAAATTAATTAATGCTTACTAGAGAAGACTACTCTGTTGTAACTTCCGCCTTTTAGTTCCAGCAGGCAGCTGAGCCTCATGCTGTGGTGCTCACTACCCTGGGTTAGGATGGCAAGAGAAACAGAAGCATACAACTGTGAAAACTTGTGGGTTGAGATAAAGACTGTTTAATGAGGAAAACAAAGCTGCACAAACAAAGACAACAAAAAAATTCATTCACCACTTCCCATGGGCAGGCAGGTATTTAGTCATATCCAGGAAAGCAGGCATCAGTGACATGTAACAGTGATATGAGACGACAAGCACCATCACTCCAAATATCCTTCCCTTCCTTTTCCCATGGCTGTCATTGCTGAGCATGATGCCATACAGTACGGGGTGTCCCTTTGGTCAGTTTGGGGCAGTGGTCCCAGCTGTGTCCTCTCCCAACAACTTATGCATCCTCAGTCTGTGCCCTGGTGGGGTGGTTGGTGGAACAGAGAAGGCCCTGAGGCTATGCAAGCTGCTCAGCAATAATCCAAAACATAGCACCATAACAGCTACTGGGAAGAAAATTAACAAAGCCAAAACAGCAGCTGTCTATACAAACTCCAGCAAAGTTTTAAACCTGACTGTATGTAGCCATTTTTCCTGCATTTCTGACTTACTAGAGTAAGCTCTAGCCTTACTAGATTAATTCCTAGCTCTGAAAAGTCTGTTATCTGAAAAAAGATTACTTGAAAAAATTAATTAAAATTAGATTGTTCCACCAAGCTTCTACATGCTGTCAAATGGAATTGGCAGTCTCCTGCTTTAAGCTGTCTTTTTGTTGTATCTTTATGTCACTTGTACCACAAGACTATCCTCAAAACTTAGTCACTTAAATCTAATTAGTGTGTACTTTCTTTTAGAGGGTTGACTCTGGCTGGATGCCAGATACCCACCAAAGCCTCTCTATCACTCCCCTCCAATAATGGACAGGGGAGAGAAAATATAACCAGGGGTTCACAGGTTGAGATAATGACCAGGAGAGATCACTCACCAAATACCATCATAGGCAAACCATACTCAAATTAGAGATATTAATTGAATTTATTACCAACAAAACCAAAGCAGGATTAAAGGAAATAAAATAAAACCTTAAAAACACCTTCCTCACACCTGCTCCTCACCAGCTCTACTGCTTTCCCTGATGGTGCCAGGAGACAGAGAATGGGGATTATGGTCACTTCATCACAACTTGTTTCTGCTGCTGATCAGGGAGACGAGTCCTTCCAGTGCTCCAGTGTAGGATCCTTCCCACAGGACATAGTTCTCCATTAACTTCTCCAATGTGAGTCCATCTCACAGGCAAGAATTTTCCACAAACTCTTCTATGGGGTGCACTCCTTCAAGGACTGGCAACTCCAGTGTGGGCGGCTCTCTTCACAGGTCGGCAGGTCCCTGCCAATTCCCTGCTCCAGCATGGGCCTCTCACAGGGTCACAGCCTCCTCTGAGGCATCCACCTGCTCCAGCATGGGGCTCTTCCACAGGCTGCAGGTGGATCTTTGCATCCCCATGCCCCTCCATGGGCTGCACCAGAGGCTGCAGGGGAATCTCAGCTCCAACACCTGGAGCACCTCCTGACCCTCCTGCACTGACCTTGGAGTCTGCAGAGCTGTTCCTCTCACATGTTTTCACCCCACTATTCCCTGGCCGCAGATATGTCTGAGCAACATCTTCTTTTTCTTATTAAATATGTTCTCACGGAAGGAATAGCATCATTTCTTGGCCAACAACAGTCTTGGAGCTGCCTGGGATTGGCTCTCCCAGTCATGGAGGAAGATTCTGACAGCAACTCACAGGAGGTACCCCCTGTAACCTCCATGGCTAGCAAAACGAAACATAGTACATTTCTATATAATGTAACATTACAAACAGTAGTGCCATCTATTTTTCTCTATGCTTCTGAAGATTCTTGCAAAATAAGTATTGTCTTCACAAAAAATCCATGGGTCACCTCTGGTGTCTACATATGCATAGAGACCTGGATCCTAGAGTCTTAATTTAATAACTTCATGTGCACTTATATAGTGACCAAATGTAAGCTGAGACCTAACTTCAAGTACATGTTTCTTGAAATCTTGACTTGAATATTTTGCAAAGGGTAGAGATACACCATCTCTACCTTTATGTCTGGCTTGATAGAGCAGCACTTCATAATGCTGAGCTTATAAATTACTTAATGTAACTACAAGTTTACAGCCTAACAATTGCCATTAGTTTGTAATCATAAAATGGTCAAGTGAGCAGTAATTCTCAGCGCACCTTTATCCCATATCCTTATGATACATGAAATGCCTTTAGCAGGACTCATACATTTTTATGGAGAGTAAATGAGAGTTGTGTCCCCATGTCTGACTCTAATGGAAATTCGCAGTCTCAGATGTCAACATAAATCTTTCTGAGAGCTGTACACACCATTCAGAAACTCAATAGCAGCTGTTTCTGTCTTCTTCTGAGGTTATGCATTTTTCACCTCTGTACTGTTGTACAACTGTCAGCATTGAAATACTATTTTTAATATATGAATATACACACAATTTAAAAAAATTAGAAACTTATTTGAATATCTCTGATCCCTTTTGTCTTCTTTTTTTCGGGATAAAAGCCAAATAAATTCATTGATCTGACCATTTTTCATCACCCATGTCCAAAGCAGGTGTTCATAACGAGATACCTGTATAGGTCCACAGACAAAACAATATAGATGTTATCAAAAATGCTAAGAGAATATTAGTCATTATTGCCTGTTTCTCTTGAGTCTCAGTGATTAGTCTGCAAAGAATTCTGTTAAATAGAACTCCATTAAACTTACTAAACATTGGGAGAAATTGATAACTACAGGAAATATGTCACAGACAAAATATTTTGTACACAGCATTTTTTTTCTTTAAAAAAGCTCACTGGCTAATGTATATTTTGAAGAAATAAACCCTGAAATTTATCATTGGAGAAGGAAGACATATACTGTATATATATAATATATATTTATAATTATATAACTATATTAATTTTAGAATAAAGTTACTATTAGAATATTTTCAATGTGTGCCTATACCCTCATAAAGATAATCTAGAGCTATTTAGACATGTAGAGTTATTTTTTCAAACCAAAATCTGCTACAGTGTATATCATTAGCAGCACATAAACTTTTTTTTTTTGTTTCCCCTTTCAGTTCTCCAAGTACTTGTATTCACCTTCATTCCTTTATTGTCTTGAAATGTGAAGCATTAAAGATGCACCAACATAAAGTGCACTCAGTTATCTTCTCTTGCTGTGCTGCCAGGATTCTGATTTGCAAATTATCAGATACATCTTCCTTCACATCAGAATGTCTTTTACTTTATTATGTACTGCAGAACCATCTGTCACACTGACAGTATTAATATGCACTGTTTCTATTAGATAGTCTCCATTGTTTAAAGTGAGTGATTTTTCTGTTTAAACTAAATTTTTGTAGCAACACTGGAGAATGGAGATGTGTGATTTTGCTTCCATTATATTTTTCTTCTTGTTGCTTGTTGTTTACAATTCACATGACAAACATTTTAGCTTCACTCTGAACTGATGCCCTACTTTACTTTTGGAACATATATTATAAAAGCTGGAGTTGTGCTACATTTAAATGAACCACAGAGGCCTACAGCAAAGCTCAGTGAAGATTTTGTTTTCCCCCTGCTATAATAATGTGCCACTTGAATTATCCCCAACAGAAATGGTACATATTGCCTCAAGTACTACAGCTTAATCCCGCTTCTGTATAAGTCAGTGCTTACTTTTCCATTCACTCAGCATGGAATAGTCAACAAGCCTTACATTGTAAATGTGACTATAAAAGTTTCCTATTTGACAGTCTAATCTTCAGATATAAATTTACTTATGTATAGTATAAGATGTTTATAGTAAGATAATCTTTACTATCAGGGTTATTTTACATAGAGAAATAAATCAAGGGTTTGCTGATAGCCTGTCCTTTCAGTTGCTACGGTTCTTACTTGTTTTTTCTTTCCCTTTCTAATGGACAGGACTCAGATTTATTATATTTTTAAGATTAATATTTTACTTGTATGAAATGGATAGCTAATATATGCTGCATCTTTTGAAGAGGCCTCATTTTTGAAGCTTAATTATTTTAAAATGTTTTTCAGTCTTTTCATAGCATCTCAGTGGTTGAGTCTCTCCCTAGGTATGTAATAGCTATTTTCTAATTATTTCTTCAGATATTGAAATTATTCTCCGATAAGATTAAGACCAGACTTAAATCTAGTGGCAGTTGTAAAAATCATTCTCTCAGATTACTACTTGGGGACCACATCTTGCATTAAACCTCAGAAAATTGTTTTAACTTTGTCTATTTTTCCATAAAATAATCAGACAGCTACCAGTCTATATGGATATCAATGCAAAGCTATTAACATCAATAATGTTGCTACAGTCTTTATTTTCCTTCTTACTGCAACTGAAACAAAAAGAAACAAATAGGAAGACAAAACCAAAGGAAAAATATTTTAAAAGCCAATGAGAGCATAATACCCCTAAAGAGATAGACTATTTTTTGCTATAAATCTTTTGGCATCATAAAAGTGTAAGAATGAGACTTCTGATAGTCTATCCCATGATGATTTTTGTTCCTGATCATGTTTATAATATGCTGTCAGTGCTCTACCTGGAAGGTACTTAGAGTACATGCTGTCTTTTACAAAATCCTGAGCTTCTTGGGTGGCTCTTTAAAGAATCTTTACAATATTTTTTCAAGAATTTCTAGTGTGCATATGAAGTAAGCATCTTGTATGAATTCTTTCTCATGCATTAAATTACTGAAAGAAAAACCATGATCATTTGGTTATTGCCCTCAGTAGCATGCTTCTTGGTAAATATAAAGCTAAGCATTCAAATTATAATCTCATAATTTTTGTTCTTTTATGATTAGTTTATAGAGAAGCTCACTGAACCAACTGAAGTACCTTCTGGTTTTTAGTCATTATTTACCTGCTTCTAATCAACTATTGAATGTGTCTGTTTTCATTAAAGAAACTAATTTCAACAACTGTTTTGGCACAAGTTTCAAATGAAGCTGTGCACTCAGTGTTAGTCCTGGTTGAATCAGTTTCAGCTTCAGACTTTAAAATGGAATTCAGCCTGTCTTATCTGCATGACACACATGAATGACATCAGTGCTCTATTGGTTTGGATCTCTTTTTCCTGTACATTATCTGAGAAAAAACGTCTTAAAATGGGGATTGCATGGATTCATGTTGATTAAGACTCTGAATGATAGCCTTTCAAAACATAGAGCCTTCAAAGAATAAAATTCATCTTACAGTGTGTTTACCTCCCTGGGCTAAATTTGAAATTGTAGCTGTTGTATTTTACCTATAACTTGATTGGCATAGTGGCACTGAATTGTTTGGTTTTTTGGGATTTTTTTCCTTTGTGTTTGTTTTGAGACTTTTTTTAATTCTTTTTTTTTTTAAATTGTCATAGCTAAAATAGTTGTATTATTTGTTGTAGGCTGGAGTTGCAATTTTTACTATACAGAACACAGCTTTTTCTCTATAGTGGTTTCACAAGATCACAGAATGGCTTAGTTTGAAAGGCATCTCTGGAGGTTATCTTGTCCAATGGCCTTGTTCCGAGCAGTGTCATGTAGAAACTGATTGCCAGAACCATGTCCACATGTGTTTGGAATATCTCCATGGATGGAGAGGCCAAAACTTCTCTGGGCAAACTATGCCAGTGCTCAGTCACTCTCACAGTGAAAAAATGTTTTCCAATGATCAGACAGAACCACCTGTGTACTGCCTGGGCCCATTGCCCCAGGTATTGTCACTGGGCACTGCTGAAAGGAGACTGGGTCTGTCCTCCACTGCTGTCATCCATTCAGGTATTTGTAGACATTAAAGAGATCCCCTTCTGAGTCTTCTCCAGGCTGTACAGCTGCAGGTCTCTTAGATTTTTCTCACAGGAGAGATGTTCTGGTCCCTTTACCATCTTTGTGGCTCTTTACTGCATTCTCTCCAGTAGGTCCATTTCTCTCATACACTGGGGAGCCCGGAACTGCACTCAGATTTTGGCCTCACCAGTGCTGAACAGAGGGTAAGGATCATTTCCCTTGAAATGCTGGCAAAGCTTCTCTTAATGCAGCCTGGAATAGCATTAAAATTTTTTCCAAAAGATACCTTTTCTGGCTTATGTTTTCACAATTATATTTTTAAGAAAAAAATTATGGTAGATTTTGGAAAATTTTCCATGGATGACTAAAATTAGGGTGGGGTTGCTCTTGCCCAAACAAGACTTTTTTATTAAAAGGTAAAGGTAAATAACTGTGTCTTTAAAAAGTGAAATATATTTGTCATCTATGTATTCTTTTAGCTAGAAAGGATTTGGTTCTTTACACTGGAGTTGCTTTTCTATCTTTGGGCTCTGTGACACTTGCCACTAGTCGAAGGAAGAACTAGTCTCAAATAGTTAGTATACACACTCAAGCCAGTGGGAGCAATCTGCTTGAGCACTGACGTGGAGTGGTTTTATGTTTTTCATTGGAATTCAAATAGACTATGCACCTACATAGTGACCTGACTGCAGAATCAAAAGCCAAGTTCTTTCAATTTTCTATATTATTCAAGTTCTTGACACCATTTTAAGCAGCTGACTCTACTGAGGGGGTTTAAGCATTTTTGTTTTGTTTGGGGGTTTTTTATTTAAAAATTACAATTTCTTCCTGGTCTCTATGATGCTAAAATATTTTCCAGTACCTATGTCCCAAATAAAGATGACTGTAGGTTGTTAGTCGTTCTTGATTTTTTCATTCTGAAAAACAAGGATCTTCCCTCTTTTGTTTTATTCTAGCCCCATCTGTAGACTGCAAGGAATACAGCTATGTAGAATGTACATAAAGACCTCCAGATGTAGCATACTAAAGGACTGTGAAATTTAACTTCTCAGCCAACTGACAGTGAATGCCAGTGCATCCTGGAGAACATCCAAGAGAGTGACCTTTGATAAAGCTCATATTGAGAGGTCTACCTGGTCAACATATGGAACGATACGTATACCCTCAACTGCATTTCCATTAGCTGCAGCTGTTACTGCAAAATTTAGTTTACATTCGACTGATCTCATGTTACAAAAGTCTAAGCTCTGGCAAGCATTTTACAAAAATGCATAGAGGAAAAGCTCAATTTCTGCACTCTAAAATCCTGAGCTAGCTGAGAGTTGTCTTTGTGCTCTTCTGGCCCACCATCAAGTTTTTTTGCAGGTCCTTAATTCATCATTCTTAGCAATTGAAACCAAACTTATTGGAACAGTGTATTTAGAAGGGAATAAAAAATTTGGAGAATAGGTGAATTTGGAGATGGGATGAAGTTTTAAAAAGAAAAAAAAGGAGACTAGTTATCACAAATGTATGAATTATTTAGCTGCTAACTTGAAATACTTCAGAAAAGACAAAGTAATTTATTTTGTTATATAGAAAAAATGCAACTGTATGAAGAGAACAACTGATTACATATTTACTTTTTATTATTTTCCTGCTTTCCTATTATTTTTCTAGGAAAGAAAAAACATGTATTCTAAAATCAGTGAATAAATGTAAAAACACTTACTTGTGAGTGTTTGGTGAGGCAGGGGCTGATAAAAGCCTGTCTGACAGGACACAATATATTGTGTTCGAAAATATATTTTGTAGAGCAACACAGATTTATTTTCCCACTATATTAACTCCTTTATTGTTTTACTTTTATTTGTCTTTCCATGAAAAAGGCTCAGTTGTGGATTATGGGCTACCTGGCAAATGAGTTCTGCTATCTGTCTCTTCCTATCAGAATTTTCTACAGTGTTTTATTACTGCTATATTTTACTCCTATAGGCTCCCAAAGAAGAAAACTAAACCTGTTTTTTAAACTCTATTTAAGACCAATATAATTGAAACTAATGATAAAATATATATTACGTTAGTGAGTTGATGAGTAATAATAATTCTAGGTCTTGCTAATTCTATCTATCCTAGCTGTATTCCATGTATCCTTCTGAACTGGTTGAGTCAAATACAAAGAACAATATTTACATTGCACAGAAAAAAATCAATAAATTTCATTTTAAATTATTGTCTTTGGTGAAGTCAAACTGTTATGTAAAAAGTTTTTTAAATATTTCCACTGATTGTCTATGTACTTTGTTGTGGGACTTACAAAGATGAAAAAAACTGTTGTGTCTTATCTATGAAGGCTTTTTTGATGATGACACAACAAAACTAAATGCAGTTCGTAGAAGTTTTCTGGCATATAAAAGTGATGTCTGTCTAAGGAGAGTGAGATGGTGAGCTGTTCACAATACACAGTACTGTTGATAACAACGTGAATTTTGTGCTTCCTGAAGGTGGTTCAGAGCAGCTGATTTGGTAACACTGGATTGCCCCCCTTGATACCTACTAAAAAGGGAATGTAATCTCCCATTTGGCACATATTCTTTCAATAAGTGATTCTAAAGGCATCAATCCTTAAAAAAAAAAAATAAATAAAAAAAAAAAGTAAAGGAAAATAGAAAATACAGAGGCTGTGGACAAAAATACACAAAGCAAAAGAGTGGCTTTAAAGTCTACAAAATAATACTGATTGTGATTTCAGAGGGAAATTTAGAAAATTCCACTTTTAGGAGATGGAAAAAAAAAATCTGTATTGGCCTGCAATGGATATTTTGGGGCTTCAAAGATTTTGATGTTTATTCTGTGAGAGTAAGCTAGTCATCAGAACAGACTTAAAACGAATTTACTGAATTAAAAGTATACGTTTTTTCCAAAAACAGAGAGGTGGCACATTAGAGCTCATATTACTCTGGTCAGGGACCTACTTTGTTTGAGGAAAAGCCCGCAGGATGATTCTTTGGGAATAGACCTGCTTTGCAAAAGTAGAGTGTCAAAAAACAGATCCAGGCAGCCTGAGAACAGTCTTTAGAGCATTTGGTGGTTCAAAAAGCAAGTTCATCTATGAAGACTTACACATCAGTTTGCAGTCAGACAGTTTCTCAGATCACGCACTGAAAGACAAACAATAGTACAGTGCAACATGATGTCTGGAAAGCAGTTGAGCATAAGGGCCACATTAACAAATTTTCTTTTCCTACTTGTTCTCCCTTGACACCTCTGTCACACTACGACAGAAACTAAGGCTTCCATTATTTTACCCAGACATTAAATGTAATTTATGATTCAGCAGTTTTAAGTCAGTGCTGTTATCACAATCTTGTGCACTCAGATGCAGTCAGAGAACTGCTCCTTGATTATGACAGAAAATACGTATACTATTTTTTTTTTCAAAGGTTGGTTGGTTGGCTTTTTAACTTAAGAACCTGAAATCCATATTGATTTTCCTTGGACAACACAGATCTATCCTTAAGGGTCAGTCTTCTTGGAAATTATTTAGATATTTAGGCATGTTTTTTCAAAAGCCCATTAAGTTTCAGGAAAATAATACCTGGTTGAAGATGCAAGACAACTAAATGGAATATATTGTCTTTTGCTAAGCATTGTGCAGCTGGCATGACAATCCTGACAGTGAAATATCAAATCGGTTGCAAAATCCTAGACACAAGGTATGCCACATGAAATTAGCCTGTTCTGCTTTCTATCTGGAAATTAAACATTCTTCAATGTTCTATTCAGTCAATTCCAAACCCAGTTTCTTTATCACATTTTTATCTTTAAATTACAAAGGACGTTAAGAAAGATGATTACAGCATTAATTAAAGCATCTGCACGCTGAAATACAGTTATAGTAGAACAAATAATTAAATATCAGACCATGGAAGTTTCCTGTTTCTCTGGGAGACTATTAATTCTTCCATGGAAAAATTGTCTTCCTGTTGGGAACAAGGAAAAAAGCATAATGAATTAAAGAAGAAGAATTCACAGAAAGAATGCAGTTTGATGAAAGAAAGAACTACAGTTTAATGTAAAATCTGGGAAAAAATTTTGTCAAAGAAGCTAATAATTTAGAACTTATTTTGAGGTAGAAAGAATTTAAACAAAACAAAGCAACTGTCAGGGGTCATCACGACATTGCCTTGATGATTAGGAGCTGGGTAATTGACTACAATGAGTGATGGGGCAAGGTGAACAAGAACTGAACACTGTGAGCTTTGGTACAAATAGTGGATCAACAAGTGACAAGAGAACAATACTTCAGAATAACTCAGGTATATAGCAATGCTTGATAAAATATGTCACTTTCGTATTGTGAATTAAATGAAAAATGAAAATAAAATTCTTCTCCCTGAAGAAAATAACAGATCATTCCTTTGGTTTTATTAAATCACATGAATTAAGATCATAGACATATAACAGTTTCTCAACATGGGAAATATTAATATTCACTACAAAAATAAGAATGCTGAAAAACTACTTAATGCTTCTTAAAATCTCTTTCAACCACTGACATCTTTTTCAATCAACTTTCATTTTTGTTACTTTTTTAACAGAACTTCATAAAAGAATAGATGCTGAGATAAAAGGGGCAGTTTATCTATGTTCTCCCAGTGTAAGACATTTTCTTCTTCTGTTTAAATTGTGTTATTTTTACTATTCTTGCCATAAGTTCTTATATAAGGCCATTAGAAATAAGCATCCAGAAGAATAGGTTTTTTTATATCACATACATATTTTTCCACATTTTCGTCTACATCAACATTCTCAGTGATTAATTTTATGTGACTTCTTGTGATACTTAGTAGTATTCCATAACTCTCTACTTCCAAATTATTTAATGGGTGCCATTCTTTCGAGTAAAGTCCTACTCCTACCAAGGTATAAGAAGTGCTTCTATAATGTGAGTGCTTCAAATGTGAGTGAATTTCAATTACAGATTAGTTTAGGATCACATCTTATTCCATTACTGATGTTCTATGTTTGAACCCAGACCCCTAGAGACTAAACATGGGTGCTATGAACTGATTATGTCATTTTTCCTTTTGAATAGTTTCTCATAAGGTGCTGAGCACAGCCTTTTAACATCCCCCCACCCCCAACTTATTTGAACCCTGTGCTTTGGTAACACTCCTGCATTAGTTTAAGAGTGAGACTGCCACAAACTTCACTTTGTAAAACCTATTGTCATTCTTATGGTGTTTCGTCGTCAGGTGGATTCCCTTGGAGACCAAGCCGTTTTGTGCTTTGATAGACTAGGCAGAAATAACAGGAACTGTTCCAGTACCTGCAAGAAAGCTGGAGAGGGACTTTTTACAAGGGCATGTAGTGATAGGACAGGCATGGTAGTGACCCTTTCTAAACTGAAAGAGCTTAGGTTTAGATTAGATATTAGAAAGAAATTATTCACTGCAAGGGCAATGAGACACAGGAACAGGTCGCCCAAAGAAGCTGTAAATGTGTGGATGTCTCATCTCTGGAAGAGTTCAAGGCCAGATTGGACAGTGCCCTGGGTTACCCGATCTAGTGGGTGGTATTCCTGCCCATAGTGGGGGTGTTGGGACAAGATGATCTTGAGGATCCCTTTCATTCCAAACCATTCTGTGAAATCTGGCATATCACCCTAGTGATAACATTCTACTTATTGGCAAAGACCAGTAATTGGAGTACAAAAAAAATTAACTTGCTATATTAATGATGTTGGGTTTAGCACTTAAAGTGGCAAGACACCCTTATAGGCAAAGTGTCTTTTTGTGTGCAATGGATTGTTGTGATTATATCCAGAACAAAATATATACATTTCAGTTTCCACATGTCCCTGTGTTTAGGTACAAACAACATACAGGCAGACAGTTGTTTATGCTGCTACTGTAGTCAGTGAAAAACTGCAGTCACTGCAGCCGAAAAATTAACCCTCCCTGGAGACCTGGAGCTCAAGTGTCTGTTTCAGGCTCTGTTGCCTAAGCATTCATAGAAATGCCATTGCAAATGCCCTAGAGTACCCAAAATTTTCATAACAGCTGTCATGGGTTTATTTACCAAATTTCGATTTCCCGGTCAGGGAACCAAGGGCCAGTGCACCCATGAAAATATATTTTTCTCAATTGCTACTGTGAGATGGGACCACAAAAAGAAGCACAACCACCCAAACTTAAAGTATAGAGAAGAAACTTTATTAACTAACACTAAAAAGGA
>VXBU01000197.1:136939-154789 GCA_013400315.1 Bombycilla garrulus | reverse complement strand
TGTCTGTCTTTAAATTTGGCCCACAATTGGTGTTGCACTGGGCTCATGGGAAATCCACAGGCAGACCTCACTCCCAGGGGTGGCTATTTCTTGCGCAACAAAATGTTTATCAATCTGAAACCAGTGCAACAGCCTAGCAGATCTCTGGCAAATCTGGTAGTAGTCTGGGTCTTCAGCCTCTAAAGCAGTGGGTCATTGACTCATATCCGTAAGGACATGAGTCCTCCTGTATGTCAACTGTATGTCTCACTGAGCTGGTTCACTAATTGTACTGGTTAGGTGTTTATTAGATATTATGGGATTTAAGAAAGGGAATACATTATGTTTTGCTTTCTGTAAACTGCACTTTTGAAATATCTTTTCATTGACTGACTTACTATGCTTTGATTCATAAAATTAAGTGGTCTCAAAGTACAAAAATAGGGTTAATTTTGATGAAACTAAACCAGAATATGTATTCCAAAAGCACATCTCTGAATGCACTGGGTTTGCCCACAGAACAAGATCACGACTAATTTAATGTTTAAGAAAATGAAGAAAGTCATTAAATATGTACAGTCAGAATGTGAGATACTCAAAATCAAATGATTTGATCTTCAATTCTCCTCCAATCAGATCACATGTCTTGCCAACAGTTTGAACCTTGGGTACCCAATCATATTTGTTTGTTTGCTAAATTTAGATCCTAGCTTTATATATTAATACCAAGTATACACTGCCTACTGGATTAAACATATTTCAATTTGTGAAGGCAGTGAAGACATAGAGAGAACAATTTTATAGGATCTGAATAAAGTTAACAGCTTTAAGACATATAGATTCTGTATGCTATAATTGATACTCTGACCTATATTGGACCCCATAAAAAACTTGTTGCTTCTTCCTCAGTTTAGTAATAAGGCTGTGCTTTTTAAAAAAAGTTAATTACCAGTGTCTGTATACCTTCTGTTACCAGGCACCCTTGTTTAACACTGATTTAAAGCTGTATCAGAGAGGCAAACTACATTCTTGATTAGTATTGATTGTTGGTGTAGTGTTGACCTAAACAGATTGTAACAGGGGAATTAAGGCTGATGTGGCTGCAAGGACAGAATCACACTCCTCAATAACATGAAATATAAGATTAATTCACTTTGTGGGATGAGTATAGCAACTGTACAGCAGTTCCTATTCTACAACACACATACCCCCCCATCACACACACACACACACACACACACACACACACACACACACGCAGATTCATACTCACCAGGGCCCCATATCCTCTGGTGTGGCTGCGTCCAGCACCATGGACCTGGAGTAGCAGGATAGTCACTCCTGGCTGGTCCCAGTCCTGGCTGGCAGTCTGGCATTTACCTCCAGCTCTCTATTTCAGGCTCGACCGTAACTGCAGCACTACGTGTTTGCAAACATGTTCCCCCAAAGGGACCGCTGTTTTCACTACTCATTGCTTTTTAATTTCAGTGGTCAGGACAATGGCCTTGCTGGTCAATTCATCCTGGATAAATCTCTATAAGTTTCTCCCCTCCTGAGCCAATAAGCCATCATGTCCTGGTCACTGGGTCGAACCACAAACCCAGTACTGTCAAGTCCTCCAGTAAACTACCTCTCTAAGTGCCACATGGACTTGTCTTTAAATATATCCAGGGACAGACACTCAACCACTTCCCTGGGCAGCCTGTTCTAATGCTTGATCAATCTTCCAGTGAAGAAGTTTTTCCTAATATTAAACTTCCCCTGTACAACTGGATGCCTTTTCCTCTTGTCTCACTGATTCTTTCTGGAGAAGAGACCAACACCCACAAGCAGTTGTGAGAGTGATTCATCATTTCATACAATGAATGCAAGTATTTTACATCTCTATTTTAAATGCAAAATGAAAATAAAATACTCGGAAAACACTACTTACTAAACTTTTTTTTCAGCTGATTAAATTAATTTTGTCTATTAATAGATTATACTTAATTTTTATATATATCCTACAAGTAAATTGTATATGAAACATTTCTCTGTTATGCTAATCTTTTTCAGTTTCTGTGTGTAAATACATACACAGTATATGTGTGCATATGCATATATATATATGTGTGCATGTGTGTGTATAGAGAGGAATATACCCCTATGTTTACACATATAGCCACATATGATTTTCACAGCAACATTTTTGATCCATCAGAGTGATTGCCTCTGAATATTGATGCAAGGTACTTGCATCAATATTCAGATGTTGCATAGCAGAATTGAACATACAATGAAAACAGAAGTAAAAATAAGTTTTAGCATATTTTAATAGCTCATTATAGTCATCATCATCACCACCTCTATTGCTGGTCACAGTCATGATTATCTAAATGCTCCTTCTTTGAACACCCACAAAAGTATCCAAGAGGTTAGAGGAAATAAATGGGCATATTTTCTATACTCAGGTTAGGTAGCAAACAGTTTAATATTGAACATAGAACTATATGGCCTCTCTGAATAATTAAACACTAATCTATTTGCCTGTTACTTCTATTAGCACTGCAAAAAACTAAATTAGGTTTAACCCTTGCTCAGGAGAGGATATAGTCTTGAATGATGATTGTCTTCCTTTGGGATTCTTCATTAATAGCAGAATAAAACATCTGAGCAGATCAGATTATTAGCTGATCAGAACAGAGTCTATGAGTAATCAAGTTAAAACAAAATGCATAATGATTTATATAATTTTTAAAATATGGTATTTTTTCTTTTTTGAGTTGAAAGAAAAATGTTCAAGAGTACATTATTCTACAAGTGATAAAGACAACCAGCTGAAAGAAAAAGGAAATTTCTGACAGATGTAGTTTGTAAATGTGAGGCTTGAACAGGTTCTTGAAGAAGTGATCCTTCAGGCTGCTGAATGCAGAATAGTGGACTCAACACATGATATTTTTAAAAAATTGAGGCGTTATGTACAGATTTTGTTTAAACAGAAATTTATAGGCTTAAAAAATAAATTGTTGGAGGCAGTTTTGTGATCTGCTTTGTGCTTCGGTTTTTTTCCACAAATCTAAACAGCTAATGGCGGAAATCCTTCTGGGCTTAGAATATATTAGTCTGCAGGGCTTACGACACAGGTTGGATAGGAAGGAAGACAGTTCAATGCTAATGTAATTAGGGATTATGATCCATGCTGAAATTAATTTTTTTAATCTACTCCAATATAGAATTAGATATACTCAAATCCTAGTATGACAATAATTTCTTTAATAACTTTAACAGGTCAAAATATTAATAAGGAGTGAGTGCTAAAATTACTTTTTTCCTTGGGCATCCATATTTCATACTTGGATTATAGTTCTGGCTTTTTGTCTTTTCTTATACACATATTCATTATTTCTTCAGGTCCAAATAATAGTTTGTTTCCTCGCTCATTCTTTCTTCTTAAGAAGAGAAACCTGGAAACAGCTTCCCTGACAAAGAACTACTTGTAACACTTACTATTTTGCAAATGTTATTTATTACTGAGATTTAACATCATACTGAGGTTGCAAAAGTACCAAAGTGTTGGTGATTGCTAAATTAAACCATACTTCTTTTTTCTTTTTTGAACCCTTATATATGTTTTTATAATATAATACCACTCTCATTACCATTTTCTACGTGGCCATACAATCAGGGCTCTTGCATATTATAACCCTGAAATAATAATTTCTGATAAATGCAAAATGCATATGTTTCAATCTTCCATCCAAAAAAAGAAGACTACAGAATATTTTTTTTTTTTGCTAAACCATGACTTGTAGAAAACTTGAGAGCCACATCAAGCATTTTGTTTACCCAGAAAAAAATTGTTGAATTACGGGATTATAGTTAATACCCTGAGCAATTTGCCAGGACTTTTATTTATATAGATTTGCACGGTGCACTTTCTAGCAAATCTCGAAACATGCTTGAAATAAATGGCCGAAAACCAAAAGGACTGTCAGCCCACATCAGATTTTGAAACATCTGCAACTTGATAATTGATGACTGCTACATTTAACACAACTGTTTATGGAATTTTCTTTTGGTCATAAAACCACAGCAGTGACTCCTGTTTGTGTATGCAAAGGTGCTTGAGACTGATATCTCTGCTGATTTACATCTCAGCTGCATTTTACATGGCCTTTTTAGACAACTGCTGCCTGGTTTTCTGCAATTTCTTCATTCAGAAGCAAATGAATATCCAGCATTCAATTTAGATCAAAGCATCTGGTCACAGCAACAATACATGTGCTTAAATATGCACATGCACTTTTCAAGTTGCAGACATTTGCATCCATAAATCAAGTGCCTGCCCTAGAAAGAGGCTTCATGAATTTAGAAGATTTAATGTCTGGATTTGTCCAAGTATTAAAATTTTTGAGGTGCTTTCTTAATCATTTCTGAGGAATCTGCATAGAATGTTAACTTGTAATTCATTTGGAAGTCAACACTCAGAACAGAAAATAAACTCTTTCAAATGCACTTCTGACACATAGTCCCAGAATTGTAAGATATCTGCAAATGTTAGCGTTTGTAATGGTAAATCAGTTTTCTTGTATAGAGGCAGTTTAAATATGCACACAAGTGTTTATATGGATGTAAGTGCATATACATATTTAAAAATGACAGTGAATTAATAACGTATACAAATAGACATAATTTCTGCTTATATTTTTTAAAAAATAATGTGATTGCTTTTGAAAGATTTCATCTCCCCTGTTTTAGAATGTTTACCTGAAGAAGTTTGTGTACCTGCAGGGACTCATTCTACCTTAAAAGCCTCTGTGTGTGCACACTTATGAATAAGACATTTTATTTGCTCAAAGAGAAAAGGAACACTTAAAAATATGAAACTTCCACTTTTAAAATTTATTTTCATTTTCTGTCTTTAAGATCAACATTTATTAATGACAGTAGAATTCTACTGTAGCAAGAAATTAATTTTATCGCCATATTATATATACTTTAATTTTAATTGATTTTTTTTTTTTTTTTTTTTAGCTATAGCAATATAGAATGACACCTGTATTTAGAAAAATGAATTTTGGATAATTTTCAGCTAAGACATTGGACTTGGAAGAGCCAAAAATATAAAACAGTGATTACAGAGATATTTGTAAAGCCGAACACCCAATCCCTGTTTTTTCTTCAGTCAAAAAATCTTAATGTATGTGCTCTCTATTTAAACTTGTAAAAGACCTAAGCTGTTTTCAAAACTGTTCTTGACTAATAGGTATACAAATACAAGAAGGAATTAGGGCAGTTAGAGCTATTTCTTCTTTAGGCTAGGGGAGCACAAAGTATCACACAGGTAAACCACATTACACTTAATGAAGATATATGGAAAATTTGGGGTGCGATGAATAGAGCCTAAACAAAAGAGGAGGCACTGTGTGCACACAGGGTACCCATTGAACAGTTCTCTACAAGACATGTGAACTGCCCTGTGCTCAAAAGGGCAGACCTCCCAAGGAAACTTTTGTTGCTGCTATTTTCTACTATTGACAGAGATGGATCATTTCCTGCTGCCACTGAAAGCATGCTTTAAATATTAACTGGGGTTCATAAGCCTCTATGCAACTTTTATAAATCATTACTGCAGAGCACTAGTCAAAAATGCCATCTGTGGAATGTTTTTAAGAAAGGTGGCCTGAAAACACAAGGACTGGCTTAAATTTTTCCTGATAATTAGTATGAGAAAAGCAGTTGTAAAAGTCTTAAATTATTACATAACTTAATAAATGTACTCAGTTATGAATTAGTTTAGTATTTATTGTGCTATTATATATATATGTTAAAAAGACAATTTGAAAAAAAGGGCAGGAGTTCATTTGTACAACGTCCCCTCTTCTAATGTTGGTTAATCATTTGCAATGCTGCTAAATGTTCTTGAAGGCATTGTTATGAAATATAATATAAATCATCATACACCAACATCCGAATTAATTAATTACTGATTATTAATTCTGATTATTCTGTGTTTATATCAGATCAGATAAGCAAGTCACTACAGATTCACTGAAAATATTAAGCTAGAGCTATATTACATTATGTAGAACAACATCCTAAATTTAGATTGTTCTAATTTGGCAAGTTGTTTACGTCACTTTTAAAAAGGCTACCATATGGAATGTTTCAGGAATTTTTATGGGGAGAAAACCTCAGTTCTTTCTCACTTTTCATGACCTTGCGTATCTCGCTTCTCTTTTACTGTGGTCCGACTCCTCTCGCTTCATCTATTTATATTGCTAGCGTTTTCTCTTGTCATGTGTACAGACACACAGCTCCTGAACGGGCTATTTTGATGTTACATTCATACAAATGATAATAACAGTGACAACAATAAACATATCAGTGGTGTGATTCTGAGACTACAGGGAAAAAAGTAACACTTCAATAGTGGTTTCTTTGCCAGAGAGAAATCCACTGGAAACAAAGTTTGTAAAGTCCTGTAAATATATGTATCCTGTTAAGACTTGAACAGGGTCAAAGAGATATAATATGCATAAAGCTGATCTAGTATTTTTTTATGGCTTGGCACATTGAAATTATTCTATCCTGCGAAAGTCACCGTTCTAGAATCCCTGCAGTATTTCATTTCTCTTTCAGAGTTGTAGGGCAACAGCAGCAAAGTCATCTTTTTAAGGCTTTAGTTCACATTCAGCCAAAGAAGTTAAATTAATACAGAATATGTTGTCAGCAAGAGGCACAAAGAGAAATATATTGCTTATAACTTCTATCTAGTGAGCAGTTACTGACTTCAAAAGAAGCAGATCAGGCTTAAAAAGCCACTTAGCTCGGTTGCGCAAGGTCCCAGCATTCCTAATTGTCTGGAGGAAGAGAACAGTATTGTACGGCAGGCATAAACATTGTAAAGGTTGGAGCAATTTGGGCCTTTCTGCATGACTCAGTCAGTGTCAGAGTCAGTAAAAACAATAAAATACATGTATGTGGCCTCTTTTACACAACTGGAAAATGTATTGTGGAAGGTATGGAGAGACTGAAATTTGGTATGGGGTATATATGGAAAAAAGGGTTTGAGTTCAGAGCTGAACACTTGATTTTCAGTAATTTGATTCACTGACAGGAGAAGGAAGAAGCAGATTAGTGTCATCTTTCGGCAAAACATCTCCCCAAAAAGGTTATGTTTGTGGTAATTCCAGAGGAAACTTTACAGAGTCTGAACTTAGTCTCTACTGACCTAGCTCAGCCTCAGTACAAAGTGGGGGAAAAGCAGGACATTTCTGGTTGCTATCTGGTCTGAAAACATCTCTGGGGATGCACCCAAGCATGGACCCAACACATAACGTGCTCCACCTCCAGTGCTGCTTTGGGAAGGTGTTTTCTCCTTCATCAACCCCTACTTGTACAAGCATGTGGCACTAACTCTAGAGCTGGTACATCCAGGTAGCGCTTCCAGGTGCAGGAGAAAGGCAGAAAGAGAATTTTTTGGCAGATTTGTGTAGGGATTTTCTGCTCTTTAGAGCAGCTTCTACGGTGGACATCCCATTATCAGGCAGTTTGTGAATATTTTTTATTTGGATAGATTTATCCCAGAGGATTTTTTGCTTGCCTTTTCTCACTTTTTTTTTTTTCCCCTTATGTTCCACCCAAATTTTTTGTGGGAGTTATTTATACTTATTTTATTTTTGTCTGCTTTTTGTGCTTTTGTTTTCAGAGCTGAGACTAAGGGCCAGGTTGACATGTTAGTTTGTTTTGTGTTTCATCCAGCAGTCTTTCCTGACCCCTGCAGCTGCTGAGGCAGGTTATGCCTTGCTCTGGGTTACCCATGTCGTGGATCCAGGCTGTGGCTATCCAACCCTTCTGGCAGCCTCCATGGCCTTCCATGGCTAACAGCTTCTCCAAGTTGCTACATGAATGGTGGGATCCTTCTTGTCTCTTTCCCAAGTCTCCACTTTCCTCCACTCACACCCTGTCAGTTGATTTTTATAGTGGACAGACACACGTCAAACTTACTACTTATAAAATAAATCTCATTACAAGGCCAAAACACATTTAAGGAGCATTTTCCTGAGTGTTAGGAGGGAATTTTAAGTTATCCCTATGTTTTACTCCCTTCTGTGAACTTGTGGTATGCCTGAGAAGTGACTCACCTTCATGAGCAGATACAGTGTGAAGCACTGCAGACCAAGGACCAAGGACATGGCTGACTCAAGAGACTCAGGCCTGAGGAAGTTATAAAATAAACAAAAGCAGTGTTAGGTAACTTTCTTAACAGATATTTATGATACCTCTTTGCATGCCACAAAAGAATGGATACAAGTACAGGAAATCAGTTCAATCAAAATTTTTGATGCAAATGCTGATTGCTGCTCCTGAGTACATAATCATGAGATCTTAGCTTTCAATATCACCTTCTGCAGAGAAGGTATTACAGTAGCTTCAAGCTTTTTACCTAATTAGATAAAGTCAGGAGTAGCACTGCGTTTTGGACTGTAGGTTGAGCTGTGGAGTGCAATGGAAGTGATTGAAGGTATGAGAACTGTCCTGTGGGCAGAATTTCATTGTCTGGAAAGGTTTACAATCAATATTGGATTAGGAAAAGGGGAACACAAAATATGTAGTGGAGCCATGAACTGGTTTTATCATTCTGGTGCTCTTAATTGCCTAGTTAATACTGAAAAACACATTAGCAAATGCATTTAGAGTTGTTATATAATTTCCTTTTTTTTTTTCTAATAGCTGACCTTTTATTTGGTTTTATGCTCACACTTCCAATATTTCTCCATGCAGTAAATGCTAACATTTTAAGTCTTCCTTATATAAAATGTGGTGTAGGCTATGACAAGCCATGAGGATGCTGATGACTTCTCTGTGAGGAGGAGCACATTGCTGCTGGTGAGGGCTTCTTATTGTTTGGGTCCATTTGGGTTTCTTTAATGTAGCCATTCACACACAAAAGTATGTGATTTGTCTGCCCATCACTTGGAGAGTGAATATGACGCTGTTCCCAGAGAGCCTGATGCTTAGAGAGGCTACCTTGAACAGGGGCTAGATAGTATTAAAGCAATAAAGTGGGTATTTATTAGAAGGCCTTTAAAGGACACACCTTGGGCAGTACAAGAGCCTGACCATGACTCTGCCCAAGATGGACCCAAGACGGACAGTATGTCGTGAGTTTTCACACTTTTATAAGTTTCGGTCCATTTTATAAGTTTTGGTCCATTTAAATGTTGGGGTTAATGTTCCAATTACAGCTTCAGTTTATGAAGTCACATCCTCCCAGATTGCCCTCCTCAATTTACTGTTTATAATTTTGGGCCCAAAGCTGCAAAGGTGTCCTTGGTTCTCGGGCTGGAAAAGGATTGTTTTGTCTAACAAAACTGTGAAGAGAACTTGCTAACACTTTATATGAAGTTCAGAGTTATATACTAATGCACTACAGAATCTGTAAAATATGAAAGCTAAAACTTAAGGCATCAGGGCATCCCTAGAGCTGAAGCTGGAATGGGGGAAGCAACGGTCACTGAACTCAGCATAGATGCTCCAGCAAAGCGAATCCAGTTCAGACTCAAACAAGCTGAGACAAGACTTGAGACCCTGCTGTGCCGTGTCAATATAGGGCCTAATAAGATGAAAATCAACTATGGTTCTATTTATTGTGTGGAGCTCTTAGTTAAAAATCTACTCTTACTTGATCCCCATTGACACCTACGCAATCTTTCCAAGAAGCAGCATGTAGTATTGTTCTCCATGATTCTTCAACAGTCATCTGGAATAAAGAGCAAATACTTTACAAATAGCACAGTCAGTAGAATGTTTGCACTCAGATGGTTCTTTGCAGGTCTTTCTTTCCCCCTATTTTTTTTATTGTGTTGTTAGCTCTCCAAGAAGTATTATAGCTTTGTCCATTCTTTCAGAAAGATGCTCTGACTTTTTCTGTGGAAATGCTGGTTTTAAGAGTTTTAGCTACATTGAGGGCTGTCAAATGTGTCCCCTGATAAATAAACTGACTCTCTACTACTATTAAATGAAGCTATATGCTCTTCTAAAATGTCTTCACCACAGAAATTGCTGTGGATGGTAGTAATCTGGACAGATTGCAATATTGTCTGAACATGCTTTTGGGGAATCTAAAGTAACAGGTTTGATTTTAAATGAGTTTTTCCTAGTCATTAAAGGCATTTTTTATATATTATTGTTTGTTCTTGCTGTGGTAGTTCACCAGCGTTCTCCCTTGACCCTCACTGTGGGAAAACTTTTAGTGTTTCTCACATCAGCCAAAGAAACAGTAGCAATTATTTATTAGTCATGATCATGGACGGGTAAGCCTGCCTTATGAGGAAAGGCTAAGAGAACTGAGTATGGTCAGTTTTGAAAAATGAAGGCTTAGGTGAGAAGCTTCCAGGACCTTATTACCATGTTCCAGTATCCAAAGGCTTGCTACAAAGAATGTGGAGACACTTTATTCAAGGAATCACATATAAAAGATGACAGGTCATGAGTATGAGTTGCTCCTAAGGAGTTTCTGGTTGGACACACGACGACAAATTTTTTACTATGAAAACCATCAGCCATCAGAATAACCTTGACAGGGAAGTGATGGATTGGACAATATTGGATTCTTTTAAGATTCAACTGGGCAGGGTGCTGAGGCATCTAAACAATGTTTTACCAAGAAATGTTGGATCAGATGATCCTTGAGGTTGCTTACAACCTGTTACTTGAGAGACTTATACTAGAGGACATCTTAAAGCATTTACTAAAATGTCCTAAACCTTGCTTTTGCTTTTCTGTGTTACATCTGAATTTTTTAATGTAAGTGGTGTTTTATTTATGTTGAAAGCTTGTCTTTTGTTACTCCTAAAGAAATTTTCACTGAGCTTCAAATGTATCATCTCTTCAATGATCAGTAGTTATTCAGTGCTCTGTTTTTATATTTTTCGAGGCATTAGCTATCATCTAGTGCTTGTGTTCCACAATACTGCATAATTTATTCTATGCACAAAAATAAATGTGTCACTGGAATTGTACTTGTTATCACTATCTGCACTTTGTCGGAATTATTATAAAAAGAGACATATCAGGACACCATTGTACAAAGTAAAGCAAAACTCAAACAAATTAGATATGAGTCTAATAGACCTTAAAAAGCTAAAACAATGCTCCAGGCAAGCATAAGACGAGTCCAGACAAATCAGGCTTGATAAGCCCCAGTCCACAGCCTTGCAGTGTTAGAACAAAACTTGTGGTTTCTTGTTCAGCAATATCATATTTACTGAGAAAAAGGACTACAAAAGTGAGAAACAGGACAAACTGTGTTGATATTATTTGTAAAAACAGAACATATTCCAAAATGGAATTTGTTACAGTTCACTTGTTTTTGAACAATTCGTAGCCAAAATGACTAACACTAAGAATCAGCTGAGACAGCTCCTGTGAAATGATCCCTGGGGATTCTAGCAATAAACTAAGGGGAGTAGGGAGGTTCGTCATATATGGCTCTTAGCAGAGTCATGCACACGGGAGCTAATTTAAACCAGGAACATTGGACAAGTAAATGAAGAATAGGCGAATAGTGTCTGATATTAATCTGTGTTTTTTTTATTCTGGATTTTGAATGAGTGCCTGGATAGCAGAGAGGTGTGTTAAGACTGATGTTATAGGAGTTTACATCAGCTAAGAACCTCTTTTAACTTATTCCTTTATGTATAAGAACTATTAGTAAAAAGCTTAGAGAGGTTCTGTTTGAGAAAGGATTGACCAGATGTTAGCTTTCCTTCATATGAAATCTCACTGCAAATATGGATTATTTTAGCAAACAGCTGAATGGTGGCTTTTCATCAGTTCCACAAGGACACGTGCACACACACACACACACACATACACACATACACACACACACACTCCTGCTTCTCCTTTAATTCTGCCCACACTACTGGTGTGTGAAGAAATACATATAGTTTCCAGTTGGGTAAGTTAATAAAATAAAGAAAGGACTGTGTTAACTCTAATATATTTTCATCAAGGCTTAGCCATTCTGGTCATTTTACTGTATTCATTGTAGCCTGATATTCCGCAGATTAACCTTTCCTTTAACGTTGTCACACCCTACCAACTGTGATTTAGCAAGTACATAATTTATCACTTAATAAGAATGTCCATGTTAAGCACAGTGGGAGCTTTTACTGGCAGTAAAATCTGCTTTTCTCATAGGGAAAATAAAGCTTGAATCCAAATGGACAGAAAAAGTTTACCGTCTCTTGTAATGAGAATGACCTTAGAAAGAATGGAACTTTTTATTAGCAAATGTTCAGTATGTATTGTGATTGTCCCAAAATATCCTTTGAGAATAAAGACCCTAATTTGACATACATTAATTAAAGTGTCAACAATTTCCAGTGTGTCTGAAGTAGTTAAAATTAGTTTTATTTAGCCCACATTGCACTTGCATTATTATAGTCAGGAATAAATCTCTAAATATAGTCCTTACTATCCTATTATTCCATGGTCTTTCTATAGAGGTAATTAGTTCTCTGTAAGAAAGTTGAAAAAATGAAAGCTGAAAAGCTGCAAAGCTTCAAACTCCAAACTTGTCTAAACAATCTGAATCTCTGGGTTTTACATGCAACATTCCTCTTCTGTGAAGGATGCCTTGCACTAGAGTATATCCAGTTCAATATGCTGGTAGGGTCACCTTTCCAAGGAGATAAAGAATAAGCTGCTTATTTCCTCCATTCTTTACAAAGTGTAGATGTATCACTTCATTCTTCTTTACATTTACCCCTGAGAATATAAACTATAGGTATTTATATAGGGTAGAGATAGGGTCAAAACCCAGTGGCAAATTTCAGATATCTTCAAATCAGTCAGAGACTTTTTTAAGCTTATTATAAGTTCTGATCATTAATGAAAATATGGGGCTGTTAAAAGTCAACATATGGATAAGATCCCAACCTTGTGGTTTGTAGCTTCTGTTCTAAAAATATTTCTCCAAGAGAATGGCACTATTAACTACCCTTTTTAAATTCATTTTACCTTTGCAAAGATATTAAATATAAACTAATGACAAATATGGAGATGTTCCTGACTGTCAGAATCAAAAAATTTACAAGATCTGAACTTGGGACTCTTGACTATGTAGGCTACCACTTTTTTCAACTTAATTTTTCTCTAATACCTATTTCCATACCACCCTAAACTGCATTTATAATTGAATGATTTCTCCCATAATCTAAGAAAGACAGCAGAAAAGAAAATGACTCTTGTTATTTCAGATTATGGATTTGTAGCAGGGACTCTGATTCTGATATGGTAGGAACAGAACTTTAGATGAATAAATGGAATACCCTTTAAAACCAAATATAAACTCAAGTGTGCTAATACAATTTTTTTTTCTTTTTGATTCACATTCAATACTCTTTAAAATGGAACTAGCATTTCCTGACCACCATGGAGAGCAATAATTTATTTTTACTTCATTGTATGGGAAATTTTTTGTTCAGAGTAAATAAACTTGCCTCATTCTAGACAGTACATCTAAGGAGAATACAGAGAAAAAAAAAAAAAAGCAACATGATATGCTATACTTGTAGCTTGGGGAAAGCTTCATTGTTAGTGTTCTAAAATTAACAATCACAGCACCATCTTTGGGAAGGGTTTTAGAAAAAATAATCTGAGAAAAGCTCTCAAAAGACTTGTATAAATTCCATAGTGGCTGCTTTCTCAAATTCTCTGCATAGAAACATGCTTCAAAGTACATAAAGAGGAGCAATTTTCAGTAGTATTAGTGATAAGGCAGCTGACTCATTTAATTTGAACTCAGTCATTTGTCTTAGGAAGATACTCAGTTTAACGCACTAGTGAAACCACAGTACCAAAAAGATCCACACTGATCCAGCATAGGATCCCAGAAATCACTAAGAGTTCACACACATATGCACACAGAAGTCAATGTTCTTTATTTCCTGCTCTCAAAATTTTCAGACTCCAAGAGCAGTAGAACACATACTTTTTATTTATTTGTTTGTTGTTTAACATCATACCTGTTGATTGGATTGTCTGCTGCTTCATTAGAAGCTTCCACAATCTTCAGACTAGATGGATGACCGCACAGCAGATAACCTACTTTCATGTGGTATCTTCATTTTTGGTGTTCCTTAGGGAATTCCTGCATCTGAGCCTAATATGATAAAATCCCAAAATTTGTAACCAGAAAAACCTGCATGAGACGGTTTCTATCCAGCTAAGCTCATTATGTGACCTGTCCAATACCCACATTTTTTTGTGTTCATTGAAGGGCGTGGTAAAGGTCACTATCAAAGTTGTTTAAAATGCATGATGCAAAGTTTGGAATAGTGGAACATTTGAAAAAAAGCTTTCTCAGTTGAAGTGATTTGACTATAAAAGTTAATTCTAAAGCAATGAAGAGCTTGGCCATTATTAGATAATTATAAAAACATCCTCTCTGAATATTCAATCAGCTTCACAGTAGCATGCCCATAGCTATTAATCTCACGTTTAATGAAATAAATATAGCAAAATGTAGGAGAATGGACTGTAAGTAACCCTGCCCCTGATGAGTCACAGTGTGCTAATTACCAAAGAGTGGAAACAGCTTTGTCTGTCCAACGGGGATGGGTGTTATAAAAAATTGGTTCAGCAGGCCATGGGCAGTCTGCTGGGGTTGGAGTTGGAATGTGCTGTGCTGTGCTGTGCTGTGCGTAGGAAACTGACAATAACAAAAGTTTCAGTAACTTGATAGATGAAACAAGAATGCTATAACAAATTCTACTCACAATCTTTTTTTTTCATTATGAACAAGTTCAATGTTAGTCATCAACTGTAGTATTGTGAGAAATAGAAGGAAAAAAACAAACCAAAATCATTCCTACCTGAGAATTATATTTTATAATTCTGCCTTAAAGTTTTTATTTGGTTGCTTAGTTTTTACAGAATATGCCTTAAGTACAGATCAGTTCATGAGGAAATTCATGTCATAGTAATGTCATGTTTTCTGGAATATGTTCCTCACCAAGGTTCTGGCAAGTCCTAATGAAGCCTTGTCTTCATTGCCAATAACAGAATTAATTCTTGAGGTAGGAAAATAAATTGAGAATTTCAGTACTTGTGTAGAAATAATTGGAAAAGCACAAAACCTTATGGTGGCTTAAACTTGGCTAGTTACAAGATGCTACCCAGCTGCTCTTTCACTCCTTCTCAGTAAGAAGGGAAGAGAAAATAAGATGGAGAAATTCAGCTCTAAATAAACACAGGAAAACTACTGGCTAAAAGTCTTGAATTTAAGAAAATTTAATTTATTGCCAATAGAATGGAATGGTCAGAAATAGAATAGGATGGTGAGAGAAAAAAAAGGACAAAAATAAACCATCTCAGCTCTGCAATCCCATCAATCTCTTTTTCACAGGCTTAACTTCACTAATTTTTCCCAACTCCCATATCTCTTTCGCCTTTCTGCAGGTTGTTTAGGAATAATGAGGAATGGGTTGTTGTGGTCATTCATTGTGTGACCTGATGACAGTACTTCACATATATATTCATTTTTTAGGCAATTTTTTTTATGTGTGTATTGAGCTAATACAGAGAGATATATAAGAAAGAAGAGCACACAGAAATTAGAGCAGCTAAGTTTGAAAGAAATAAACGATCATTCAGATAATTAATTCAGAACTTTTTGGACATCACTTTGTAACTTTCAAATGAGGCATTTCATTTTTCAAACTAAAGTCGATAGGGACATGATTTTGGCTTGTTCTTGTATAGCTTGAGAAAAAAAAAACAAACAGTGAAATAAAATTATGTTCGATTTTTTTTTAGATTTTATCTGTGAATAACCCTACTTAAAAAGTCAAAAATTATGCATTGGTTTCCAGTAAATCTAAATTCACTATCCAAAAGGTTAGCTGTTACAGAGTTTGATAGAGATGGAATTTTTATTTATCACTCTAAAAAATTTCCACCCGGTCAGAAATGTAAAGCTTTAAGAAATCATGTTGTAATTATATGTATATTTAAAATGAATCAGTGCTCTTACTAATTTTTTTTTAATTAAAAAGGTTCTGCAGACATTTGTAGCACTAGTACTTCTCATGAAAACCATGCCTCAGTAGTGCTAAGGGTCATGTATTTCACAGGAAATGTCTCTAAAAAGCCTGAAGCTGGTTAAATTATCTGGTTTTCCTTGATCTTCCTTTTTTCTTTTCCAAGCCGGCATATGAGCATCGATTATATGAATTACAAGGTCTATGTTTGATCGATTTTTCACTTCTTTATTTCAGACAATAAAACTTTCTATCACATTTGAACTTAAGAATTATGATTGAGATAATAGAGGTGTGATTCCACTGGAACTTAAAAAGGAAAAAGTTGCCTTGCAAATGTCAAGGCACCTTGTGATCCAAGATGATTAAAACTAAACTGTTTGCTATATGAATCCCAAGGTGCTGCTATATCTCAGCATCCATGACATTTAGCCAGTGACTTTTCATAGCTTGTTAATAATGTATAGCAATCCCAGTGTAAATTTGCAGTGACAGATCTGGCCTGTTACAGTAGAGCAGTTAAGTAGATTTATATTGGACAGAAAATGCAGATTTGGAAAAAAAAATCATTTCTAATGTCAAAAGAGATTGCACGTTTACAAGACTATTTTAGCTAAGGCAGTTGCTCAGGAGATGTGCTTTTCACATTCATCTATATTTCTGCCCAACATCCTTATTATCTAACCTAGAGGTATCAGCAAAACATTACCAAAGTCATCAAGGTTAACACTCACAAAGCAAAACTGATGTCTCCAAAAGAATTTCATAGTGTGGACTGGTCCACAAAATTAATTGATTTTTACCAGGTTGACTGAGTCACGTAAGCAGGTAAAGGTTACAGCATAAACATTCTCTTCTAAGTACAATTGCTGTTAATCATTGCTCCAGATAAACCTAATATACTTCTGTGTTGTAGAAACCATGTTTTTTCTGAACCTCATATCTCACTGATACAGAAATTATTCATAAGCTGTAAAAGGTCACAAGGCAGATGAAGAAAGAGTGGGAGAGAGAAGGAAAAGGGTACAGGTAAAAAAAATGGACTCAAAAGACGAGATACAAGACAGACACAAAGAGTAGTGAGTTACAGGAGGATATAAATCAGTGTTATAGAGAAAAATGTGGCTGATGTTTGGATTCTTGTAGGTTTTCTCTGAGGCTGAAAGTTTACTAACAAAGTAAAAATTTTACTGTGACTGTAACCAGAATTGTCATCAATCAAAATCCTTCATTTAATTCTCTTTTCTGTCTTTTGTTCAGGTATTCATTGGCATATGCTCAAATTAAAATAATTACTCCTGATATTGATATGTATAAAGGCACAATAAAAAAGAAATTATATTTGCACCACAGTATGTCATCATCTTATGTGAGATAAAAAATCTGCAGGTTATGACAGAAAAGAGAAAGATCTAAAGCCATTCATAAATAAGTTGTGTATGCATTATTCTTACGGCAAATGAGCACTATTTTTTGCTGTCTTTCAGTACCAAAGTATTGATCTTATGTTGATATTTTGTAAGTTTACAAACTCAGACTTCATTGTGCATTAGCTTACTTTATCAGATAAGCTCTGGGAGTTATTTGCTGATAAACCTAGATATGCATTTACTTATAAAGACATAAATTGTTTTCTATTAGATGGTAATCAACATACAAGATTTGCAGCGATCATACCTTCATATGAAAGCTATCTAAAAGCCTCTGGGTTTTTGTTTCTAGAATGTTCATATTTGAAACATGATGTAGAAATATGTTCCAAAGTATTTTGGTTATGTTTATATTGGGAATTTTCAGGGGTGGTGTTGTAAGAGAGAGAGATGGAATTTTTCTTCTT
>VXBU01000197.1:109173-136076 GCA_013400315.1 Bombycilla garrulus | reverse complement strand
AAGTAGTCTATAAGTTGAATGATTGTCTGACATGGGGAAAAAGGGCACCTTGTAGATATTGATATATGTAGGACTTGATATACTGGAAATCTAAGTGCTTTCATGGGTTTAAGTCTTCCATCTAAATTTCAATTTGAAGGCAGAGTACTATTTGTAAAATATTTCTGTTTCTGGAGGTGCTACAATCACTCAATATGATATTATAAATTTAATAAAATATTTGGAAAGCTTGCAGTACAAAATGGGCGATTCTGCCAAACATTTATATGTACACGCACATATATATATGTATTTTTTTTTCTACCTCAGTTGTATAGAGTTAGGCTCATGATTATATAGTGTATATCTTTCAAGTCTCAAGGCTTTGTAGACTCTTGTGTCTCTGAAGTCTCAGACTTTTCGGAGTAGGAAATTACACAGAGTTCATCCAGGCTGTAACCTGCAATATCTAGCTGATTCCATACTATTGATTCTCTCCATGGGACTTATAGCAACCTGCTCAACTAATCATTCCTGCTCCAAATAGTTATGACCACAGGAGCCCAGTAAACGGCTCTAATCTTTACTGGTGTCTACTCCTCAGCAAGTATACACCCAACATATCAAAACGTGCACAATCGAAGCAGCCAACAGGTGAGTTCTTAAAAAGTCCTTCTTTCAATATGTGACAGACTAAAAAATCAAGCCCACACACCTTAGATACACATAGTTGTAGTTGTTCTGTCCAGATATTTCACATAATTGTATGTTTCTTCCAGTTTATTCCTTAAATGCTTTTTTATTTTTAAGATAAAACATGTGTAATTATATCGAAGCATAAAGTTAAATTTAAATTAAATTTAAACTGGCATAGTGTTTCCTGTGTCTAGTAACCTTTTTGCCCTAGTAGAATTTTGTTTCCATTCTTTTCATATCTAGGAAGAATTTGCTCCCTTCAATTTGAGCTCTTCTTGGTATTTTTTTTTCTTAGTATGCTGTGCATAAAATGTGAAGACAAAGGTACATTAAGAAAACTATTTAAGATTTCAGTGAGTAGAGTCATCCTGTGTGTTCCTTATTCCACCAAGCATAGGAAAATGCTAGGCTGATTAATGATCGATGTGAGAAATTGTGTTCTGACTACTGAACTTAGACATTTACAAATAGGATCAAAGAACCAAACTCTATCTTCTCAGTGAATTATTTTTAATATTTTCAACAAAAAAACTGGTGGGCTTATGCTCACTCATTAAGGTGTATTTTCAGTGTCTTTTGTCTCATATATTATGATACGATATTTGAAAAATAGTAGTGTGTGCTTCAGTTTGTAGATTTTCCAAGCAGAGGGCCATAGCTGTCATCTGTATTTGATACAGACTTTGACAAATCTGTTCTGTTGTTATAGTCTTGGTAGATTCCAAATTTTCATTATCCAGAGTATATTCCATACAGAATGAAACAAACATAGTCTAATAGTCAAAGCAAAAATAAACCAAAATATAATTCCTGATACATAGTAATGATCCCTCAGAAGGTGTCACGTATATGTCTTTCATGGTCCATCCTCCTCTTTTGCTTCACAATCTGGAATGCTAAGGTAGACACTGCAGGTACCTCATTCTAATTACATGTGTTGTATTCACTCCATGTAGCACCTTGTGGTGTAGGTGATATGCCTACCTGGATTTACTCAATGGTATTTCGGTAATGTATTCATCCCTCTCTTAAGTGGGGCATAAACCTTTGTGCTTTTCACTAGACCCAGGACAACATCCAAGAGGTGCACCACCTGGTTACTAAAAGGAGGTTTTGAAAACACTGTCTTGTGTGAAATGTATCGACATACAACATACTTCAAAAGAGTAAATGTTATTAGTACTATTATGGGACCCTCGTATTTTCAGAATATATTTACGTATATCCATAAAGCTGTGTGTATATATGAAAAGACATGTTTCAATAATGAGATTAGTAGGATTTTTGAAATTCATTAAAGGTCATGTAAGCTATATGTTCAAATCATATGGAACTATTTAGACATCAATTATCACATATAATTTACAACCACAAAAATACAGAAGAGGGTTTTTTTTAAAGAAAACTAATATTTTATACCTAGAATAATAATTAAAGCTTGGGCCCTGAAGATTAGCTTTTATGCTATAGTTTACAGTTGATAAGTACACATTTGTCAGCAAGCAATTTTTCAAACATAGGCTGCAGTTACTTAGCTAAATTATTTCAGTAGACAGTCTCCCAAGAGTACATAAAGAAAGGTTTATATTCACCCTTATAGAACCAGTACACTGTAATTGAGACTTTTATGTTTGATTATGATCCAGATGTGAAATTTTTGGATGGGTTTTGCCATTGTAAATCCCTTAAAAGATCAGCATGTATCATCACAACATGAAACTTGGAAGTGTTCCAGTAAAATACTCCTTGAAACAGAAGGTAATAGATGACTTCTTGGTAATGCACATACTTTAGACACATTTTTTCCATGCAAGGTCTATTTTTATGTTATGTTTATGCTAGCATAATGCTTTGGAATGTTGTGTTCTTCAGGTGTCTTGCTGGATTTTCTGGACAATTTTGTGAAATAGAAGTTAATGAGTGTAATTCATCACCTTGTCTACATGGCTCTACCTGTGCTGATCATATCAATGGATACACTTGTAAATGTCAACAAGGTAACTGCCATATGACAGAGCAATCTTAAACAATGAGTTTTGAATTATCAGTGTTACTAGTGAAAAAACTGATAAATCATATCAAGCTCTTTTGTTTTATAAGAACTATAAGGTACAAAAATGTATTAAACTCTTTGGCAACCTTTTTGAATGAAATATAAAGAGAATTAACTCCTCCAGTACGCATATGAGAGGCTTCAAAATAAAACCAACTCACTGAATCTGAAGTGTTATCTGGAGCCAGTTTTATTGTTTATGATCTTTACTAATGTAACTTAATACATTAGTACTAAGCAAATAGTCACTATTTAACAGCAAAATAGTTTCACTACCTATAGAATAAGACTGACTGAAAAGAAATTCTGTACACTTTAACTAACATTTTTGTTATGATCCTTAGTGTTGGTGTTGTAAGATATACCCATGCTTATTCTGCTGGCTGGGATTAAAAAAAAAACAAAAAAACAACACATTAAAAATAGAATGAAAAAAGTCACTTTCTTAAAAATTGGGAACTGTTTTCTGATTCTGGCAGAGATCAACTAAAACAGGTCTAGACGCTTACGAAAATAGAAGAGATTTAGTATTTATACAAAAAGCAAGGGTAACAATCAGCCTGCACTGTCATGCAATCACAAATTTAGTCTGTTCAGGACTACTTACAATCTCCTGTTATGTCTAATAAAAAAGACTTTTCTCAACCTAAGTAGGATTTCTAAAGCATATACATATGTAGCATTCTGCTCCATAAGTTACTCTTAAAATAGGAAATATTTCCTAATTTTCTAATGTTTCTAATATTAATTTTCTAATATTTCTTAAGAACAGTGCCTGCTTCCTGAAACTTTAATTTTTCAGTTTACGTCTGTTCACTATTTTACTCACTTGCAGTGCTGAATGTTTTCTGTGATAGTACTGACACAAGGTTTCTTACTGGTTATTTTGGAGATTATTTAGCTATATTCTGGATGATAAATATTCTATAAACCCATGCTATCTCCATATATCTGATTTATTTACTTTGTACTAAAATATGTTCACATTGTTGGTTTCAACTTACAGGCAAAAACATGTTAGCAAACTCTCCTGAAGTCAAGTGTCTGTATATATATCACATTTTTCTAGAGTCTTTCTACTAATTCTTGTTTTAAATTCAAAGAAAAGCACATAGTGAATTGAATATTAATATATTTTGCATTTTTTTCATTCTGCATTCATCCTAATGCAGTTTACAAAACTGTATGTAAGAGATTTTATTCAATAAAATATGGAAAATACCCAAGCATTTATTTGCTTCAGTACAATGAGAGTCAATTTGGCAGTTTGTTAATTTGTTTTTGGGTTTTTTTCATAATAAGGAATGATTTTCTGACATGTAAAACTTAGATTTAAGTGGTTTTGTCTTAATAGAGGCTAATTATGACTAGGAATATGTTGATTACAGCTTAAGTTTTTTAGCAACTTTTTTTTAATGTCAAAAAGGTACTTGATAATTCAGAAACACACTACAGTTCTGATGTATGAACCAATGAGTGAAAATTTTTGGGAGTTTTTCATACAGAATTCATTATAATAAAGATATGTCTGGTCTTAACAAATCTGAGTCATGACCTAACTTCAGTATTACATATCCACCTGGTACTGCATATGGCCATATACCACTCTGCTAATATTAATGACTAAAAAATGTAAAAGATGTATTTTTTAGCCATTAAAGTGCTTCACACAGAATACATTGCCAATTCAATTTTTTCCTTATTTTTAAAGCTTATTAAAATAATACATCAAAGATATTTTAAGATACGCATTTAAAAATTGCTCACTAGCCAAGAACTGTAATATCTGTCTCTATGCAGCATGGAAATTCTTGGTACAAGTAGGAGAAACTTCTCTGGGGCCTTGAAATTGACTCCTCCAACTAACATGTTTTAAACACCTTCCAACCCAAGTATAATTTGCCTTTTTTTTATATCCTTTTTAATAATACCATATGTTAGTAGGGTTGAAAGATCTGTAAATTACTTTTCCACCACGTAAAAACACAGAAAAAGAACCACCTTTAAGTATTAAGTATATACAGGATTTTTACATATCTTTGGGGATTTTTTTAATTGATATATGATATTTTCAAATGTTATATGAGTCTCTAAAACACCTGAAGTGGTGAGAAGGTTACAGCTCTGAAAAGTGGTGAATTTGGAGTGGCAGGGGAAACTTTGAGAGGAATAACTTTTTTCAAAGTTGCACAAATTAAGAAAGGGATTAAAAGAAAAAATATGAGAAAGTAGGAATATGTAGGAAAAAATCTGAGTTTTTTTGTAGGCTTTGACTGCTCACATACAATAGATCTTATATTTCTCTTCTGAGCTTCACCTATAGAAATATGGGCTAGGACTGGTGGTTTTTTGGTCTATAAAGGCAACAGTGGGAAAGAACTGGGCAGATACTCTGATATACTCCTCAACAGATTTCCTGTTGTAATTTAATGAAATGGAAAAGGGATAGTACCAAGACTGAAATAGGAATAAGGCAGATGATTACAGCTTTCCGAAAACCTCCAGAGAACAAAGTGAAGCATGTGGTGACAGCATGTAATACCAGGAAAGGGAATGGATTTAGCTCTGACAAATGCATTTTGTAATGGATCATGAATTTTGTCAGCTATCATCCCAGTAGCAGGCCCCATACCCTTAGAAAAGTAGATGCATGTTCAGGTTCTGTGGCTGCAGCTTCAGGCTGTTCAGGTGCAGAAGCAGCATGGAGAGATTTAAACTGTATTCTAACAGCACCTCAGACAGCTCAAAAGCAACAACAGCAGCTGTTGGAATTAATAGCAGGCTCATGGATGTGAAGTCTTTAATGTGCAGGCTTCTCTTCTACCAGGGCAGCTAAAGCAAGCCTGGAATGGAACAGGTGAATCCATTTGATGCACACTCTGAGGTGTGAGCAGTGGCAACTGGATTTGTAGCAGCTGAGGACTGCTAGGGGGTTTATGGGGCTGTTTTCTTTCTCCTTGTTTAGAAATAGTAAAATGAAGAAAAATCTGTAATAGGTTGTGGGAATACCGTGGCAGAAAGTCTGGTGTTCTTCAATAACTAGCCATATTTTACAGAATTTTGGGTTTGTATTTACTGAGCAAATGGACTGATTCCATTTCAGCTTAGCCTACAAGGAGAAAGTTTGAGATAGCCTTAAATTACATGATCTAAAAGACAGCTTCAAGATGAGTATTTATCCTCTAATTTATGATGACTTACTTGTAAAGGAAATTTTCATAAGTACTGCATATCAATAAAATTTCCAGTAATCTGACTAATGAACTGTGAGAAGACAGAATCTCATAGCATTCAAACACAAAGCTGTATTTTCTCAGAAATTGTCCTCCTTATTGTTCTGGTATAGTAATCTCAGAGTTTCTTCTTGTAACTTTTTTCCTTTATTTTTTTTCTACTCTTAGAAACCACAGCCCAAAAAGGTTCGTATTCATTCTATAACATATACCTCTATATATGTGAGAATGGATGGTAGTTACCCATACCTTTTTTTCATTGACACTCAGTAAATGGATGTAGATTTTAAAGAGTTGCTTTGGGGTTTGCTTTGCTTTTTTTGTTCCTGACAGGATGGGAAGGCCTCCATTGTGAGCTGGATGTTGATGAGTGCATATCCAACCCCTGCATACATGGTATCTGTGTTCAGAAGGAGCCCAGCTTTGGTTATTCCTGTTTTTGCAAGCCAGGATTTGTGGTGAGATGCTGAAATTCCTTCTTATCTTTCCTTTTACCAGGCTATTCAACATTGTACAGGAAATACTGAACATAAGACTTTTTATTTTTAAGCTTTCTCAGAATTGTTGATATAATTCTTGAATGAAATGGAATCACAGAAGTGACATATGCTTTTTTCAGGGAATTCGTCAGGAATTTCTCCCTGTTCCAGGGACTCTTTTTCTACAGTTTTGTAAAGTCTGTATTTTACCATAAGGGCTTGGCAGATAAAAATGGATCTTAAAAATGCAAATAAAGTGACTAAATTTACTGACAAATTTTCCTAAAAAGGAAAAAACTATCTCATAAAAATTAGTATCATTTTTGAAAGGTGCTTTTTACAGAGTAGAATGAGTAACATTGATATTTCCCACAGACCATGGTAATCGTTGTCTTTTTATCTTCTAAAACAGATTGGCTTTCAAAACAATGTCAAGTGATGATGAAGGATATATCACTTGAGGGCCGTAGTTTTTTATATGGAAATCAGTCAGATCCCTATGTTAAAATAATCTCATTTTTTCATTAAATATTCATGCTTATCTTACATGAACAACTGTAATGGAGAAGATCGGTTACACAGTTTTTCTACCATTTATTTATCACAAAAAACAAATCTTCTGAATGCTAAATAAAAGCACCAGAGAGACTAAAATCTGTTTAGAGAAATTATTTTTCAATTAATGTAAAATTTATTGGTACAAGCCAGTGCTGTGTGACACTGTAGAGACTAAAAGTACAAATAAAGCAAAGAATGGGTTACAAGGAGGATAGATTCATTGTTATTCAAATTACTGTTCTGAACGATACCCTGGCCCGGGGAGTCTTTGATTTACTTATTGCCAAAAGTTGGAATGGTATATTTGGTGAGTTACCAGATGCTAGCTCTGCTTGTTTTCTTCTTGTTTTCTTCCCAAAGTACTCATTAATAGTTCACTGATGATGGAGCTAGATAGATATTTGACCTATGGGGCAGTTTTTCTATTAGTACATAGTTTGTGTATTAATTGTACAATATGTTGCAGAACAAGCAAGCCCTTGCAGAAGGAAAAGTAACAAGCTGCTGAAATTTAAGATGTATCATCTTTGTTTTTTATTCCATTATTTATTTTTCCATCTTCAGTCCCTCCAATTCCACCATGCTTTGGGAAGGAATATAAAAGTAAGAAAACATGGTGGAGGAACCACGCAGAAACATTTTTAACATACTTATCTTCAGTGTCAAAGATAAGAATTTATGGTATAAACACCTCAAGAAATATATTTGTTAGGCCCCAATGGGTTCCGGTTCCTTAGCATGAGTTGATGTGGATCAGAAACAGTGAAACTCACAGAGAAATAGGTATTCAAGGAACTCCAGCTACAGTGTGTATGTAAATCTTCTGTAGTCTATGTCTGTACTGCTACCCAAAGTATGGATCATAAAGTATGGATTGTGAAATCTGTCATAAATTTTGAGAAGAAAAGCATAGCTAGGATTATATGAAATAAATGTTTACTTTTAAAGTGGAACCATCTATAGACATATACCTACTTTTAAATACAAGTCTGCACAAGCTAAATGATTCCATCCACTTGCATGGAAAATGTTAAGGCATTTACATGCACTTTCAGTGCTATCAAATTTATCTATGACTACTTAATGTACCCTTCATGCACACTGGAGGTTATCCACATCTGCTTTGTTTCTATGAGTCATAAAACCGTAATCAAATGCTTTTCACCATTAAATGTAGTAGTCATAAAAATGTACTAATCTGTCACAGGAAAGTCAGAATGAAACATAAGTTTTATAGGATTAAGAACAATTATGAGCTTGCTCAAACTGATAATTTGTTCTTTGTGTGGATTTAGAAAAGAGCCAGAGGAAATGCATCGAAACTGACATTAATTGGCCCGTTGTTCCTTTGTGCTTTGGCATACTGATACAGCAAGTAATTTTATAAGAAGCCACGAATTTACCAGATAGCTCATCTGCTTGCCAAAACAAATTCAGAAGTTGATTGAAACAAGCATGAATGTATCTAAATCAATCAAAATCCATAAATGTAACCTCTTCTGTTTTAAACCCCAAATAATTTTTAACTTCAGTTTTCATGTCTACATTTCTTTCTCTCTCTCTCATCCTTCCTGTTTTTTCTTAACAAAAGTAATGTAATAGAGTTGGCAGAGATCTTGGAAAATGTAAATTGTCCCAAGATCTGTGTGAATAGTTAGCCAGATAGACATGAAAGACTACTTAAGCATTTGTCCGAAGGAAAGTGCGTAATGAGCACATGTTTCTCGAGCTCTAGAGAAGGCTTAGATTTTTTTTATATGTGCCCCAGTTGCAGGAGAAGATTCAGTCAGAAATTGTATCATGATGGTATGTTGTCAGAGGTGTATGTCTTTGGGGATGACAGAGTGTGTATTTTAAATAGTTATCCAAACACATTGTATCCTTCTAGGATAGCTGTTAGCTGACTCTCTTCACGTAGCCTATTAGTTCATTGCAACAGAAGTGAAAATAAAATGAACCCAGGCCTGACTTCAGCATATATTTATTTCACACTTCAAGAATGCATTTAATTGACATAATTATTCCTTGCCTTTTTTACAGTCCACTGAATATGAACATTTTTACTTTATTACTAGGGAGGATAGTTCAGACTTCTCATGAATTGTTATTCTTGATTAAAAAAGGAAATGAATACCTTGTCCAATTTGAGACTGCAACTACATTTCTTCTTTTCTGCATTATCTGTGAATGCAAGGTATCAACAGAAATCTGTGTCTAGGTTTGGTAACAACAGACAACAAACAGTGGGCTGCAATGTACAAAAAGAGCATTATGGCTTGCTCTGACTTGCAAGCTAGTTTTTTAGACAGCTAAGTCCCCTTTATAAAAGTATTTTGTAAACCTATATATGAACTGAAGATTATTATTTTAACCAGTTTTTATTACTGGTAACAGTATTGTCTTTGGTATTTTGCAATTAAAAGTCTGTAGGGAAATTATTTTTATTGATAACCAGAATAAAAATGTCATAGTTAAAATTTAAAAAATATACAACTATACTATT
Source organism: Bombycilla garrulus (assembly GCA_013400315.1). Taxonomy (NCBI): domain Eukaryota; kingdom Metazoa; phylum Chordata; class Aves; order Passeriformes; family Bombycillidae; genus Bombycilla; species Bombycilla garrulus. The sequence goes on along the minus strand of VXBU01000197.1, from coordinate 126,575 downwards.
AAATTAGTTAGGAATATTTTACACATGATAATTCCTTTTGAAAGTGTAAACAGCTTAATATAAGCAAACAATATTTTAGAATCAAAAGAAAGCAGTAATTGTAACTAACATCATTATGAAATGTAAATTGCCTTAAAAATGGCTTTTTTTTTTTTTTTTTTTTGAAAATTCTCTTCCAGGGACGAAGCTGTGAGCTTAATTACAATGATTGTCTTATATACTCTTGCTCCACTGGCTTCCTTTGTGTTGATGGAATAAACAATATCACCTGTTTACCTAATACGCACCAAAGCAAGAAAATTCTAACTGAGGTGGCTGAAGTGTTTCCTGCTGAAATTTTAGACAATGACCTGCCATCAGCAATGGCTGTGTCTACGGAGCTTTGGTCTAAACAAGTTTCTCCTGATTTTCATACAGGAGAGGTATCCCAAGGTGAGTAGAAAGAGCTTTGAACAATGCATATATCAAACATCTTTCCTTGTTAATACATCTAAAATGGTAAGAATAATTAATATAATAAATATATTAATTTTAATTATTAGTTTTTTTTTAATTTCACATATTTCCTTCTATATTTTCTTTGTATTTACTCCAACATCCTCTTGTAATTGCATTTGTATGCAACTGTAAAGTTTCTCCTTTCTCTCAAAAGAATTTTCCCCAGCATATTTCAAATCCAATAAGGAGAACTCCACTTTCTCTTAGCTGGGTTTTCAGTTTTCCAGAGTGTACAATTTCATATGTCTCATATTGTGTTCACTAATCTCTGATTCTAATGCCAATCTTCTCTTCTTCCTTGGCTAGTCAGCAGGAGAGACAGATAATTTGCCTTACTCCACGGGGACTTTGATTTTTTTTCCTAGTTCAGATGTTTTCTGAGTGCTTCTTTTTCTGTGCATCTAAATGTTTTTAAACTAAAAAGGTATTGGACAAATCTCTCCAAGTCTCTGCTATTCTAGTTGTTTGTAGTGATGTTTTTGGGAAGCCAAAAATTGCCTATCCTGTTATTTTAAAAACATTTGCAAAAAAATTCCGAAGTGACAGAAGTGCAATGTTTTATTGTGATTGTACCTTCATTGTGGCCTCTTAATTCTACTAAAAATGATATTATTCAGGTAGCATGTATCAGGCATTCTCTTTACAGACAGTTTCAGATTTTTTTTGCTTATATACCTCTTCAACTTGATTTCTTGTATAAGAAATAAGCTAAGCCTAGTTTGTTTTAGCGGGGGGTTGTTTGTTTTTCTGTTTTATTTTTATTTGTTTTGGGGGGTTGTTATTTTTAATTTGAGTAAATGAGTTTTAAAGAATGTTGGGTTTGGGTATGCAGAATTCTCTTGGGATTGACGGATTGATTGACTGAGCTGCTTGTTCTGCCTTTTCCTTCACAAGAATCACATACTGATCTTCTATTTTTTGATTGATATTGTCTCACTATTTTCCTTCAAAGACTGTCTCTTCATAATCATTTTCATTACTTATTGTTTTAAAAGAGACAAATATAAATTTGACAAAATTATTAGTTTCTCTTAAACAGCTGACAACAGAGGAAATTCAGCTAATACTGGAGGCAAAACTGTATGATCCAGACATGGAGATCTGTCATTCATGAAGTCAGGGTACTTTCTGAAACATTCAGCTGAGTAGTGTATTTCAAGAACCACTTTTCACTGACATAGTTAATAGTAGTTCTGAGTTCAAAACACATCTATCCATAAATGTAGGTGAGACTCTTAAAATATTATTAAAACAATCTGATCAATTGTTCCTATGTATATTTTCTTCCTACAAAAACTTTGGGTATAGTTTGTCTTCCTACAAAAACTTCAGGTATAGAGTTACTGATGGAAGTGCTGAAAAGTTGTCATTGTTTGAATCCCCTACTGATGTGATATCCTACTTGGTTTTATTGTCACAAGTCACATCTGGGCAAACAGAAATTTGTAAAATTTTAATGACATACCATTTCTTTTACAAACCTGTCATCGTGCTTCAAGTTCTGCCTTATACAAGTATATTAGAAATACTGTATTGAAGCAAATGACTGCTGTGCCTGATAAAGAGCTCATGAGTAAGCCCTCTTACCTAGACTTCACAGTACATCTGCAGTGGAGTAGGTTCTGGCCTTTATCAGCTGGTGTTCTGTTGAGTTTCTCATTTCTATTCAGAGAACTTTTTGAGGCGGTGGGTCATTTTTATACAAAGATAAAAGTGTCTGTCAAAGTTTCCAGGTGCTTGGAAGAGATTTATTGTCATCCAGCAGCAGCTGATATGGCACCTGCCGCCATACCTGACACAGATAGCCATTCTTCACATTCTGCCACACAGGCTACTAGATCAGTATAGAAGCAGGTTGGAGGCTGCTACAATGCTGACAGGAGATCAGCAACTGAACAGTTTCACCTCACTACAATAATCTTTTCAGGATTTCAGGTGCTTCTTTCATCATACTTACATATAAACTCTGGTGATATCCCTATGGTTGTAGTGTAAAAGTATAATCAACATTTTTAGGTACAGACAAAAATGTATATCTCTTGAGATAATTATACTACATGCAAAAAATTTTTAACTTGCCACTTCTTATTCCAAAATGAGACAATGATGGCTGAATTTTTTAAAAGCAGTACTATTTTTAGAACATTACAACATTTCAGAAATAAATTCAGGGAATTAGAAAGACAGTAAAATCTAAGAATCCTGGAATTAAGTATTAGAGAATATTGATTGATTTGGTTTACATTTTTATACTATACTTTTATAAAACAGAACAAATACCCATAAAGCCAAGGAAAGGTTTTTTGGTTTTATTTTTTTTCCTTTTCATGCTTTGCTTGAGGGCTTGTGTTGGAAAAGATGGTTTTATATTGCTTAGGGGAAATTGCTTAGGGGAAACAAATCATTCTAAACCAGTAAAGATATGCATAAAGGTGCTAAAAGACAAATAAAATATTTTTGTGGGGTATAGAATACAGTTGTTTTCTTGTGAATGCTTAGATTCTACATAGATTTTGAGTCCACACAGATTTCATCCTCAGTATGCATACAGAAATACACAGATCAAATTCATGCTACTAGCGCTGCCTGCTGATATTGTGCCTATACTCAAGAGGTCAGTTTGTCTGAGCATACCACTGTGGATTTCCAACTGATCAAGATATGACAAAAAAGGATTTTTTTTCTGTTATTGTTGGTTTGTTAGTTTGATTGGATTTTATTGTGGAAAAAATAGATAAGGAGCAACAATGTATCCCCAAAAGTAGTAGCTGCCCTTATGTTGATGCCTAAGCAAATCCATGTCTTTTTTACTGGAAGAAATAAAGCATTAAAAAGCTAAGTGAGAAATGTTCTTGGATGTGTAAGATTTTAATACAACTGGTGTATCCATAGTAAAAAAAATACTATGTCCAGGTGTTAAACCTGATGTACTCTTCTATACTTACAGATTTAGTGTATTTATTAATAACCTGTATTACTAAAACTTGAGAAAATACCGATGATCCACCTGGATAACTTGCACTCTGAAAAGTGGGTACTACATACTTTTCATATATTTTAGAATAGTTATTCTTCTCTGACAATCAACAGATACATTACAGCAAGTTCTAAGATAGCTTAGAGCAGCGGGAACCTCTAGAAAAGGACTATGAGAGATGATATATCTGGCAGAAAAACATATTTTTGATCTGGTCTCCAGGTGTGCTTTTCCACTGCCATGATATTGCTTGTAGCAAAAAAATGTTTTGTGCATACCTTTATTCTTAAAAAAAAATAAAAATAAAAAAACAATTTATCATTTTAGAAATGCTTTCATGTGACCAGAGTGGAAGATCTAAGTTCTTAATCATATGTCTGTTAACACTCTGCAAAGTTCTGTATTACTTTTTCAGTTTCCCATGCTCTGCCAGCAAGTAATTGCCCAATAAGCAACAATTGACACAAATTGAATGCAGGGAACTTTCCTGCTTTCCTTCCTCTCTTTCTTTCCTCTCCCTTTCCTTCCTATTAGAGCAGCCAAGAATTTAAACAGGTTGGCCAGAGAGATTGCAGTTTATATCCTTGGAGGTATTTAGAATGGAACTGGACAATGTCCTGAGAAACCTGTTGTAGCTGACCCTACTGTGAGCAGGTGAGGTTTAATTATATAAACTTCAGAGGTCCCGTCAAACCTCAGTTATTCTGGGATTCTCTGGTGCCTTATAATGGCTAGGACAGAATTGCCTTTCAGACATTGTCTATAAAGACTCTTAGAATTTTCTTCTATGCAAATACCTAGTTAGTCACCAAAAGTGGGATTCATCTTACCTGTAGCTATACATTAATTAATCTGTGTAAATTATATAGCCATAATAAATGAAGAAAAATTATACCATCTGCTTTAGATGTCTGTTCTGGGATAGGATGCAATCTTCTTTCCTTAATATATACTATTCTACTTCTTTGTAATTTTGGTTTTGGCAATGGAATTGAATATTGCTTTGACTTTTCTGTTTGCATAATGTATGTGGATCATGGAGCTCATTCAACAAAGAGATTTGAAAGACAGAAGCCTGTAGAACCAGATATGAATGTTAACAACACATCTGCCACTACACAGCAGCTAACTGGATTTAGTTCTATTAATTATGGAGAAAAACATACATTAAACAAAGATTTTACTGAAGTGGATTTTTGTCCCTCTTTTGAGTCACCTACTTTCACTGGCTGTGCTCAATATTTCATTATTTCCTTTAAGACTGCCTAACATATTAAATATGTTCTGAACATATACTAATAGTCAAATTGGTACATTACTACAAAGCTCTTCATGTTCAGCATTATTTTGTTTAAAATCGTGCTCTGCAAAAATTCAGATTTTGATTACATTATTGGTTAAAAGCAAAATTCAGGGTTTTTTATTTTACACACTGTTTTTCTATATAATGTAATGTAATGCTTTTTCAGCTTTCTTCTTAATCAAGTTCTATTCAATTACAGCAGCATACAACTGGTTTCTAAAAAATGTTGAAACTACACGATACCTTTGCCTCCTAATCCTGCTTTATCATATTGAGTTGTTTATGTTGTATTCACTGGATTTGACATCACTGTCATTATTCCTTTAAGCTTTTTCTTTATTAGTTCAGCTGGTTGTATTGCTAGTCATTCCACTGTAATTTCCCTGTTCTCAGTATCTGTAATGATATGCTATTTTTTAACACATATTATTATATCTGCTGCATCAAGAAGGTGATTACTTTTGACATAGTGAAGTTACTAGCTATGTAGGTTAGCATAGACTTTCATGCAAAGGGATTGCTTTGAACACTGATTCATTATTTGCAGTATATTTCTAACTGCTAGAAACTTGAACTTGTAACTTTCCAGACCTCTTTCACAAGCAGTCATTTTCCCTAGAGTTCTGATGAAGAAGACCTGAAAGAGTAATTGCAAGCCTGGCCTACTTCTAGTTTTACTTAAGTGCAACCTGCTGCCCTGCAGGCAAAAGCATTCTGATAGTCTGTGACTTTTAAATGTATTTTTTACTCTGATTGCTTTGTGCTCAGACTTGTAAGCAAGCCAGGTACATAGGAAAATCTGTGGGAATTCTATGTAAGTAGCTGTCACAACAAGAAAAAATTTGAAAGAAATTAAGCCCTTCATTTAAAATATATGCATAACTTGATATTTTCTAGGTTATTTCATCTAAGTAAATTTAAATTCCCTTTTGAGCTAACAAATATCTTCTGCTTTCTAATCATCAAAAATTTTCTAGCAATATCTAAATGTCTTCTAGGCTTTGCACTGTCCATCTGCAGAGAGGTTCATTGTGTTTGATATTCCCAGCTACTTTAAAGCAGAAAGAATCATGATATTGGGAATAAAAGTCTTGGCATACCTGCCAATGACAGCAGATGTTGAGTTTCAGGTATGAGGTAATTTGAGAACTGTATTTTTGCCAACTGGTGTCTCTTGTCATTTAGAGTATCAAAGCCAGTGAGATCCATGAGTATCATCTACTCCTGGAACAGAGAAATCCTCAATAGTATCTTCAGTCTTTGTAGAATAGTACTCTAAGAAGCTTCCTACAGGCATAATTAACTTCCATATGATTGGAAAAAATGAACACAAAACAACAAAAAAGTACATTGACTAGTACAAGTATTTCTGGGTTAAGGAAGTTATTGTTTTTCCACTAACTCAAAAGATTTTCCTTGATTTTTTGAATACTATCAGCATTCTATGTAAAGATGGATTTATTTTGTAGCTTTTTGAACCAACCAAACTATATAACATGCGGGCTAACATTCACCAGCATAGCAAGTGTATTGTCTTGAAAATCTTAAAATGTCATTTGTGTAGTGGGTTCTGAGGAGTCTAAAATGATTAGGATTACTTTTCTTTGAAGTATAGCAAATAAAATGTATTAGTTGTTCCATGTAGCTCACACTTTGCCTTTACATTTCAGAGCAGTTAGTGCAATTACTTAATTAATTATGCTTTACTCTTAAACCTTATTTTGAGTATATTCAAAAGAAATAATAAAGGTCCACTTCTGCAGCTTAAAATAACAAGGGATTTTGAGTAATAAGAACATCTGAGTGTCTTTCTCTTGTTATTAATTTGAAAAAACTATTATTTGGTGTAATGTGAAAAACATCCCAAATGCACAGATTGCTCCTCAGAGATACTGTTACATTCCCTGGAGTTAAGTAATCCTTAGGGATAATTTAGCAGCATTCAGGTAGCGTAAACACTGTCAGTTCAGCTGTTCCTTCAGCTTAGTTGAGGAAGTGGAGAAGTTCATTCCCTTGAGCAAGTAACTGCTCACCAGCAGTGATAAGTCCTGAAAGTATCTGGGATCTGAACAAAAGAAAGGAGTATGATAGGAGGGTTTCACGATTGGATTCTAGTGCAAGGTCTCCAGTCCTGTAGCTGAAAAACATTGTTCAAAACCTTAGCAAACTTGACCTGTGCTGAAGTCTAAATAATGTGAATTCCTGCTAAGGAAAAAAAAAAATAATAATAATGGAAAACAATTATTTTCCTTTGGTGGGGATCTCTGCTTACATGGACATGACAGTAAAACGGAGGAACTACTGGCAAACCATTATCTATAAGTTTCAATTTTGTTTCAGATCAGTAATATCTGTACAGATGTAGAAAGGCTAGTGTGGTTTGGGAAATAAAAGGAAAAAAAAAATCTTCCAAAATGCCGTGATATGTGTTTGCAAAGAAGGGAGTTGTACAATGGGGAGGGTAAAAAGGTGAAATTGTATGATGTAGATGGATGGGGAATACTGTAGGGTCATGACAAAACAAAACAAATGTATACATGGTGAGGTAACCGGGGGTAGGATATTCAGGATGACATGTTTAGGAAAAAGACTTGAAATACTACATATTATTGGCCTGAAGAAAAATAAGATGCCTGTACTCTTCCTCGGTACCTGTCAGCTTCTGCCAGTGTATCAATCTTAAAAATTTCTATATTTACCCTGGTGGAAGCAAGAGATAATGCCTTCTCACAAGTAAAGCAGTAGTCCTATGGCAGTGTGTCATGTTGCCTCACAATTTTACCCTCTCATTACTTGAAATTTTAGCAGGCTTTTGAGTTGTGAGCAGCAGTGACTTCTGCACCTCAGACCTTTGACCAGGGGGTTTGTGTTAATTCAGGTATCCAGTAAATCTTTATATACAGTTATGGAAAACATAAAATGACTTCATAAGCCAATCCTATTTTTTCTTTTGATGTCACATGGGTCAACTTGTCATAAAGATGAAAGTGATTACTCAATACTCTTGAGATAATTGTGCCTGATTAACAGTAAACTGCCTGTGACTTGGTATGGCCTCGCAGCAATTTTTTATACATAGCTTTTCTTTTTTATTTCTTCTCTAAAAGAAAGGCACAATATATTTTTCACTATTAATAACTACACAATGTGGAGCTGGAGAAATTCTCTCAAGTCTTTGTTGTCTTAGCTCTGCTTCAGAAATTAGAGGTGCGTTAAATATCTTTAAATGACTTCTAACACTGTCCATTTATGTATACTTAAGCAGTTGCCAAGTGCGTGTTTGCAGAAGAGGAATGCTATACCTATTCTGCATATCTAAATAAATTAAGAATATACCAAATGAAAAATCTTTTATTGTTCTTATTTGCTGGAAAAGGCTTCTCTCCATCTAAAGTTTGTATCTTTCAGCTTTTCAGTCACTCCTGTTCTGTGGGCTAAAGAGAAAAAAAATGATTTAGCCTATCTTGGCGAGATTTATTGTGGAAGTTCTTTTTTTCTTCCCGGCTGGGCAGGTGCAAGGCTGTTAATCCTTACTTACATCATGATTTGCATTGTAGCAAACTGTCATATATTCAAATACCAAAGAAATGCTGCAGTTTAAAGTATCACAAACACTTAACCATACGGTAGTTCAGTTATCGTGTGTATCACACACAGGTTTTACACTATTAACCCTAAAAGAATAACTTGAGAATTACCATTTAGAACTATTCACTATTCAGAATTTATTTAGTATCACAATAATTAAGTCAGGAAGTTTGGAGGGGATAAATTATACTCAAGATAGTCACTTTAGAAATATGAGTTCCTCTCCAGTATTTCATGAGATAAGTAGGAATGAAAGAATCAGAACATTTTTTCCTCACACAAAACAGCAATTCTGCTTTGGGGTTGTGCTTCTATCCTGGGTAGCCCTGTGTCTTTAAATCCTGGAGCTAATTTCTTACCCATGGCACATCGCGGTTATCCTGTTAATGCTGCACATTTTCAGGAAAGGTACTGTGAGGAGCAGTACGAAAAGCTTTGCTTAAGTCCAAAAAGATTACACCTAAAGTCTTTCCTAGATAACTAGTTGAGTTGCCCTGTCATAGAAGGAAATCAGGTTTGATGAGCAGGAGTGCCTGTTCACGAGGCCCTGCTGGCTGTGACTGATGACTGTGCTGTCCTCTAGGTGTTTTTCAATACTTCCCAGAATTGTATTTTCCGTGATTTTATGGGCATTGAAGTGACACTGACAGGCCTGTAGTTTACAGGGTCCTCTATTTCCAGGGTCCTCATATTTTCTAGCTTCCAATTAGCTGGGACCTCTCTGGATTCCAAAGACCACTTGAAAAATAATCAATTTTAATGGATTATTTAGAATATGTTTATCCTTGTAAATATTAGTAAAAATAATAGGGTTTTTATTGGTGAGAGGAATTTATTTGTTTTTATACTTTAACATAGAAGCAATCTGAGGGAAGTGTCATTTTAAACAAAAGACAGACAGACTTATTAGTGGAATGGAAGAAAATTTAGTTTTTTGGGTTTTTTTAATACACCTCAATAGAAAAAATGAGATCTTAAACATTCTTGTAAGAATTAACCTCAGCATGACTGTTAGTATCTATGTTTAATTTGCGGGGTAAGAACTAGCCAATATGGATTTTTTTCTTCTCTGTTGAAGAGAGAAGTCTCTGATACTGGACAATTTGCTAGGTGTTTCTTATTCTGAAGGGCATGTTTCTAACTTCAGATGTAATGCTCTGAAAGTTAACCTTGGCACCAGCTGTTTCAGTTATTCTAGTGTCTGTGGCTTCTGCAAACCTTTTTCATACAATTAGAGAGTATTTCAGACCTTTAGAAATATCATGACCTCCAAATCTGTCAAATTTGGGAAGACTGTCAACCTCGAAAAATACAAAACTCTTCCAGGGTGCCTTGCATCTGATTAGCCCACCTATCTCTCCACAAGCCCTCATAATAATTGGAAGAGGGAGAATCAGTATCTGTTTAGACACCAGCTGCAGCTTTTAGCTGTGGCTATATGACATCTGGTAAACAAGCTTCACAGGATGACTGGATTTATGTGACTGAGGTTACAACACAGGTTCCTTTAGGCCAAAAAATATTTATTTTTATTGAATTTATTTTAGTACGTTGAAATTAAAAATCTTGATTTTCAAAATTAAATAACATAAATTAAGAATTTCATTTTCAGGATTAGAAATTGACTTCATTTACTATATTTATTTTTGCATTGGCCTATATCAAAAAGCATTAGGGGGAAAGAAGTAAAAGGACTTTTTTTTCCATTCGTATTGAAGCAGATAGGTTTATTATCCTACTTATTTCTTAATTCTTCTCTCTAAGATATGTTAATATTTTTTTTCTTGTAAATGTTTGCCTTTTATATTCTATCTTTTTCCTTAACTGCAAATGTAGAAAGGAAAGGAAACAGAGTATATATCAGTGATGCTCCAGTGTAAATTATAATCCTGACCACCTCTAAAAGTGTGAACCATTAAATCTTACAGTTTTTATTTAAGACTACTGGACAGCCATCATGTTGAAAGATAGGTTCCTGTCCAAGACTGAAAAACAGAGCCAAGTTCTATAATACTGAATCAACCAAAATTCCTTAGTTATGGGAGATTTTTTCCACAGTAACCTCAGTGGATTTTTTTCCACACTGAATAGAATTTCTCAAGATCAAGTAAAGAACTGTTAAACTCTGTTATTTATCTCCCATTCACTTAAAGATAGTACCTTCAGGAATTGTATAAAACAATATATGAGGACAGGGACGTGGCAAAATTTCAGCATTTACATTCCAGTATGGTCAATAGTCCAGACGATGAACCTCAGTAGCTCACATAAATAAAAATATAAGAATTGCTTGGTTAGAGGTTCAGCCTTCAAACTTTTGTTTAAGATTTAGATTGTTAATTTTAACAGCATGTTATATGTATTAGAATTGCCAATTCCTGGTTAAGGAATAAAACTACCAGAAACCTCCAACCACAGAATGCTGTGGAAGTTATACCTACATTGAGTATGGAGCACTTCAGTATAATTTTCACTGTATTTTACTTGAGCTGCTTCTACAGGCAAAGTGTTTTATTGGATAATCTGGTCATTTGTATCAGTCATTCTTCCATGAACTAGTATGACTGATCAGGAATTAGCACTAGTGGCATAGAAACTGTGCACTGAATTTTGGTTTAGAATGAAACACAACGTCCTTTATGTCTGCTTTGTCACCTTTGGGTTTATGTTTGTCTGCCTACTCCAGCCTACATCCCCAAATTACTGCTGGGGTCACAAGAGTGATGTTTGAGAACATGGGAAAGAATTTGCTGTCAACACCCTTCTAGTTTAACATCACGCCCTTTCTGTTTCCTGTCCTCTTCGAATGCATGCTAACGTCTGACACAGCAGCACAGTGAAGTCCTTGAACAAACACACTTGACAACTTGGAACTCATAAAAATTCCAGAGTTTTCATAATATGAAATGCTATTGCTTTCTGTATTTTAAGATGGAATTTGTGCTTTGAGGCGTCTTAATGCGTTCTTGAATTTTTAAGTCTTGAAAAACATTGCAAACTTCAGGATCCCAACTTCTGAAAAGCATTCTTTTTATCTTTTCAGTTTTTATAATTATGGTTACAGTATCTTCTATATTTCTTCGGGATTGTGGAGATGTTTCTTTTTTTGGTTCTGAAATCATTGAGTCGGTAATTTGTGCTGTATAACTGTGTAAAATTTATGTTGGGAAACAGCAGATGAATGTAAACAGGGCCATGCCTTTAGTGTGGCAACAGGTCTTGTCTTTTGCATGTTTTCTTAAGACAGCTAGAACCTCTTTTCTTTATAATTTCTTTATCATATTATAAAATATTTCAGACATCTAAAAATAATGATTACAACATACATTTCTAAATTTGTGTCAGTAACTGCTAGCTACTTCATCAGCACTAATACAAGAGTCAGTAAAGGCTCAGAAATGAGAGAATAACACATATATAATATGATCTGCTCTTTCTCAACTGTGAATAATATTTAGTTAAGTCCCTTACATTTTATAATTATATTTCTTTGTAATTGACTTTACTAAAATATTTACTTAGATTTGAACATAAATGGTATCACTGTATGCATAAGTGACTTCCATTTAGTACATAAATAAAACATTTCTCAAAGGTACAAGTACAAAAATATGTATTTTAATTGTTCTGATTATTTATAATATACTTTTAAATTTGCTAGTTCACATCTAGTAAATAAATAATATTCCAAGGGTGACTTTTTTTTCCTGAGAGTCTCCCATATAGTAAGCATAAAAATTTTATTGGTTCATCCACTTAAGGCTGATGTTGCACTCATTAATTTGGGGAAATTTTAATTTTATATTTAGGTTTCTTCTTTTGGTTGTCTGTGCCTATTTTGTTCTGGAACATGTCCATAACAGCAGATATAAGCAATGTTCTCTTGAACTCCAATGTTAACTATAAGATACTGCTTCAATGCTATTAGCAGAATTCTCACTGAAAGGCAGGGCAATTTTTTTTCCTCCTCAGTGTTATGATAACACTAAATATAAATATCTACAAACATTCATGTTTCTGTAGATATGCATTTCATAAGAAAGCAAGTTCTGCATACAGTCCTACAAGCATTTGCTAATGGGTGTAATGCTTCCTGTCATGAACTTGGTTTTACTGTATGCAAATTGAAGAATCTCAGCCTCAGGTAGCTGTATATGTTTTGTTACACCAATTTTAAAATCTTTGTAGGCTCTGGGTTTTTCTTCCTAAAAATGTAGATACTTTCTTTATGTATATTATAAATCATTCTTATATGCTTTTTTTCAAGGCCTTAGTGTGGTTAACTAAAAATTGCCTTTATCAATATGGTTTTTTAAGCTAAGAAAAAGGAGCAAATAAAGTTTCAGTGGGTTATCATTAGATAAGTTTATTTCAAGTGATTTTTATTGAAGCACCTTCTTTGCTACTTAAAAATCGCTACTAATATTGCTATAGCAACTGTTGAAAGTATCATGCCCCATTTGCAGGGTAAGCAAGTGTAGGTCATACAGATAATACAGATGTTCTCAGACTTAATTTGTAAAAGCTGTTTAAATAACCATTTCTCCGTACTCCAGCACTATAAACATTAAAGCTTAATCCACTGCATTTTTAATGGATTATTAATCATTGCTCTTTACCAATTTCAAATGAAAATATTTCAATTCCAATATTTACTGCAGTAAAATAACTTTAGTTACACTAATAAAGCATTATCTTGATGAGATTGCAAAGTATCCACTCATAATCAACAAGTTCATTATAAAACTTCTGAATATATTTTTTTCCAAGTCTTTCCTTTTAGATTATGCCTCACTTAAAAACCTTTGGTTTTGAAGTACTACAGGCTACTATTATATGTAGTTTTCACTTACCAATCAGTTAAAATGCCTTTATGAAGCAAGTGTGATACAAGCTTGATTTGGTTATTACTGGTAACTATTTCAGATCTGTGTAAGGAAAAAAACACAGTAAGAGTGGCAAGAAAAGCTAAAGCAATTCCTCAAGCACTGAAGTGTTTGCCTAATGCACAGGGTAATCCTTGGGAATGTAATTTGCTGGGCATAATACAGCATTGGCCTTTAAAATGTAAGCAACTGCTTACACAGGTGCATTTCATCTGTGGAAATGAAGCAAATAAATTACTCATCCTTCTAAGCAGTGGGAGGTAAGGTCAACATGTTTTTGTTTCCCAGGAGATGACAGATGATGAGGTGAGATTTGATTTCATAATTGAACATCCCAGCAGGCTCGAAAGAAAAACAGCACAGTGTTACAAGGGGAAAAAAAAATAATCCAATGTGCTGTACTATTTTTCAGGTTGTGGTTTGTTTAAATTCAGATGAATAACCATAAAGTTCAAACTTTAAAATAAATAAATAAATACTAAACTTTGATATAGCATTTTCCATTTGGGAACAGGTGGTAACATTATATTTACAATCATTATAATTTGTGTATTTCATAACTGTTATTTTTAAGGTAAGATTTTGCAGGAAATTATGCTTTTGTTCTGTCTGTAAAAGACATTGATTTCTGCTGGTGTAACAGACTGCATAGTGTTCTACTCATCAAGACAGAAACTTTCTGTGCTGGTACAGCCATTTTCACTGCCTTAGTTTTGCAGTAGTGCCTTTAAAGGGCTTAAAATTGGTAGATTCTTAAATGCTTCATCAAAATTCAACTTTTTTTTTTTCCCCACCTTCAGATCTTAGTCAGAAATTCTGAGACTGTGAAACAAAACTTGTGTTACAAGGGGAAGAAAACCAAGGAATTACATTGAGTGCCTTTTCAGAATAAACTGCCTTTCAGTATTGTGGGACTTTCCCTATTCCTTTTGCTTTTAGTGTCTTGACGTTTTACTTGAAATTAGATTATCAGGCTTTACTTAGGCAGATAATGATTGTTTCTAAACGTAAAATTAAAATCAAGCAAACAAACCCCCCACATTGTAGTAATCAAATAGAAGCTTTCCTGCCCTTTCTCAGAAAGTTACAATAGTAGTTAAATTAATTAATCATATTGGCTTTTATTTTATTCATGAGCAAAATTAATTTTAAGTGGAAGCATCATTTCAATTAAACTGCAAATATACAACCTGAGTCCACAACTGAATGAAACATCTGATCTTACCAGATCACTTCATGTCACACCTACCACGTATCCTAAAATTTCTGTGTCTAACATGAAAGGACTGATCAGTAATTACTTTTCTTGCACATTAACATTTATCTCCTAATATTTCCATTATAAAGACCAAAAAAAACCAAGAAACTGTAGGCCCACCAAGAAAATACTTATTAGAATCTTAAATTCTTTTCTTTGCTAGATGTTAGATTTCGTATGTTACAATAGTTAAAAATGATATTGTATTCCTGGACTTGTTTGTGAAATTTGGATGAGATTTTAGCATTATTCTTTGGGAAAAAAAATACCTAGATTAATTGTTATCAAACACGTATACATTGCCTATTGCCTGGATGGTCCAAGAGTTTTCTTTGCCTTTTGCTGAAGAAGGATTTACCTGTCAGTTAGAAAAACCTATTGACAATGTAATTTTCTCATGGTATCAAACTAGAAGTTCTGCTTTTTCTACTTAAATCTATACGAGATAATCTATACAAGTGATACAGGGTTTTTTTAGGTCCTTACTTTTGTATTAGAATGGTCAAGTTCTTCTGTGATTTCTTGGTTTCTTCATTTGGCCATTTTGCATTTTCTTCATTCAGCTTTATATGGACTCTCTGAGTACACCAGCCACAATGCTAGAAAGCTACTCTTTTCTGACAATTTATGAAACAGAAGGAGAAGAGAAATTGCCTCTGAAAATGTGATTGTAGGTTGTTTATGAAGCTGATTACAAAAAGCCTTTTGGCCTATGTAGCCAAATTATAATTCATTCTGAACTGTTTTCACTTTTGAGTTTGTTTAAGGAAAGGAAGAACGTCCTGATAGGAAGTGCCAAGTAATCCATCCAGGGCTGGTATCTCAGTGAGCAGCTGCAGTTTTTGAGTTCTGGGAGCCCAAAGCAAGAGGCTGCGAATCGCTGACCCTTTGCCCAGCAAAGGGCCTGGGCACCTGTGGCCTGGCCAGGGGAGAGGACACTCAAAGACACGGCAGGAGCCGAGGGCTCCAGACTTTCCTGTGCTTAGACTGTGGGAGGATGAAAGCCGAGGGGGTCATTTGTTCTAGGGTTCCTCCTCAGAGGCACCGGCTCAAGATGGTTTTCTGTTATTTAGTTACTGCACTAAGAGAAGTTCATCTGAGACTCTTTGTGGGACAACTGGGGCTGAGCCAGCTCAGAAGCCTGGTGTGAGTGTGTGAGTGTGGGGGTGCAGCTATGAAGGCACCTCGGTCCCAGCTCAGGTGTGCGACTGACTGACAGAGTGATTCCTGGAGGGATGGAGAGTTTCCTTAACAAGAAGCATCAGTAACTTTTTTTCCTAGGCAAGATACCTGCTCTCATTGTTGAATTTATTTCTCATCCTTCATGCTTCAACGCTTAAATCTAACAGAAAAAAAGAAAGAAAAGAGGAAACAGCAGCAAGTAAAGATTTTCTTAATTGCTGACAATGATCTAAGCACAAATACATAGTTTAAAAATACTGCCTCACAATTTTATTATAGAGCTCAAGTTAACAAAAACTTGCCTTTTTTCCTGAATTCTTACTGAGTCTGAAAATGTTTGCAAGCAAGCATGTACAATTTCTGAGCTGAAAAGTGAAAAGCTAGCCAGGGATTCTGCAATGGTGGCACCAATTCCTTGAGAGTCAAAGTTATAATCAGGATAACTTTCTATTTTGTATACATTCTGTTTTATAATACAGAGAAAAAAAAACATGGTTTAAGAAACCTAAAGTGTAATATAAGATATATTTTTATTGAATAATAAAAGAAAGGCAGTTAATTATGAAATTAAACACACATATCATTCAAGTGTTTGCAAAGCAAGGGATTAACGGGAGATTTTTTTTTTTTTAATTTATTGCCAGGATCCATAACTTATTTGTTATGTTCCTTATAACTTTCTTCTACTCAATATGATCAAAGCCCAATCTCCAAATTAGCTAAAGTCTGTCTGATATTTTATTGTTTATAAGGCATACCAACTGTGATGCCTCGTGGTGTTGATTTAATCTCCTGTCACTTTACATAGCAGATATCAAGTATCACAGACAGTCAAAGTATAAATTTGCACTTAAAAAGCATACAAGCATTTAGAAACTCCTATGTAGTGCAACATGCTGGAATATGCCAGGGAAGGAAGGTGAATAGAGCCTCATCAGCTAAGGCTTTTCTGGCCATGCTTTTTATCTCATTCACATTTGCATTTAAAATAGGTGTATGTTTTGTGGAAATGCAGGGATGGAAGCCGGTAGTCTGTTCTGGCTGCTCTAATCACAGAACTTGAAAATTGTGTGCCTTCCTCTTTGAATATTGAGAGTTCTTTTTTTACAGAACTAAAGCGGCTGTGATAGAGATTATCTGTCATTGTGGAGTACTTAGAAATGGACTCCAAAAAGTTCTGCAGGAAGCTAGTATGGCTAAGTATTTTCTAAATGAAGAAAATTAAAATTCTGATAATTTCTGATAAAATTCAGAGAAGTTCTGAAACTCTTAGTCTAAACATAAATATAAAGCAGATCAAAAAGGCTTTGAAGAACAACTAGCACAATGTTTCTTATCTATTAACACATTTTTCCTCTGTATTTCAAGAGCAGGATATATGTCAGTGAGCAAGGTTGATGAATGAAGATTAAAAAATGGAGAAGCCACGGACATTACAGAAAAACTTTAAATCTTTTTGCACTTTATTCTGTCTTCACTTACAAGAAACTGAGGAAACATTTAGGTCGGATTCCTTCTTTGATTCTGAGTTTTCAAAAAATCCTTTATGGAAAATAAACTACATGAGTGATAGCTGAATAAACAGAGAAAATAAACGTTAGAAAATTTTGATGTCTTCAATGACAAGTCGGTTTCAGGCAAGACATTATCTGTGACTACAGAAAAGTTTTTAGGATAGCCCCAGAAAGCTACAAGCCATAAGACCAATGT
>VXBU01000197.1:76481-109091 GCA_013400315.1 Bombycilla garrulus | reverse complement strand
CATTATTTATTATAAATAATTTATTATTATATATAACTTATTTGCAAATAATTTATTTACTATAAATTATTACTGGTAAAATATTTTGCTAAACTAGCTAAATATTACCTAGTTAGGAACAATCAGCATGTCTGATTTGGGGGGTTTTTAAAGAGAAATTCTACCCTAAAACCTCTTGGCAGATTTGGAAGAGTTAGCTGTTGTGTGAATAATGGATTGATGGAAGCTTTCTAAATTTCCAGAAGCCTGTTGCTGCATCCCATAAAACAGATTTTTAAGGAAAGGGAACAGCTAGAGGGAGGAAACAGTAAATTTTTATTGTAGCTGAAAATCTGCGGTGAAATTCTACAAGCCAGTAAGTTCCTTAACACCTTGAAAATAGAATAATCAGTGGAATGAAAAACAGTTCACTGAGAAAATTAAGTTGATCAGTTGAGGAATTGATTAACTAAATTAGAACAAGTCTTAGGACACTGTGGGATTGTACTATAAAATGGCATCATGAAGTTGAACATATGTTTGAAATGGTGCACAGACACAGAAGGAAGATTAAAAAAATCCTGACTTGTTTTACAGTGACAGACTAAGGAGCAGTTTTTGGGATTCATGCTTGATATTTGTATAAAGTGTCAACTCAGAATAGAGTAATCATTAAAAAAAACCTCCCAAATCAAGAAACTATTAAGAAAATAAATTGAGTATTCTGTAGCATCGAAGATACATTATAGATGTTTGTATCTTGAATGCTTGAAGTTTCTGTCTTCCCATCTCTGTTTAAAGAGATGTAGTAGAATACTGACTGATCAAAGATCAAAGTTATTAGTGTGAAAGCCACCGAGCTATATCACAGCTGAAGAATAGTAGATTAGCAGAGAGATTTGTATGTTTGGTCTGTTCTTGTCTTTTTGTAATCATTCATTGAAAAGAATTCTGTAGAATGAAAAACTACTGAAATCAAACAATAAGGCAGTTGTCACACTTGTGATAAAATCAGGAGTTTTATCCTCATTACGACAAAACTCTTGATTCATTTTCATAAGTCATTTTTAAACAAAAAAGATAAGAACAAGCCATTTTGGGCTTTTCCAAGTGCAACTCAGTAGCTGATTTATTTTACCTTGAAATGCCAACATAGTCTGTCCCTTTTACAGTAACATTAGTAGTTTTATAANTTTTTAGGATAGCCCCAGAAAGCTACAAGCCATAAGACCAATGTCCTGCTGTATCAGGTAAGGTAATAAAAATAATACTTAAGAATAGAACTGGGGAANAAATATTACCTAGTTAGGAACAATCAGCATGTCTGATTTGGGGGGTTTTTAAAGAGAAATTCTACCCTAAAACCTCTTGGCAGATTTGGAAGAGTTAGCTGTTGTGTGAATAATGGATTGATGGAAGCTTTCTAAATTTCCAGAAGCCTGTTGCTGCATCCCATAAAACAGATTTTTAAGGAAAGGGAACAGCTAGAGGGAGGAAACAGTAAATTTTTATTGTAGCTGAAAATCTGCGGTGAAATTCTACAAGCCAGTAAGTTCCTTAACACCTTGAAAATAGAATAATCAGTGGAATGAAAAACAGTTCACTGAGAAAATTAAGTTGATCAGTTGAGGAATTGATTAACTAAATTAGAACAAGTCTTAGGACACTGTGGGATTGTACTATAAAATGGCATCATGAAGTTGAACATATGTTTGAAATGGTGCACAGACACAGAAGGAAGATTAAAAAAATCCTGACTTGTTTTACAGTGACAGACTAAGGAGCAGTTTTTGGGATTCATGCTTGATATTTGTATAAAGTGTCAACTCAGAATAGAGTAATCATTAAAAAAAACCTCCCAAATCAAGAAACTATTAAGAAAATAAATTGAGTATTCTGTAGCATCGAAGATACATTATAGATGTTTGTATCTTGAATGCTTGAAGTTTCTGTCTTCCCATCTCTGTTTAAAGAGATGTAGTAGAATACTGACTGATCAAAGATCAAAGTTATTAGTGTGAAAGCCACCGAGCTATATCACAGCTGAAGAATAGTAGATTAGCAGAGAGATTTGTATGTTTGGTCTGTTCTTGTCTTTTTGTAATCATTCATTGAAAAGAATTCTGTAGAATGAAAAACTACTGAAATCAAACAATAAGGCAGTTGTCACACTTGTGATAAAATCAGGAGTTTTATCCTCATTACGACAAAACTCTTGATTCATTTTCATAAGTCATTTTTAAACAAAAAAGATAAGAACAAGCCATTTTGGGCTTTTCCAAGTGCAACTCAGTAGCTGATTTATTTTACCTTGAAATGCCAACATAGTCTGTCCCTTTTACAGTAACATTAGTAGTTTTATAATTTTACTTCTACTTTAAAGAAGACTTGTTTGAAAGTCTGTTACTCATTTCCTTTAAGATCCTTGCAACACTGCTGTGAACAATTGATTATATTATCCTCTCCCCTACCTTCATTTTTTTTCCATGAGTAGTTCAAAGAAGGCATAAAATAGGTTGAAGTCTATTCCTAGAGATAACTTCTGAAATGGAATTTTCATGTGGAAGGGTATATAGCCTTATTGTTTCACAAGTTGATTTCTTCTCTCTCACAGCCCCTGGAGTGGAAGTTTCCAGACAAGGGGTATTTTTTGCAAGAACTTGGAACAAGTGTTCCAGGAGTCTTGCTCTTAACCAACACAATGATTAAGGAACTGAAAAGTGTGTCGTGAAACCTGGGACTTTTTTATCTTCCTTTTCTAAAAATTTGATCTTGTTAGAGAAACAGAGCTTAAAATTTTGGCTTCCCTATGACAGCAAGAATGCAGTACTTGTCCCAAGTCTTGACAGCTGTTGAGATATAGTTAATGTCAAAAAAGCTCATATTCTCTTTTCCTGTAGAAAATCCTGCAGAGAAAGTTTGTCTAGAGGAAAGGAAATAAGAGAGTTAACTAAGTCAGGGCTAATGAAACAATTGCACCACGTGGAAATTTTGAATATGTTTGGTCAGTTAAAGTCACAAATTTAATATGCCAATTAAGCTTTTTTTAAAAACATAACTAACAAGATAAAATCATCAGTGTCAAGTTTGAAAGTTACAGTAGCTATTCTGGTTTCAATATTTATTCTGAAATTATCCTTGACAGCTGAATTGAGTATAAACCTTGTTATATAAATCATTATGAGCATTTTGAACTCCCTCAGGATGGTTACAGAACTGGAGATGAAAAGGGCTTATTCAGTCAAACAAGAACCTGTTCTTCAAGGTTTGAGGATTTCTACCAAAATCACTTTGGAAAATGAAAAGTAACTGTAGCTCTTAAAGACAACCAATAAGCTATCTGCACCTATTAAAACAGACTCCAGTGTTCCCACTCTCCCAGGATTTTTTGATCTATTTTGTATTTGAAAAGTTACTGAGTTCCTGTTTGTCTTTTCATGTTTATTTCATAATGTGTCTCTGCTTGTCACAGAATCATAGTTTCACAGAATCATTAGGGTTGGAAGGGATCTCTGGAGATCATGCAATCCAATCCCACTGCCATGGCAGGGTCACCTGGAACAGGTGACAAAGGAACATATCCAGGTGGGTTTTGAGTGTCTCCACAGAGGGAAATTCCATGACCTCTATGGGCAGCCTGTTCAGTGCAGCATCACCCTCAGTGCAAAGAAGTCCTTACTCATGTTGAGGTAGAACTTCTTAGTTTATGGCTGTTACTCCTCGTTCTGCCACCGGGCACCACAAAAAGAGTCTGGTGACATCCTCTTGGCACCCACCTTTGAGATATTTATATGCTTTAGTGAGATCCTCTTTGTCTTCTCTTCCCCACTTAGATATCAGACTGTAGTGTCAACTCTAATCTTCCTTTGTAAACTTTTAAATAGCATTGCTCTTTGAAGTATTTTGTGTTGTCTAAACTTAAAAACTTAAAAAAGCTAATTATGTAAGGACTATGAATTTTCACATTCTCTAAGTCTAATGTATTTTAAAACTTAGAGGCTAGGTTTGACAACAAAAATATCTATGTAGTCTGTACTTAGTCCCTTCAAAAAAAATGTTACTCTCACTTCTGAAATAGACTTTTGCTTCTGCTCCCTGCTCTTCTCAGATACCTCTCACTCCTTGTTGTCACAACAATTTTCTGGTAGTAAGTCTTGCTATGTTTATCCCAATGTTCATCCCTTCCTTCAAAGCAGGTTTGCTTTGAAGGAAGGACCATACTCCTCCTTCCTTGCAGTGTTTCTGATCACCAATAGTGAAGTAGTAGGGGAAAAGCTAATAAGAATTTCCTCTTTGCTGCTGGGAGCCATCCCTCTAGGGATAAACTATGAACAAAGATGAAGCATCTGTCATCACTAAGCTAATCTCTACATTAAAGAACCTATCTTTGAGCATAGTAAACTTTGGTTAAACTCTTTTGAAGGAGGAGAGGAAAAGGAGACAATGTGAATATCAGGGAAATAGGATAAATATTCACTGACTTAAATGAAAAAAGGCTATTTATATAAGCAATCACTGGGGTAAATACTCCAAAATATATAAATTTAAGTACTCTTGGGATCCTGCAGAGTGAAAAAGATGAGAAATTAGATAGTGTTTTGACTTATAACAAGCTAAGTGTTGAGCCAATATATTTTCTCAACTGGGTGTTCTTAGTGGTATTTTTGAAGCCAAGGGGAAGTATTGAGTGCTTTATCTGCTCACAAACTTATTAATTAGATTGAGTGAATGAGTGGGTTTTGGGAGCAGATATGGTGGAAGTGGCAAGGAAAGGAAAGGTAGTCTCAGATTATTAGAGCTCCCCCCTTCCTCACTTATTTATTCAGTGTTTCTATCCCTTGCCTCTGTCTCTCTCTGAATCTGTCTTC
Organism: Bombycilla garrulus; assembly: GCA_013400315.1. NCBI lineage: Eukaryota > Metazoa > Chordata > Aves > Passeriformes > Bombycillidae > Bombycilla > Bombycilla garrulus. Next base: position 104,244 of record VXBU01000197.1, on the reverse strand, counting down.
TGCTACAAATGTCTGATCAAAAGTTAATCAATTTATTCACAGTATAGTGTTTCCTAAAATCACGTAATATCTGATACTGATGCACATATACCCCTGTTGCAAAGAAACAAGTGGTCTTCCTTCAAGAGTTAGCTGAATTGGCTGTCATTTTGAAGTACATTTTAGCATCAGGATGTGAATGCCATTCTTATCTTTGGGCAATAATTCTTCAGAGTGTTACTCTTTGTAAAGTGCCATATAAAACTGAGATTGAAATGTTATTGTCACCAACTTTAAAAAAGCCACCAAAAAACCCTACACAGCAGTTAATTTCAGAGCTATGAAATATTGCTATCTATCTTGTAACCTTGAGATCAAGCAGTAAGCACCTTCATATTTTATTTTTTAATATCCATTAGCTTTATGGAAAATTTTCTTTGTATGTTTGTATTAAAGGATAAACTGTCATTTGTCCAAACAATGTCCAAACAATGAAAAAATCCACTTATACATATAGTGTTCAAAAAAAAAAAAAATCCATATTGACTGCATCTGAATAGAGCTGTTAACAATTCAGTTATTTTTTAAATAATATTTTGAGAGTGCTACTTGTAATGTTCAGTTTAGCAGAGTCAACAGGATTGCATGAAAGCGTTCAGGCAATCGGTTGCCAATACCTAGTTTACACTGACTAGTGAGTTTAAGTTCAGGTTTTGTGTTTTACACTTCAATTGCTTACATATTTCTGGAGAGGTTTAGTTATTCATATTTCAGAATCATTCACTGAAATTATAAAGAATTAGGATTATTTCAATCTTAGGTGACAGTAAATTATATTTTTTGGCAAACACAGTAAAATTCTATAAAAAGAGCGTGAAGTTGCAAGGGATTTTTTATTGTTTGTGATTTTTTAACTTGACCTAATTTTCAGGTTGCATCTACCTTTTAATAGAAAACAAAGAACACAGAAAACCCTTTAATATACACTGACTTCATTTTTACCTTATTTTTTTACAAGGGTAGAGAGAAACAAACCCCCCTTTTTATAGCTCAAATATCCCATTCTGTGAGTGCTGTCATTTCTTGGTTGCTTAAAGCAGAAATTGTGATTGCAAGCAGCACCACTGCTCTTTCACAACAGAAGAATGAATTAGAAGAGGATTCCTCAAGCAACTCTAGTTCTTACTATTTTTTCAATCCATATGGGATTATGTTCATCACTCTAGTAGATCTCAGTATCTTTACAATCTAAACAGGCCTCAACTAATATATGACAATTTATGGCATCTGATTTGAAAGGGATTTTCAAACCTATGTAAATTTGCTAGTATGCCTATGTAAGAATGCTTCGTAGATCCAAAATTCTGCAACCTAATCTGTTCTGTACTGTTATTCCCTTTAAAAAAGGAGAGGGGCTGGGCGGAGGTGTTTATTTCCAGCAGTATTAGCAAAGGAATACAAGTAGGAAGGTATTTAGGAGAACTTTTCAAACTTCTTAAAATCACCTTCATATAATGCATGTAGCAACTCTGTAAATCTGAGTGATAGATTGCAGTTCATCATTCCTTTTCTCAGAGTACATGCGACCATATTTTTAAAAATATATTTTAAAACTTAACATATTGGAGAATAGACATGCCACTGCTTAGGCTTCGGAAGAGGTGAGGGAAGTTTGAGGAATCTGTGGCTTTGATTACCTCTGGAAAGTTAGATATGGTTCCATGGAGGCAGACAACATAACACATACTGCCCTGAATGTTTTGTAGCAATCAGCTACCTTCTATTTTCTACAACAAAGAACATTAGTACAGAAAGATGTGTCACAATGATACTGAACAACACCTGATAAAACTACAATTGCAGTGGCCCAGTCAAGAATTTCCTGGTTGCAAATATACATAGTAGAAAATGAATCAATACATACAAATTGTTAACATTTGTTATGCCCCCTTTCTGTGGCAGAGGAGACCATTACTCTGACTGCAAATAGAGAATATTTATTCAGGATTTAACTAGCCAACTAAAGAGGTGCCCTTCTCAGAGGATAAGCTCTCTGAGCATTTGTGGAATATTATGCAGAAAACTGGCATAAGCTATATTAAAAGAGGTTGCTAAGCTCTGCTGATTTTGTAAGTGAGGTGATAGTATTACATGTAGTCAGAGTGAAAACCATGGTTTTAACACCTATTGTTACAGCTTAAAAGACAGTAATTTTCTGCAGTAAATAGTGTGGTCAGTCTGCTTCATGTTTGAGTTCTGGGCAGTTGTACATGTCCAGGAAAGTTTCAGAAGTGAGAATTCATGGAACCATAGAATATGCTGAGATGGAAGGGACCCATCAAGATCAAGTCCAGGCCCTGTGCAGGACACCCCAAGAATCACACCATGTGCCTGAGAGTGTTGTCCAAATACTTGAACTCTGTCAGGTTTGGTGGTGTGACCACTTCCCTGGGGAGCCTGTTCCAGTGCCCAACCACCCTCTGAACATGAAACATTTTTCTGATATCCAGCCTAAACTTCCCCTGACTCAGCTTCATGCTGATTCCTTGAGTCCTGTCATTGGTTACAAGAGTGAAGAGATGGTACCTGGCCCTCTGCTTCTGCTCATGAAGCTGTTGAAGAGCACAATAAAGTCTCTCCTCAGCCTCCTCTTCTCTAGGCCGAACAAACCAAGTGACCTTCTTTTAAGGAGGGATACAATTGTGAGAAGTAAACTCATAACCATACAAGTACTGCTAAGTTAAGACTAAAACTTGAGGAGTTTTTGCTATAAACACTGAAATTACAGAGAAAGGCGGGGCTATGTAAATTAAGCTGGCTGTGTTTCACACAAAAGGTAGCTAGATTAGTCAGGAGAGAGTTAAAATACAAGGTTGTGGAAAAGTCAAAAGAAGTACAAACATAGGGAGAAGTAGCACTGCCAGTCCACTTAGTGTGTAGTAATGTCAGTCCACTTAGTGTACTGGTGTATGTGAAGTATTGGCAGTGCAATTGAATTGTAGTTTGTTTCATGTGGCCAGCAGGAGCAGGGAGGTCATTCTTCCCCTGTACTCGACACTGGTGATGCCACACCTTGAGTGCTGTGTCCAGCTCTGGGCCTCTCAGTTTAGGAAGGACATTGAGACCCTTGAGTGCGTCCAGAGGAGGCAATGAGGCTGGAGAGGGGTTGGAACGCAAGTCCTGTGAGGAGCGACTGAGGGAGCTGGGATTGTTTAGCCTGGAGAAAAGGAGACTCTGGGGTGACCTTATCATTCTGCAACTTCCAGAAGGGTGGTTGTAGTCAGGTGGGGGTTGGTCTCTTTCCCCATGCAGTAACTGACAGAACAAGAGGACATAGTCTTAAGCTGCACCAAGGGAAATATAGGTTAGATATTAGGAAAAAGTTTTTTACAGAAAGAATGATAAAATACAGGAATGGTCTGCCTGGGGAGGTGGTGGAGTCACGATTCCTGGATGTGTTTAAAAAAACATTGGATGTGGCACTCAGTGCCATGGTTTAGTTGAGGAGTTAGGGCACGAGTTGGACTTGATGATCTTGAAGGTCTCTTCCAACCCAGTGATTCTGTGTTTCTGTTAGAGCCTGTAACAGGAAAACAGGCTGGCAGACTGGGCTGCAGCTCTGCTGAGAAGAACCTGGATGTTTGCAAGCTGAGTGTGAGCCAGCTGTGTGCTGGGGGTTGTGGTATGTTTCCCTTGTTCTTGTGCTGTCATTCTCATGTCTGCCTTCCTGCAAGTTCTGATGGTGTCATTAGGATGAGCTTTCCCTGGGGAGAAAATTCCAATGGCATTATTATCACCTCACTTCCTGCCTGTCCCCCACTTTTTCAACCTAGCAGTTATATATTTTGTTTTGCATTAGAGAACACAATGAAATGCACATACACAGCTTAACCAGTTAGTGGGCAGCAACTGTCCATGACCAAAGCATGTTCTAGTTAATGCTAACAGCATCATAAGCATGAACAATCCATAAGGAGTGTGAGCAGTTCATAATTAAAACTGCATGGCTATTGTGGTAAAGCTTATGCACCAGAAAGGATGCCCAAGGAGTGGTGCTCACCTGAGCATGTGCTAAGTCTATACATTTGGATGTAAAATTTTCAGATATATACCTAATATACTGGTCTTTGTCCATCACTGTGCAGATTTCAAGTATTTCTTCAGTTTTTTTCCCTCTTGCCCTTTGAAATTGTGGCTTTTCAGTGCAGTGGTGGTTATATAGCAGCCTTTCTTCATCCTAAAGAGTGCACAGGTTCTATTTCAAAAAAATTACTGGAATAAAAGTGCAATGTTGTTTTTGAAGAAGAAACAGTAACTGTAGATTCTTAATTGCACAAGTGAGAAAAACTGATTTATTTGTTAATGTTTTTCTCTGGACCACTTTTCAACACACTTTGTGATCTTTACACTTCAAGTGCATTCAAAAAAGAAGATAATGAGAAACTGAGTATGCTTCTTTATGAGCTCAAGATAATTTATAAGCATTGCTAAATCACATAGTTTCAACACTGAACTTAAAGTTCATTTCTCATCTTTCCTATGACAATTTTTAATATCTACCATAACAAGTCCTATCCTGGGAGAATAGAACAGTAGTTATTGACTGGAAAAATTAAAAGATGTGGAAATGAAAACAAAGTAGTGCATTTTCTGCTAGTTTTTCTTGATTAGCAAATATAGACTTAAAATAATGCCCCTGTTTTTTCTGTTGGGAAATTGTGAAGGCCTTGTTAATGTTTCTCATGTCACTCATACCCTTCTAGACCTCTCTCCTACTATTCTTCCATTCTTCTTATTCTATTTAGTAAGAAGGTGTTCATCATTCTCTGTTGTTTTCCTAGTTCTTTACTCCCAATCTATGAGATGCTGGACCAGACCACTGAGTATTCATAGTACTGGGACATCACCAGTACGTAAGCCTAATGAAACATTTCTGTTTCCTTGTCTTGTTGTTCTGTAAGTCAGTATTGCAAAAGCCTTCTACATTATTTTCAGTTCATTTGGTGTAATAGGCATCAGCTCAGAAACTTAAGCCATTGCTAAGACTGAAGGGGTAAATGTAGCTCTGTGGTTTGAGGGAATTATTTAGCTTTTGCCCGGAAGGCTGAAGAGTCATACTTTGCATCTCATCTTAGAATAAAATGAAAGTACATGGTTATTTTCACTACTGTGACTTTTACAGTACTGTATAAATTACAATTCACTGTAGGAGTAAGTTTAGTAACTGTTTTATTCCAGGCATCTCATTGTTTATGATAAAATTTCTCCTTAACCATAGTTCCTCTTATAAATCTAGGTAAATTGTATGTGTGCACATCTGTTGCAAATGATTTTTTTTAATTTCCTCCAGAAGGACACAGAGGTATGCATTATGCAATTTATCAGCCTCTCTTTGTCAAGATCTGGTTCTTCCCAATCAAGACTCCTCATCCCTTGCTCTCATGACCAGACCGTTATTTTCAGTGACTCCCTTCATCATTTCCATGTCTTTGCTAGAGGCAGGAAAGACACAAGATACTTTATTTTAAGCAAAACAATGTCCCAGGAAGATTGAGTTTAAAATCTAAGCTCTCAGAATACAAAGATAGGCAGAGTCACTATTGATGCAGGTATTTGCACATACAGTTTTAATGAAAAGCAGTTTTAAATAGGATGAGAGATTTCAATCAGGGCAACTGACTTCTTGCTCTGAAAAACAAAACTAGAGATAATGTGCCTCCTTCCCCTCTTCCACATCCACAGAAATCAAAGTTCCAAGAGAAAAGGTTTAAACCAGAACGCAAGTGAAGCTGGGGAAGGCAGTGATACCATTTCTAGCTTCTTTGAAAAAAAGAGAAATACAGCTAGTGTTTGAACAATGTCTAGCCACTGCAAGATAGCAGGAACATACTAAATCACAGCCCTGTTGTGTTTTATAAAAGTATGTCCTCCAGTCATGAATCAGGTGTCAGATCATCCCTAGAAGTGTTTCAGTGCTGGCTTTTTCAAAATGGTCCACTTTTCAGTATTGCTCTTTTTCAAATTGATGAAAAACTCATATTAGGTTTCTTTTTGTACCAGAGAGTTGGCACTGAGCCCTTTTACAGTGTGTGGCTAGTCCTCATCTCACTGCAGAAAAGTAATAATTCCAGGATTCCTCTTCATCTCCTCTCTTGGGTATAGTCAGTTTTGCGTTCACAGCATAGCACACATCACTAAGATTTGAGTCTTCACCAAAGTCTTTCTAGTTCTGGGTGATAACTTGAAGCTTCTGAAGTTATTCTCAGTTCAAAAAGATTGAAATCTGCTTTCATAAACTCTGAGCAATATATGAAAAGTGGGTAGCAGCTACAGTACCTCTAGCACTGCAGTTCTTAAAAAGAACAAAATAACTACCAAGTACACTGAGGAAGACCCTGACCCCTTTCTTCGGGAAGGGATCTGACAGAGTCAAGCTTCAGCAGCAGTAAATCAAAAGCACCTGTACATTCAGGTTATCCTACCAATTACAGTTCATCACTTTTCAGAATATTTTTTGTTGCCTGACCCTTTATGGACTTTGTGGAATGAACTTTAGTCCAAACATGGACCTTTGTTCAAGGACTAGATCTACTAAAGCATTTAATATTAGTAAAGCAGCACCATCACTGTATAAACAATTAGAATATCAATCTATTAATATGCAAGAAGCACATGGGGGAAAATTTAGTAAGCGTGATGAGGCAGGAGACGATGATCAAAGAGAAATTGAAAGAAAAGAACAAAGGTCTGACATTTTATTAGAAGAGGGAAAGGGAAGGCAAAGTTTGATCAATAGAAATGTTTTTAAAAGATGTGTTGGTAAAAGAGAGGAGCGGTCAATCATGATAAAAGATAAAGATAGAGCTATAAGCAATGTACATAACTTACGGTTTTGGTGATGCGTGGCTCATAGACAGGTTTATACCCTCCTGTGACAATAAAATGTGTTTCCCTCTGTTTTAGGAGAGGAAAGCACTCTCAGAATGTGGTGGTTATTAATAAATGTGTTGGCATTACTCTTTAGACTTCCTAATGCACACTCTAGGAAAAAAAAAAAGAACAACACTACACCATTCTTAAGCTCTCTCTATAATGGCTTTTGTTATTTGGAAATTCTGAAAATACAGTGACCTATCAATGGAAGGATATGATCCTAATAGCTGGTTACATGAGAAATGGCACCACGCTCACAATCTGTCATTGCTGGTTCCTGCAGTTTCCTGGTCTCTGAACGTCAGTAGCTTCTCCATTGTACCACAGCTGCAAAATATTTTCAGGCAGCTGCAGTCAGCAACCTAAAAGCTGTATCAGACTTTTCAAGAACAATTCCTGTTAAACAGTTTATCAGTCATATTCTTGGGTTGGGGTATAGGTAATGAAACAAAAATGCATCTACAAAAGAGAGATGTAAAATTACCACAGAAACTGGTGTTTTCAATTTGAATTTGCAGGGAGGGCAAAGAAAGCATGCTCCAATGTACTATAAATAGAAAAGTTACAAGTATGGTTTGGAACAAGAGAGTGCTTATTTTAAGGGAGATGGCTGACAAACCGGGATTTCTTCAAGTAGTCCTAGTTAAAGCCTTATCAGTACATCCATATGCAGCTAGGTGCTTCTGTGCTCTCACAAAGCCTTACACTTCTCTAAATATTTAATTCTAAAATAAAAAAAAAAATAATAATTAAGTAGGGAGGAGGCAAATAGTTCTCCAGTATCTTATCTCAGCAGGATTTATTGACGGGCTTTAAAACCAGAACCTTTTCTTTAAGTTACTCCAAATTCTATTTTGAATTTGTTTTGCTAAGAATTATTTTTTTATACAGATTAAAACAATTATATTTCAATCTGTTAGAAATACCTCAGTTAAGGTTACAATGCTGAAAAAAATGAATCACAATGATTTTCCAGTGTTCAGTCTCAGGTCATTGCTTCATGATTCAGACAAAATGAGACAGGAAATGAATTTTGCACTGATCCTCCTCAGTGCCTACTGTGATTCTTCTGCAAATTGAGCATTTGTAAAGCATTTACCTGCAAAGAGAATTGGGGTTCTGTGCCAGGAACCAGAAAGGTAAACATTAAACAGTACCCTGTCAGATGATTAGTTGATTATATCTTTATGTGAATCTGGTCCTTTGAAAGAACCCAGAAGATTAGTAAAAGGAACCTAAGCAACAAAATCATTTCTAAGGCATGCATCTGTACAACTCTGAAAAGCTTGTCAGGATATATGAAATGTGCATCTTGATGCATAATAGAAACTAATCATAAAATTTTAAATAGGATAGTGACTGTCACAGAATCACCTTCAGTCATCAGTACCTACCCATGTTTGGAAAAGGACTGGATAAAATCTTCCATAGACTAAAACTAGATGAATGAGCCTCCATAGACCTATATCTATAGATATTTGTCAAGAAACTCCAGTGAAACCACTACAATCTGGTGAAAATGTTGCCAGTTTGGATCTTTCTGTACTGTTCTGCCAAAAGGTACTCAATTCTCTGTAAAACAGAATGGCTTCCTCTGTTTCTTATTGAAGAATTAAATCCTATCCTTATCACAGTGACACCAAAATTTTAAGCAGTTTAAGGTTTGATAATTCAGGGTACTGAGGTTTTATTACCTTGTATCCTTTGCTTTTGGTCTTTCTTTAATGTGCTGTTACCTGAGTCACTCTGGAGAGATTTAACAGTCTACAGCTGTGGACGTGTCTCTAAGATCTTTGTATACTAATTTTAACATCTCTAACTTGCCTCTGAGTAATTTGAAGTTTCGTTATAAGACACACTGAATCCAAGGCAGTGTCCCACATCTGGCAGAATTGCTTAAAACTAAGCTTACACAGAAATAGGTGGTTTTTTTTCTTTCAACCCAGTATGCATTTCTGAATATTAAAATTTTCTATTTCATGTGTTATCCTTCTGAGATTTATACATACAGAGAGACAAATTCATTTTCTTAAGATGGTTATAAAAATTATTTTGGGAAAAATTAAATACAGAGTGTGTTATCAGTATAGAGCAAACAGAGTGAACCAACTATCTATTTAGTGTGATGGCAAAATCCTAATCAAATCTCTCATGAAAGGAAAAGAGGAAAATATATAATCTTATACTTTGTTGAAACTCGTAGTAACGGTACTGCATAAATACAGAAGACAAAAAGGCTTTCACAAACCAGAAAAAAGCAGACCAAAAGACAGGGCTGTCACAAGATGAAAGCCCTGTATTGGAAGCCTTTACATGCCTCTTCTCACACCTTAAGCCTAAGAGAATTTCAGCTCAACATATAGAAACATCCAAGGAAGGCCTTCATACTTAATCTAGCTAATTTTTAAAGCTTCTATTCAATTTTCTCTATAAGAAGTGGCTTTTGGCAATCTTTATACACTTGTACCTTCATCTGGTATTCTCAAGGTCTGTTCTTGGGTTATTTTGTCCAAATAGGAAATTTGAATGCATTTATTAAATTTATCCATGTACTAGTATGATTTGAGATAGATAGATAGGTATAGATAGATGAACAGTTTCTTAGTTTTGGACAGAATAAGCAAATTTGAACTGAGAAATGGTGATTTCACTTGAATGTATAGTTTTAGTTCTATAAGGAAAACAATAAGTTACTAAGATGGTCCAAATAGTCTTTGGACATAATACAGAATTTCTGAATTTTAGAATAATACTGTCAATCAAGTCCCTAAAAACAACCATGGTAAATAAAAATTGCAAAATATGATTCACAAGTTAACACTAACTAATCTTTTCCAATTTTCAAATTTTTCATTCTCATTGAGAGCTCATTGAGAATGTCTTAACAGAAAACTGTCCTGAGACAGAGATAGTAAAACCATTATACTGACTGCTTTTTCAATGCACCCAGAGATAGAAGAAAGATCTGTTAAAGGATGCATAGCAATTTCTGCCAGAAGATTCCAAGGTAGAGAACAAATGCTTCTAAATTACCACTTGCCCTAGAAAGTTTGTCTTTGACACTCTATACCATTGTGTTAGTAATCTTTTCAACTGACTTCCTTCTTGTTCCACATATACATTATTTTTCCTACCTGTTTTCTTATCTTCTTACTTTTTTTTTTCTTTGACATTGGTCTTATTTTCTTTTTATATTAATGGGAAGAAACTTTATCTACAGTTCTTTGGCAGCTGTCTTTCATTTTTACATGCCTCATTCTTTTATCTTAATTAGCTGTGGCTTAGTCTTTTGGTTGTCTACCAATTCTTCCTTCATGTTCATCTATATCTACAGGTACATGAAATCAGAAAATAGTACTAAGAATTCCTTGCTTTTGTTTGTTCAATCCTTTTTTTTTTGAGAGTAGGATCCTTCTGTTATCATTAAAATATGCTGATGATTAAAAATCATCACACATTGTAACCCTCTGTGTGAATACCTGTCTGTACCTTATAGCTCTCATTCTGAAGACTGTCTTCCACTGATAAGTAACAATATTTTTGAGCAATCTATGCCAGTAATTGGGGCAAAGGACAAAAAAGAGAAAGAAAATAAAGAGCCCCTATTTTCCCTCAATATGTAGTTCAGTCCTCAAATGACTATAATTAAAAAAGTCATTGAACTTGTTTTTATGTTTACTTGTTTATATACTCCCACGTACATTACTGGCACACTTTTAATGAATTGGTCTCTGATGTTTTATAATCAACACTATTTTGTATACAGTCATCAGAACTCCATTTTATTTGCAGGGCCTTTTATCAAACTGATTTCTCATCAAATTGCATCCCCAAATTCTACTATACCAAAGATAATAGAATTGTAAAGATGTAATTTAAAGTCTATTTTGGGAATAGTCAGCTTCCATAGAATTTGCCCAAGGAAATGCTTGACCTGCAGAAACTTTATTACTAGTGATTTTGTTCTTTTTCTTGATTAGGTATCAAGTTGACTTTCAGATCCTGACCTCTTTCTACCAAGGAAATAATTTTCTTATGAACTTCTGAACAATCATGCACCACCAGGCACAGAATTTACAAGATAATTTAGCCATCTGTTTTTGAAGTATGCCTATCCTGTCTCCTCTTTTTTTTTTTTCCTTCTCTAATCAACCTTAATAAAATGGCAATTGCAACTTGTATGATGCTTCAGGCAGGACTAGAATGATAATGTATGCTATGAAATAAGAAAAAATTGTTTTTCAACATTCTGCAAAACCTTTTTTCTTTTGGCTGGTAAAAACACTTAGAAATACTAAATGAAGTAGGTGTGGGTGGATCTGGTGTGCTGCTTCTCCATCTTCTCATACTAGGATCTTAGCAAGCACACTTGCTCAAATCAGAATTTTTATGAGGCAATTTTGTAAATGCATAACAAAATAATACATTATTCTAAATGGCAATACTTTGAGCAAATTATTTATCTCAGTAATAATAATGATAATTATAATAATATGTTGTAGTTTTGTTAAAATCTTGAACTTAAACTATTCTAGAGTCTATTTCTTCTATTGTATTTAAGGCCCTCTCTTATAATGGGTTAAGGTGATTTTTAACCCAAATATTTAATGTAATGCCATAGTACTCCCATCCACTTATAGGTTTCAGATGACCACAAACTTCTGCTGGAGAACTTTCATTTGTGGTTCAAAATTTCCATCAAGTTCTAAATAGCTTTAAATATTTTTTGTCTGCATTTAGCTGACTGTGCTTTGAGGATGAGCACAGAACTGGGATAGAATCAACCAACCACCCATTACTCCAGTCACTCCCCTCAGTGACTCAAGCCAGAGCTGTTCTAAGGGCCTCAAGTGCCTGGTGAGGTGACTGGTGTTGCAAAGCTGTTTTGAGTTTAATGTTGCCAATGGAGTGAGAAAAGGGAGAGAAGGCCAAAAGAGATTTGGGTTTCCCACTAACTGCTCCTGGAGTTGTACAATAACCTAAACCATATTTCCGTTTCATGATTCAGTGTTTTGGGGTTTTTTCTATAGAAGTAAAGCATGATGAATATCTGGCTTACAAGACTATAAAATATGTCTTACAATTCCAGAGGTAGAGTTGCTGGTCCTGTCATGTGGACTTCAGTCACTAGGTGACCACTGTCTACCTATGCAGCAAATTTCAGTTCCACCTCTGCAAGATAAGAAGCTAAACAGTCTTTGATTTTTTTTCTTGCTATTCAGTGTTTCGGGGAGTTTTATATATATATATGGTCTACTGATGTTTAGAACCAGGAGGCAGAAATTTGAGTTCCATTATTCCTGTGAAGTGATCAAATAATGCTGTTAGCATTAAACAGATGTCACAAAAAGGTCTGTAAAGAGCCCATCCAGACTCTGTGATCATCAGTGGAAAACATGCATTTTCAAATTCACACTTAAAAACCTAGCATCCCAAGTGCAAGTTTTCAATGACGATTTTGGATCTTAATGCTCTTACCCTGGAGAAATAGGTGGTTCTGTTCCTTCCTAAAACAATTTCCAGTTTATAATGGGAATTTATTGGTTTCTAAAGAATGTGCTGCAATTTACTTGTAGTATGACTTATACCTTTGTTGTTTTATTTTCATTCTGATAATTAATGAATGTGGGTTTTTTGTGCTGCTAACCTTGGTCTGTATATGCTTGTTCTGAATTGTCTCAACCCTGAAATATAGAAAAAAGCTAGAGGGGAAAAAGTAGCAAGCTTATTTTTTTCCCTTAGTGTATTCCACACAAAAACATTTTTGCTTTTGCAGTTGAATAACAGTTCAACTGAATATCTCAGTTCACTTTGCATTAAAATGAAGAACCTGAGACAAAAATACAGGCTCTGTTGAAGGAACACATAGAGGTATACATGGGGGAAGACCTTTGTCACTGTATGCCACGACCTCTAATATTTCTTGATTCTAAGTGAAGCCTGCTAATTTTTTTTGTGGACAGTCTAGCAAAGAGTTCACTGAACCAGAAGTCAAGTACAGGACTTGGTTTCTGTGCAAATATGAATAAGATATTTCTTTATCCTCTGTGGCCATGTGGCTTTAGGGGATTATCCCCTGAAAAGTGCTGCAGGGTCAAAATCATTACTTTCTTTGTTTCACTACAGTCTTACTATAAGGTGGCTTTAATGTAAATACTTCAAATAACTGACTCTGAAATAAAGAAGGAATGAATTAAAATTACTTTGAAGTAGTTTCTTATTTAAAAAAAAATGTTTATTTTAAGTTGAAGGCATCTGTTGTACCTAGGCATTTCTTGTTAAATAGAGAATTCATAGTTGTGCTTCGTTGCCTCTACAATGGGAAATTTATTTTCATGAAAACCCTTGTCTAAAATTCCTTGATTTGAATTTATGTCTAGTGCATAGATATAAAATAATAATAATGATAATAACTATAATAAAAAAACACCTTTCAAACTAGCAAAAGGTCAGTGAATGTACAGTGTCCAAATGAGGGATATGAAAGTGGGGAAGGGCCTAGAGGAGAAGCCATATGAGACAGGCACTAATAGCTTCTCTCTGGTGACCAGTGACAGGATCCAAGGGAATGGCCTGAAGTTGTGTCAGGAGAGGTTTCAGTTAGGAAAGGTTCTTCACCCAGAGGGTGGTTGGGCACTGGAACAGGCTCCCCAGAGAAGCAGTCACAACACCAGACTGACAGAGCTCAAAAAGTGTTTGGACAATGCTCTCAGGATTCTTGGAGCTGTCCTGTCAGGGAAAAGATTTGGACTTCAATTATCCTTGTCTGTTACTTCCAACTCAGGATGTTCTGTGATTCTATGCATTATTTGATTTTACTGGTTTGAATTTACTACTAGACTACTTTAAATTAACTTAAAAAAAAATAATTCTTGTGCTTTTCAAATGGTTTTACATGTTCCTATCAGCTGCTAATATAGTTTTCTCATCTGTGTACATATTATGAGTACTGTTAGATCATCTTGTGCACAGGTGTGTCCAGGCAGTTCAATAAAATCCTGCTGTTATAAAAAAAAAAAAAGTTGAAAAATCAGCCTGTTTGGATTCCCAAAAGGAGGATAAAGGGATGGCAAGTGATTATGTCGTGCCAAGAAATGTTCAAAGGAGAGCAGGGACCGAATTATGGTGCTGTAGCTCTCTGTGTTTGTGACACAGGCATCTTTTCGGTGACATCAATTCTAGACTGACTGCAATGCAAGATCCTTTATTGTGTTGCATCTAATGTAGCGCAGTCCTAGCTTTAATATCCCACCAGTATAATGGCTGCAGAGAGTTTAATTCTTGATAGCTTTCCCTAAATGTGAGCAGGAGACAAATGCCTCATGAGTGGCTGTTTATCATTGAGTCATATCCCTGCGGAAAACAGTCATTTGAGCTAGATTTAAAATTAGAGAAGTCACAGACTTGGGCACTTACAGAGTTTCCCCCTTTACCCATAATGGAGAAGAATAATGAGTTTCAGTACAAATTGCAAAGGCTAAAAATATTGCTTTGTGCAATGAAAATTGTGTTGTTATATATCACCTCTCCCTTTCACTGACACTTTCAATCAGCTTGTCAGCTTTTACTGGTAGATAATTTGATTAAAGCTGTGCACTGAGTAAGGCTTTTTGCTCAATTGTATACAGCAAAAATACTGCTTGTGTCAGGACCAATTAATAATTCCAAGCATGTTTTCATACCCGTGAAAAGTTGCTACAAACACTTCTTCCATGAAACACTAGGATCCATGAGAATAATGTTAGCAGTAGGGACTAATAGCATCTTTTGTGGCTGGTCTAAAGCTATTACAGTAACCAGCTGATGAATTTAATGACAGATGACAAATATCTGATACATTACGATACCTGTGGACATCTGGCAACCCATTTAAATCTTCATTTCTCATGCTTGCTGTTAACCTTCAATAAAAGCTGCAAAATTATATATAGATACTAGTCCATGCTAACATTTCTCCCTCCTCACCTTCAAGAATAAGGGGGTCTGGCAGTTAAAACATTTGATATTTAAAAGCTTTATCTATGTTCTATTTTTTTTATACTTTTTTCTTCTTGAGACTATAAATGCCTGTGATTTTCATGACTTTTACAATCCAAAGAACATATTATTAAAATGTATGGGTAGAAATATATGATAAGGAGAATATGAAATGCAAAGGAACTTTTCATTATAATGACAGAATCTCAATTTCAAAATAGCTGTTTCTGAGGCTGATATTATTGGACACCCACAGGATCTTCCTATATTTTGTTTACTGGACATGATATGCCATCTGGGAAGTGCAAATACAGCTCTAGAGTCCACCTTAACCACAGGATCCGAGCAGCTGAAAATTAAAGTAATGAAAAAATTAATTTGGCAGACACTTGAGTAATTTGAGAAAAGTGTTTGTTGTTTAAGCTGCTTCCATTCTACCCAACCCTCTTTCACTTTAGTTACTAATATTTGCTCATAAGTTATAGAAAGCTTATTCATTGCCATGTTAAATAATTTAATATTATTAACCACTTTTTTCCTTTAAAGATTTACAAAATTACCTTTACTCCACAAAAGCATAAACTACACATTATATTTGTCAGGGGAAAATCCTACCTGTGAACACATTTTCTTTATTTTTAACTTTGTGATATCTGTAGCACAGCAAACCTACCACAGGAATCTCTAATTAGTTCTTGATTATTTTATAGTTTATATAGTGTTATAACTTGCACTGTCTCTTTGGCTGCAGTCAATATGGAAAACAAATATAAAAGACAAAGAGTAAAATTCATTTGATGGTCGATTCAGTTTTAACTATTTATTATGGGAATAAATATATGAAGCATTACTAATTCAGAAGATTTCTCATGATCTTGAACTGTAATCAACAGATTCATTAATAAGACCTTGTAGGATTCACTCAATTCCTAATTATTTTCACTAACTCCTGATTAATGTGCATTACTTTACTGCTAGGCTTGTCTTTAAGTACTGGTAATGGATTAGCTGTATATTTTTCATGTTTGCATTAATTTATTTTTACCAGAAACCCCTTTCTACTAACAAACACAAATATTCCTAGTTTCCTAGTTTTACTGATTTTTCATGCATATTCAATATCTAAATTGAAAAAATGACATTCGTGGTATTTTTTTAATTGTATCATTTAAAAAAAAAAAAAAAACAAAAACAAAAAGCAAAAACAAAACAACAACAACCAAACAAAAAGACCCATAGATTATATAATTGCATATTTGCATATTTCAACAATTGATAACATTTTTAACATCTCATGAAGAAATTAGATTTCCATAAAGATGTATTAGAAGAAGAGAAAAACTATGCAATACTGTCTATTCCCCAAGAATTGTACAGGTAATAAGTATAAATTCAGTGATTCAGTGTCTGGCAGCACAGTCTTTTTCTTTTTTTTTTCTTTTTTTTTTTTTTTTTTTTTTTTTTTTTTTTTTTGATTCATTTAGAAAGATAAAAGATTCTGGTTTGGGTCTCATGGGTTGTATTGGTGGCTGGGGTAGAGGCATGATTGAATGCACTCTTAGATGTGTCATGCTTCACAGGGAAAAGAGGAGTAGATGAATGGATCCTCATACAAATGATGATGATATCTGAGGACTGTCAAGTGAAATCCTACAGTGTAGAAGCCAATAATTCAGCTGCCTTACTAAGGTTCTCAGAAAAAGACATTTTTCAGTGAAAACATCAATTGTTTTCATCTTGTTTCTGTTTTCAGTCCCTGCTTCTGACGTGCTGACTTCATAAAAGTAAGCATGTGTCCATTTCTCCATCTATAGAATGTGTGCCTAATATATTAGAGCTTGACAGCAAAGAGCTTTGAGATCTGGTATTAGAAACATACAATACAGTAACTTGCTATTGCATATCTCTTTAGCAAAGGAAAGTGCTTGGAAGTAAGACACTACCTATAAAAAACCTTTCTGATCTTCTTTTTCACTGCAGTTAATGAGTCTGAGACTATTCTTGTAAGTACTGTTCCAAAGGACATATTGGGGAAATCAATGTTTCTTGTACTGATGGTTGTGATACATGTGATACTTGGTTCCATTACTGAAGTCACAGTGCTAGGTTCAGAACAGATAGAGCCATAGATTCAGTAATAGATAATCTGGCTTGGAAGGAATCTTTAAAGGTCCAAACTCCTTCCAATGAGCAGGAACATGTTCCACTAGATCAGGATACTTAGTCCTCCATTCAACCTGACTTTGAATGTTTCCCGGGATGGGACATCTGCTGCTTCTCTGGGAAATATGGTACAGTGTTTCACCACTGTCATTGTAAAATAAATTGCTTCCTTGTATCTAGTCTGAGTCTGCCCTCTTCTAGTTTAAAGCCATTACCCCTTGCCCAATTGATACAGGCCCTATTAAGTTTATCACTATCTTTCTTAGAAGCCCCCTCAAAGTATTGAAAAGCCACAACAAAATCTCCCCAGAGCTTTGTTTTCTCCAGGCAGAGAACAGAGGTATTTTTTCTGTATCTAACTTTCAGGATGTCCAGCAACCATCAGAACATCATATTCTTAATGATTCTTGCTTTGTGGGAGCTCATATCGGATATAGCACAAGAGGACTGAAGTAGATCAGTTACTGTTCTTAATTCCTTTGGATTTTTTATGTGTAAATAGTTATTTTCTCCTACCTTTGAGAGACAGAAAACATGAAGCCCCTTTCCCACAAGGAGAGAGGAAGAGGACACCACAGCATGCCACTTAGACATTGTATTAAGGGGACAGATAAAAGAAAACATGCACATACACAGATACACTATTAATGAGACCCATCTCTCCTGCTGTGATGAGCAGGCATTATTGAGCTCAGGAATCCACAGCTCTGGCCATTGTCAGCACTGGGCTCTAGCCAGCAGCTTGTAACAAACACAAAACTGTTGTACCTCTGGTCCTCTGCATCCACATAGTGGATAGGGGTGTATAGGTGTTTTCATAGACAGCTTTTAGCACAGCCTTTCAATCAAATCACTGTAGAATACTGTCATGATGCATCTTTCCAGTATTTTCTGCTACCGTTTTCCTGTCAGTTGTCCATGGCACATGCTGAGGCTCATTGGGCTCTCATCCTTTTCCTAGTGTTCTTTTGAACAGAGTTCCAAATTTGACCTCTGTTTGCATTGTACTCCTGGTCAGGTCAAGTCAAAGGAGTGTGTTTTGGCACCTTCTGTACATCTTTGAGGAGACTTCATGTATTTTATAATGAGTATGTTTGAGACAAATTTGAAACAAAGTAATATGCATTAAGAGGAGAAATTAGTTTTTCTATGCATACAAGTACTAAATTGAGCAACATTTGCATTCCAGACCTGATAATGCTGCACATAATATCATATCTTAAAGAAACCCAAGCATTTTGCTTGTAAATAAGACTGAAACTAATATGCCCACTTTTTTGTTATTATTTTCTAGATGACATATTAGTAACTATTCAGGGCATTTAATAAACTTTCACAATTAATGAAATAAATGCTCAAAGACACCAACACTGGTCTGTTGTAAAAGCATTAGAATATTGTCAGGCTTCAAGAAAAGCAATGGGTACTAGGCCGATTTACATTGTGATACTCCCAGACAGTGTTCTTGGGGAGTAAAATATATTCTGCATGTTAATCCCAAAACATTCAGAGCTTTACTCCTGTAAAGAGAGTATTAGTTATATATCCAGTAGGTTTTGTAATAGTAAAATGAAAAATCATGCCTTTGTATCCAAAACAACCAATACAACATATTCCAAAATTCTGACTTTTTAGGTGTAATCAACTTGTTGTTATACCACAGGCACTTATGTGTATGTGCCAGCTCTGGATAAACCCTGTGATATGATATAGTGGAGATATATGTGTGTATATATGTGTGCGTATTCTGTAGAATATAATTAGTATGGACAAAACTAGAAAATATGGCGCTGCTTCAAAGATGCTTACCAATTACTGTAGAGTTAATAAATCTGGTTTCAGATTAATGAAATTTAACATTATATTGTTTCAGCAATTTGAAAGTACACATGTAGCATCCACTTGCCTATTTTGCATTCACAATTTTATTATTTTATTTTAATCTAGATAAAATAGCAAAGGTTTAAAGCTAAATTTATTAAAATCTTAGGCTTTTAGATTAGACATTTAAAAATATATTAAAGAGCACAATTTTTTACATGCAATTCACAAGTAAATTTATCTCCGTGTCCTCTTCAGGTGTACTGCTAGTATCAGAAAAATTAGTGCCAGAATAACCATGTTTTGCTTGCAATCTGAATTCCAATAACTTTACATTATTGTGTTGCATTTCATTCCTATTTTCTTCATTCTAAACCATGTTTACTCTTCAGTCTTTGCTCTTTTTATTTGTCTATTTATTAAATTTGATTGTATTTTTTCTGTTTTATAACCTGATTAATATATGAATTCTGAACCTTTATGCAAAGATTTGTTTCTCTGGTGATGCTTATTTCATCTCCAGACTAAGTTAGCTGTTAAAAGCTCATTTTTCATTACAAATTATTTAATCTTTTTTATTTATTTGCAGAAACTCAACTTTTTAAAATGTAAGTAGTTTTTAAAAGTAAATAGGTTGTAAGATGCATTTGGCCGTGTCTTATCTTGCCTATAAGATCCTTCTTTTAAAACTAGAGAATAAAAACAAACAAACAAACAAAAAAGTCCAGAACTTTTCCCAAGAACTCTTATAAATTATTTCTGGTTTTGACTCGAAAAAAGCATCACCCATTGGTGATTTGTTAAGTTTTCCCACCACAATTAAAAAGGAAATAGAGTTCTTATTGCAGATTTTCATACTCAACAAAAGTCCTACTCAGATTTCTCAGATATACTTTGAGTTTTTTGCAGTGCTTTCTGTAATCCATTAGTGAGTTACAATGACTGGTCAGGCAGAATAGATTCTCCCAGTAGGCAGCCTTTGTCACCTTGCAAAAGCAAGGGAAGCAAGTGATCTGACCTTGTGCCATAAATAAAGTGTAAAAAGTGGGATGCTGAGGTTAACATCAGTTCAGTTCATCTTTGTTGTCAAGGATGGCCTGAGTTTTTCAAGGTAGCCATGCTTAACTCAATGTGGGTGTGTAAAGGGTACCCTTTAGGGGATACAAAGCTTTTTTGGTGTTACAGTGATTGCAGGGACTTCCGTAAGCATACAGCATTCCCTCTGAATGACATGCTCCTCTTTTCAGAGTTATTTCAGTTGGAAGTTAGATCAAGAATGCTGAAACTACCTGTGTTGAACTCCTCCTTAGGGTCTGCTGAATTTAAGAAAAACGTAAAATGTAGTGCTTCTCACGACTGCTGCTATCATTTCTTCCCTCAAGGATACAATCATAGGATTTATGAGTGTCTGTTTAATGTCTCCTGCCCAATTGTCACCTGTAACTGTGATACAGATACAGTCAAGAAAAAATTCCTGAACCAGTCAGGCTTAGGAAAGAAAAAAATTATTTAGCAGGGAAAAATAGGAATAAAAATTTCTGTGGGAAAATTTTGCTGACTCGAACTTGTAAAAAGCAGTCATTTTGCAAGACTTACAGATGATGGGTAAATCTATAAGCTTGGTGAGAAGTCCAGGGGCTGGAACAAAAGAGTCACTGTGGTTTCCTAAGCAGATCCTTGGGATTTTTGCAGTGTGTTTTAATCATGACACAGTTGCTGGAGGGGGGGGCTAGACTAGACAGAGCAATGATTTGTGACTTTCTGTAAACCGTGGAAAGATGGGGATTAAGTAATTCCAGCATTTAGCTGAGGGAATGGAATTACATAGGCCGAGGTGTTGAATGTTTAAGTAGAAGACAAAATTGCTAAGAAAAGAGTCAGACTAGAAGTAGAGATACCATAATGAAGCCTTTAATCATAATGAAGCGTTTAACCCTGATCTCCATAGAAACTTTTTTGTTTGTTTAGATATTTGGGGTTTGTTTGATAGATTGTAGGGATTTTTATATGAAAAATGAAAACAACCTCAAAAAACTTTGACAAGGGATACACTGTAGGAGCGGACACATTTTCTCCTCTTCCTAAATCCTTCTCCTATGTATATTTATTTTTTATTCTTTAGCAGCTTGCTTTAGGTTCCAGCTGCAGCCATCTAACAGTGTGAAACTGAGGATACAACTCAACTGATATGACACAGTTACTTTTTTTTTCCCTGTAACCTGTGCAGTTTCTTAGGTGAGCTTGGCATTTTACAGATGTGTGGACACATGGTCCATTTCCCCACAGAGCTGTCTGAAAATGTGTCAGCACATACAAGAGATCAGCTTAGGACAGGAAAAGGAAAGTGAGATTTCTGGGAAGGATGGTATTATGACCAGCCCTAGAAGGTGAGGGTAATGCAGGTTGTTGTTAATAGATCCTTTGGGGCAGATTAGAGTGAAAGGACACTGAATGACCATGTTTCTAAGTATGTATATATATATTGATAGATATAGGTATATACCTGTAGGGTTTATTTTAAAATAATTTCGTTGCAATAGAAATTAGATATGTAGCCATTTTCGTTATTATTATCTATAGTGAGATAGTGACACAAAAGCATAAAAATGTCACCTAAGAAAGTGTACGAGCGAGAAAGAGAAAGAAAGGATAAGAGTAGAAAAATACCACCACCCATGGATCTGTGATAAGACTTGATTGTTGAAAAGTGATGGTTGTAGTCTTGTCAATGGTCTTCATCTATGAAGGGTAGGGGAAGCCCACGAGATAAAGATTTCAATGGGTTAATATACACTCAGGCTTGGTGGGGACCCAAGTACCACTCTTGAGGGAAGGAGCTTTAAATCCTCTGGTGGAAGGCTTCAGAAACTAGTCTGGGGGCTCTTTGGGGGTCTTTTATGGGTTATCTTACCTTCTGAGACAGGGCAGCTGCCTCTCAGGTCAGCTCAGGTGGGCCAGTTATGTCACATTAGAAGGGATGAACAATGTCAGGCCTACATGCAAATGTGAATGCTCTCTGTGACTGTAACCTTCCCCAAGGAGGGGAATGGGGGTGTGAGGCAGTACTGTTGGCATGATAAAAAGCACTACCCCACCCAGCTCACAGGACCTGCTACTTATCTGCCTCAAAGCCTGGCTTGTCGCCTTTGGTGGTGGGTGTTCACCCCCTCTGTCATATGGGGACCAAAGGCTTGTTACTGCACACCCAAACACTCACCTCTTCCCCTCGGGGAGTGCAAACCTGGCCTCAGAAAAGCACCCTGCTCCCTCCACAAATGGAATTTGGAGTCATTAATCATCAACATTTCAGTCTCTCACAGACTGTTTTTAGTTTTATATGTTTGATTTAGTTCTATGTATTTATGCAGATAATAGTCAACTAATATTTAACTACTATGGTAGTCTAAAAAATAAAGTAGATTGCTTGAACAGATTTATTTCTGAATGTATTCCTGAATGTCAGAGATCTAGTAAGACAAGATATTGAGCCTGTGATATCTTAGGATACTGCTGAGATTCTTCAATGTAAATGGAAAATTCTGGACACAATCTGGGATAGATTGTATGGAAATCTGATAGACCTCGCTTGGATGTGTTACTAAGGATAACACTAGAGGCAGCATTGGTAGCCGCATATGTCAGTTATTAAAAATGCTGAATTTTAATGGTACATCATCACTGAGATAAGCTAAGTATAGAAACTGAAGACTTTCAAGTAGAATTCAGCCTTTCTGTATTATGTATTTACCTCAAGAATATTTCTGATTAGAAAGGTTCAGAAATAGGGGGTCAAAAATGGAAACTGGAAACTTTTCTACCATGAATACCAGGTTTGATTTGAATGTCCCAGAAATCAAATATCTTCTCTTTATTTTCTGTTTCTCAGACCTAAGTGTTCTTACAAGAGCCCTGCATGATTTGCAATTTTAGCTTAAAGTCATAAGCACAGACAACAATTCAGTGCCCTGTATAGCTGTAAAACGTCAGTGGCAGTCTTGGTACTGAAGTCATGATGCACTGCGCAGAGCCAATCCACTTGATGAGAGTTGTTGACCTCCTATATTGAGATTTAATCTGTTTTCCATTTCAGTATGAAAAGATATTTTAACTTGGAGAATTACTAGAGAATATCTAGGACAGCTCTCAATTTCCATAGATATCTCTTCACTGAGATGCTTATGGTTTTCATTTCTCTATTCTAAAATCTATTTATAGAGTAGCCTTGTGTATATCAACAGAGATCGCATATTGCACCATCAACATTTAATCAAGATATTCCAAATAAAAAATGGGATTCTGCTTGAAGGATTTTCAGTTTTGTATTTAATTACACTTAAGGTCTAAACTAAGTGGCCTCTGCAATTTTTCATAGGACATTAAAACGGTTGATCCGGGGGTTGCCCGCCCTGCCCGGGTGGCCAGCCTGGGGGGCAGTCAGGACCCCCGGTGCCGTTTTAAGATTTGACCGGATAGCGAGGGGTCCCGGTCTCCGGTCCTAAGGATCGGCTCCGATCTTGCAGGGTCCGGCAAGCGCCCTAGCCGCGAACTATCTGGCAAGCACAGCCTGATTCTTATCAGGCGGTTCAGCTCTTCAGCTCTCAGTGATGTTCAGCTTGCTGCTTGCCAGATACCCGTTTTCTGCTAGCTCAGGGGAAAGAGACGAGAAGAGCCGACCCCGGAGTATTCCACGAGTTCTTTATTGGGGGTTCCGTGAAGGGGTCCAGGAACGGCGTCTTCCGCCGAAGTGGGCAGAAGTAGGGGTTTTTATAGGGTTAGGTAGGATTGGGATGACTAGCCAATAGTCTGAGGTCTTGGTGATTTGACCTATAGTCTTTGGACATCTGGCATGTAGCCAATAGTGTTACAGGGAGATAACAGAGGGTCTTAGGAAATAGGGTTTAGTACATGACTAAGCATTTTCTCTCCACGGGGGCCTTGCTATATGCTCAAAGATAGCAACAGGACATCTAGGAATAAAAGGAAAGAATTCATGGGCTGAGTTTCAGTTCAATTTTGAAAAGTAAATGAGGGTATTGCCAACAGTTTCAGCTTACCAAAATGTGGTTAGTATTGATTATAGTGAGAATTTCTGTAGTTTCTTTTAGGTATTTACATCTTGAATCCTGTCTCCAATATATTTCTTATCTCTTGTGAAAAAGCTCTCAGAGCATGTGAAATCTCTGTCAAGTGAGGTGACCTCGAGGCACAGTGGACACTGCCATTTTTAAGAGTGTTTCACCACATTTCCAACAAATGTAACAGCCAAAAGTGGAGCCTCACTGAGTGCAAAGCCTTGAAAAACCATGACAACAGCAGGACAATATCTGATATTCAGATCTGTTAAGTTAACTAAGAACCTTTAGTTTTATGCTAGATACACATTTAAGACCTATGCAGGGTACTATCACCTTTTTAAAAATACATTTGGTGTATTTTTGAGTAAATTTTGAAGGTGGGGATAGAGATGAACTGAAAAGTGTACTTTTGGTTACTGGCATGCAATTTACATACATAATTGCATTAGAGCTTGCTGTGGATCAATCTCATTTATTGTGTGAAATAGAACTTGCACCCCTTAGACTACTGGCAATGAGTAAAAAGAGGTCATGGCCTTGTAAGCCTTCCTTCTCCAGCTGATCTAGCAGAACCAGTCAATATGTTCTTGCTGTTCTGGCCAGATGCCACCTCCAAGAATCCAAAGTTAACCAGCGTACTTTGTAACAGTTCCTTGCCTTTTTGACGTGGTCTGTAATGTTCTAATATGTCATTTAAGCGTGATGCTTTAAAATGGCAGCATGTGGTAGCTATTGTACATTTTGTTTTATTTTCTGCGAAGTCTTTCAATGCAATTTTCCTTAACACTTGGTACAACCTATGAAGTGCCAGAATTATTAGCTAATGTTTGTCACCTTCTTAAGCTCAGGTATTATATTGGACTTAATACATGTATAAAAAGCTTCTGAATAGCGATTCACACCATTAAATGCTTCTCAAATTGCCATAAAAGGTTTGCCTGCTCATCTCAGTTTGAAGCAGAGAGTGTTCACTGCTATAATAGATTTTCTGTGATCTACAACGACAGGTTTATAGGTGTTAAGCATCAAAAGGCTTTTTCTAGTTCAGTATTATAGGTATAATCACTTTAAGACCACTAAAATAGTTAAATTGCTCAACCTCTCATATGTGGAACAGTGTTACAGCTCAGTGATGTTATGTTAAATGAGGAACCAAAGGTAGAGTGAGCTCCAGGGAGATAATAAAAACTAAGTGTATTATTTGGAATTAGTACACATAAACTAATTCTGAACTTCCCCTTGCAGTCCCATCAATAGTTTTGTTCTTGTAAACAGCCATAAGGAATTTCTCACAATCTGTATGTCCCCATTAATGGAAAACAGTTTTGCTGTAAGAGTATTAAACAGAAAAGAAAGGTCTATTTTGAAGCATATCTATAAGAATCTCATTCATACACTAATGAAATGAAATGTGGGGTATCTGGGTATGTGTCAGAATAACTAGAAAACTTAAAACTTTTGCTGACTGTTTTATGGCTTCCTTTACTTTCATACTATTCTCCACAGACAGTTAAATCAAATGGCATTACCTTAGATTTACTCATCCACTGTACTCAGGTGGAAGAAAAGGATAATAAAACTCTCTTGCTTATTCTGCAGCGTATTACACTTGTGTGTCTGGTTTTAATCCCTTTGAAGAATCTTTAGTCTTGTAAGTTACTGAATTTTGCCTTTGTGCCTAAGAGAAAAAAATGCATTATTTAAACTCTTGTCCTTTATCGTTAGATAACCTGTCTACAGGATGGGAGCATTAACTTGCTGAGTAAATTCTCTTAAAGAAAGTTAAAGCTGTAGGTTTTAAATTAATTCTCCTCTTCTCATGATCGTGGTGCCATATTCTCATTCCTTTTTAAATATTTTTCTGAAAATACAGCAATCTGAACCTTAGACAACAGCTGAAAGGTGAAAATTGAAAGGGAACATTGAAAATTTTGAGAACAAATGCATTTATATAAAAAACAGTCTTCTGTAAGCAAAGGGAAAGATAAAGTTAGGGTTTACCTACAGGTATCAGAGTACTGTGGTAGGTTTACCATCCTTGCTGGCTCTGAATAATTAGCTCTTTTCAATGATAAAACAGAGGGAAGACTTTATGAAAGACACTGGCTCCAAGTTGGCTACATTTCATGACAGAAATGAACCTCAACGAAAAAAACATTAATTTTGCACTGTGATCTCTTTTTATTTTAACCTTTATATGTTGAGCTTCCATTGCACTGATGATGAGAACTTGGTCTAGAGGGAGTTTAGTTTTCTTTAAAGAAAATCCCTCCACATGTTCAGTGAAGTTCATACCTCTAAATGTAAGCACAATTGCATCACACTTAACAAAGCCAATAGCAGCTACAAGGTCAAACTGTCATGAAATGATCTACTGCTACTCCAGGCAAGAGAACACTTTACTATCACATTAACTGCATCATCTGGAACACAGGAGGCAGTGGAGCATCTTTGCAGTTATTCCAAGTGAAAATAAGTTATTCCAAGTGAATATATCACATCTTTTTTCTGAGAACAAGTATTTTTTCCCTTTTTCCAAAACTCTGAAGTAGTTCACTTTACAAGAAAAGTTGTGTCTACGCTAATAGTGAAGTGCTAGGTCAAGAAAGTTTCAGTTCACAGTTGTCATGATTCAGTTCTTTAAGGACATGCTGCTTGCATGCCGCTATAGCTGTTCTTGAGGAGCAGCTATAGATATTGCCTAAGAAGAACTGCCTACCACTCCCACTAAATTTTGCAGTGGACAAGCTCAGGACTCTTTCTTACTGAGGAGATCAGAAGCTACAAAAATATGTGCCAGATGGACCAGGCACAAAGTACCCCAGCTGTTCGTAGTGAAGGTGAGTTCACAGCTTGGTTTGAGCTTAATAATGATGCAGGTCTTCTTGTCTATAGCTCCATGCCGCTCTCCAAGTCTGGACCTCACAATGGCCTTTGTTCCCCACAGTGCAGAAAACAGAGTTTTGGACTTGGGTATATTTTATACACCAATGTCTGAAATGTGCTGTAAAAGCAAACAGAAGCATCTACACTACCATTAAGAGACATCATCTGAAAAATCTCCCCATCAGCAGTGGCCCAAAGTTAGTTACTTCTTGAATGAGCAAATGAAAGTCTCCAAAAACATTCAAAATCATATAGGAAGCTGGACAGAAGATATGCACAAAAGACTCTCCTTAGGGTTGCTTGTTTGCCAACAGAGATTAAGAAGAAATCAAATGAATATAACACTATCAGTAATCTAAACAGATATATTTAAACTTTTCATCACTAAAAGACACACAGACAGAACTTGCCTAGTGGGTAAATGAACCTGTCAAGCAATATCAACTACGTCTTTGTGTTATAGGGAAATTTATACAGATTGCTGTAGGTATTTATTGTTCTCCTATAACTCTGATCCTTGTTGCCAAGCAACCACAGCCATTTTGTTACATGTATTCAATATGAACTACTACTGCATTTTTTTTCTTGTCTTAATATTAATTGTGACAAAATTCATCAGCTTAAATGTAGTTTTTTATTATGGTTCTCCTCACCATTACAGATAATCCATATTGAACAAGCTGTGTGAAAAAAGTCTTAAGAGCAACAGAAGGTGTTGGAACCCAGGGGGTTCCTATGGCATCTCAGAATGATCCAAACCCTGTTCAGGAGGCTTTTCAGCCTTGCCAGAGGTGTCAGAGAACCTGGATTGATACTGGGAATGCCTGTGGCTTTGATTTTTATCCATGAGACAAATTACTAACTTATCAGAAGAATTGCAAGTCATCAGAGTTTAAAGAGTAGAATAGTAATAATTATAGATGAAAAGG
>VXBU01000197.1:59173-76390 GCA_013400315.1 Bombycilla garrulus | reverse complement strand
GCAGGGCAGAGAAATCTACTTTTGATAAGGAACTAATAAACTGCCTTGAGAACACGAACTAAGGACTCCAGAGTGCTTCTTTGTCTCAGACAGCTGATGAGAAAAGGACTTTTTGTACACTGCTGGAGAACCTGGGACAGGGAAGTCTCTGGCAGAAGGCATAAATGAAATGCTTCTATGACAAAATGTAATGCTGTTAAAGTACTATATATATGAAATTTTTGAGACACTATCTTTCCATCAGGAACTGATCAATAGCTGAGGATAGAGAAAAATTTCATAAAGTTAGTTTGGTATATACCCTTCCCATTTACAAGACATAAAATAGATGAAGTCGACATTAAACAGTTATAGAAGGCTGCTATTTTTGATAGTAGAAAAGTAGATATGTTAACTTACACAAACTAATGAGACACTGGTAAATCAGACTGTGTTTTTATTTAGATTATGTTTCTACTAGAAATCATATCTGAGATCAAAACACAGCTAAAGTTTGGGACTCATCATGCTCAAACCTCTGAGCAGTTCCTGTGACAGATTTGATAAATCTGAAAGACAAATCTGAAAGACAATTTGCAACACTGAACCTAGCGTAGTCAACATATTAAATATGTGGTTTCTTGAGTTTTCTACTAGCTTGGAGTCAATGTTAAAATAGCCTTTTTCCCTTGATAATCTGTAGATGAAACTGAACATTTACTAAAATATCTTCCAGGAGTGAAGCCTTTTTTGTTACCTTGGCATTACTAGCAATTTTAAAATGTTTTTAGAGTGAAGTTTCTTGACACACTCCATTTGATTCTGATGGCTGAAAAGTAAACAGTCTCTCAAGACTTTGAAAAAATGGTTGGTTTAATTTCCTAATATTTTAAGGACTTGCTCAGCAGAAGAGGGGGTGCAAGGTACTTGGCTGTAATAGATTATTTTTCATAGCATATGAAATTAAAATATTACTGGTTCAATAATGCCAGAGACTTCTGTTTGGAATCACCAATGGATAAAATTTTACTATATATTATTACTTTCTAGGTTAACATGGGAACTAGGACCAGAAACAATTCAGTGATGAGTAAAATCCTGATGCAGTATCTCTTCTGTCCTTCAGCTGAACATAAAAATAGGACTTTCTCTAATCAAAGTTCGACTACACAATTTAGTGCTTTGGGTGTGTTTTGAAAAAACAGTAAAGAATGGGGTAAGGGAATCAGTGATATAAAATCTGGAGGACTGTATTGAAGGACTATATGAGACAAACTGAGTATTGCCTTCTTATTTCAGTGTTCAGAAAAGCAGTAGTAAAACTTACTTCTTTATTTTATCTAGAAAACCATAGTACTTGATTCTTAAGTTCATTGGATTTCAGATCGTCTCCATTCCTTGAAGTTGAAGCTTCCTTCTCTGAGAGATTAGGTGATTTGGAGGGACTGTGAGAGAAGATGAAGGTCAATATTTCATTCAATTGAGCACTTTTTGTACTGCACGAGTGAACAGATACCTCTCAGAACCTTGCAGTTGTATGTTTTTTACCAGTTTTAGGGCCAACATTGCCCTAGGCAGCTCCTTTTCTTTCTTTCCCTGGCTTTCAAGGACATTTGAGGTAAGTACTAATCATATCAGAAAAATCAGCTTTACTGACTAAATTTGGAAGAAATACTGTTTATCTTACACTCGATCATTTAAGATATCATTAAGAGAGCATGGTGCTTAGCAAGACAGCATAGTGCTTAGCAAGGCTGTAGACATCATCATGACTTACCTTGGAGATTAATGATGTTTTCCATATGGGATCTAGGTAATCAGTGCAGCCCAGTACATATGCTGTCTGCCCTGACCTGGCAATTCAGGGGCTTAGACTCGCTCTGGCCTGATCTGTCACTGGTTTAACCCCTGTGCTGGGGCCAGATGCTGCTGCCTCCCCTGCTCCAGCTTCAGCTTTAGGGTTGTCCCCACTGGGGAAGGGGTAACATCCCTACCTGTCACTGCCTGACAATGCACAGCCCTTTTTGTGCATGGGGTTCATGTAGGCCTGGAGGGAACTGTAAGGCTGAAGCTCTAAGGCAGTCTGGGAGAAGGAAAAGTGCTGACAGAGGGAAACACTTAAAAAGAACCCAAAGCAGTGACCAAGCCTGAGGAGAAAGAAATGTGACAGTTTTTCTCGTGAAGACCTGAGGATGCTGACAGCTGACTGTGACCCCCTGCAACCTCTCACCCCGATCACTCCTGAGGAATACTGCAGAGTCCACTATAGGACTCAGCAGGACACAGGAAGGATGAGTGTAACAGCTAAGAAAAGGATCAGATAACACGAAAACTTTATTACATAACAATTTTAATATTAATACAGCATTTCCATATTAATTACATGGCATATGCTATGAGACCTTTAAAACACTGATGGCTAGTCCCATGTAAATGCTGTTTTCTCTTTCACCTTAGGCAGGATCTGGAGTCTGACACTAGACTGCCTTTATGCAAAGAAATAGATGGTTTTAGGGTGTGATTCATCTCAAGAAATGCATCTAAAATTATTCAGGTAAATCATGTTAGAGAAGTTCATCTCTCCTCATCCACCATAAAGCAAATCTGAGTAATACCTCCTTTCTCCCAGATAAGTGCCCTCATCTAAGGCTACACAATCTATACTTTCCTCCTCACTTACATTTTTCATGAATTTTGCTACTCTGAGGGGCAAAATGCCCTCTGTGTAGTTTTCTATCTAGTAGCTGGGACATTTGATAATATATAGAGGATAGAGATATTGAGTCCTAGACCTAGAAAAAAAATTAACCTGGGTCTCCACTGGCTGAACAGTATAATAATTGCTTTGTAGCATAAAAGATGAACAGTGCCACTACCATCACCTTTGTGGAACTGCTGTAAAAGAAAATAATGAACCCTGTTTAGTTCTTTGAAAGTGCAATTGTGCATGTCAACACACAGCATAAAATTCTGGCCTTCAGCATCCAGGTGGACAGATCTGCATGCAATCCTTAATCCGATACCTGGCAGTTGAGGAGGGCTTAGTATCCCAGCTACTGCCTTCCCGGGTTTCTATTATCTAGTGTGGGGTAGGTTCCTGCTTCATTTTTAGAAGGAACTTTTCACTTTGGTTTATTGCTTTAAAATGCTTAATTTCACAATTACTGCATATTTCTTGATCCTATTTTGAGGGGCAGAAAGACACAGTGTAGGGATTTGGTCATGATCACTCTAGAGGAGATGCTGTTCAGTCAGTAATTCCCTGAATTATATAAGGAAACAAAAGGATATTCATTATGTAGCAAACTGAATTTTTAGATAGGTATTTTTACAGTAGTTTTGATTATTTGACGCATGGCATATCTGATTTTACTTTTTTTTGTCAGACTAAGAGGTCTAAGCCACTAAAGCCATGTTATTTCTTTTTCTTTTTGCTTTTCTAGGCATAATGCAACTGATATAAATAACCACTGCTTTTCACAGACTTCACTTGCAAATATATCTCTTCTTGATCCTTACAAATGTTTTCTCAGCCTGGATCCAAAAATTATGCATTCTTTTTATAACACAGGTTTCCTTAGTTTTTAAGATGACTTAAATTCCATCTTCTCTGTATAGGTGGTACAGTTGTAGTCAAAATCTGTTACAATACAGAAGTCCTCTAAGGTTTCTAGCCAGGTGAAAGCCTTATTCACTAGGCCATAGTGAGATGTCTTGTAGATCTCCCTCCTTTTCTCCGTCCCAGTGGATTTTACATTCGCTTCTGCAGAATGGCATTATTAAGACATGTATATGATCCATGACATGCCTAAGGAAGTTGAGAGCTGCTGGTTAAACTTCTCCAGGTAAAGGGGTTTTGTAATAAGTATGTCTCCACCTTGCTTATAAATGTGTGCAAATTGTCGTGTATTCAATATGCCTGCTACACATAAGAGTGGGAAATGCTTTTAATTCCTTCACTGTGCTTCTCAGGGATGAGAAGCCTGCTTTTTTGCTCTAAATAATGGAGACAATTTTAAGTCCTCAGACAAAGCTCAGTGTGCTGTTTTAGAGCTGTGTTAACATGTTTCCTGTACAGTGAGAAGCTGATCTTCATTAGACCCTTATAAGAGTCAAGTTATAAATATCAGGCCATTTTTGGTTCTGTCCTTAGAAAGCTGATAAACTTTGAAAAGTTTTATAATGAACTTCATGAAAACATAAGCCATGGGGCTTATGAAAATGAAGATTTTAAAACTAGCAATTGGTAATACTGAGATGTTGCTTTCATGTAAAACATTGAATTTGAGCATTTGAAAGACATAAGATGAATTTCTGATGTTTTGGTTGACAAAGCATCAAATAATTAGAATAATTTAGGAGTGGGCTATAAAAGACAGAAGCTAGGTGTTTAATTTTTCTTTATAATTCTGGGAGAGTATTTCAATGTGTTATCCAGATTTTTTCTTAAATATTTTCCCGATATTCATTTATAGTATTAGGTATAAATAAATTCACTTCATAGTTATTATTAGCTAGCTTTAAATTTTAAGGTAAACAAATTAACTATAAATTTTCTATGCTATAAGGATAAAGAAACAAAGGACCTTTACAAACCAGTTAATGAAGACACAATGAATGGCATCACCAGTTAAATTCAATATTTCTCTAACACAGGAAGACCATCCTAAGTAGCACAAGTATTATGTACCACCATACAGTAGATTACACTCTAAGTTTCTTTGTGCTGAGCTAATATCAATTTTCAGGGCAAAGCTTTTGTATTCCAGGGTCTCTCTGGTTTTCATTAATATCAGTTCCCCTCCAAAGTGTGTACAGCACATGCTCCTGTTGTTATAAAATGTATTGCAACTATTTTGTTACTTTTGGCATATTAGAAATTGAAAACAATTAATCTTAAATACTATAGTGCTGCTCTTTTTATTCAAGTGATTTTCATATGAATATTTTTGGTGAAAATCATATCTATCATACAAATTGCTATCAGATGCAGCTATTCCTAGTTTGTACATTTTCTGTGTCTGAATTTACTTGTTTCAATTGTCTGTATTTAACGTGCCTAACTGTTCTAGTTAATCGAAATAAGACTTGGAAGAAAGTTTTAAACACATTTGGATGAATGAAATGTTATTGTATCCAAAATTAAAATAATGATTTTTTTCCAAATTTTATTTGGTGTAAATAAGGGGGTTTTCTATCATTATCAATATCTGCTGTCAATTCCCATCTAACTTTCAAAAGAAATTAAATATAGTGTGCTCTAGCTCCCAAACAATCTATTTTTGCAGATTTTTTTTTCAATCAAAATAGAATACAGTGTTTGCCAAGAAATTTTCAGCGATTATTGCTATATTGTATTTAAGCATAGGTCAGTATTTGTAGTTTGATTTTCTTGAGTAAGCTTTACTTCGAGGCATTGGGGATAATATTGTTTTTCTTAAATTGTATTTTATACAGACCGTGTAAACCA
Source organism: Bombycilla garrulus (assembly GCA_013400315.1). NCBI lineage: Eukaryota > Metazoa > Chordata > Aves > Passeriformes > Bombycillidae > Bombycilla > Bombycilla garrulus. The sequence goes on along the minus strand of VXBU01000197.1, from coordinate 70,941 downwards.
TGGGCTTACCAGAGGTTAATTCTAAATTTCTGAGGAAGTTAAAACATACATTTAGATGAAGTACTTGGCATATTGCTAGATTATGCAGAAGACCAAATAGGAGAAAAGAGACAGCTAAGAATTTTGCAAAGGTTTGACTGTGATATTAGATTATTTCCAGCTCCTATATAAATTGTAATTTTGTACATCAGTTCTTCCTTAAATATTTGTCTCGGTTGTTTACATTTCATGGATATTGGAGATGTATAAAGCAAATTAGTTGGTGTTTTAGTTCACCTTGTTTACAAAGATTTTTATTTATTAGAAGATAAATATACAGACTGCTTTTAGTGCTATGCACAACATGTAAAAATATACTATATTTACTCCTACTTTATATAATTTCAACAATATAAACAATCATCATCAAAAAATTATATAAAAGTTACAAAACATAAATCTTAAACGGTGATTCTTCTGTAACCAGATTATTGTTATCTAATTTTTATCTTTGAAGGATGAAGGCATATTAGGAAATATATGAACCGAAGTTATAGAAACCTGGTCCTTTCAAACTCACAATAGTGAGGGGATCTTCCTAAAGCAGACCACATTTTTAGTGGTGTTGCTATTGCAAGCACAGAGATTTATAGAACTAAACAAAAATTCCTGCTCTCTGCCATTGCAAGACACTTTCCGTATAGACATAAATCATTCCCCAAGTGAGCAAGATAAGATCTGGAATATTTCAGTAGTGGAAACTTTGCAGTTTTCTTTCTGTTCTTCTAGAAAATTTTCTTTCTGTTCTTTTAGAAGGTTTTCTTAGGTTTGAGTGAAATGGAAATTCCTCTCCACTGGCTGAACAGGACGACAGTGTGATCTAAATCCACATACTAGAACAGAGGAAGAGAATGACTGATTAATAAGGACATCAGCAGAGTGTTTCTATACCTCTGGTAAAAGTCAGGGCTAAATCTAAGCAGAGAAACAGGGGCTTTTCCATATTTTAAATTAATTTGTGTTCTATAGTGAAATATGCATGGGAAAATTTAGTAGAGAAGTTGAAGTTGCATCTCCTGGGTAGAACACTCATCAGAAATCAATGATGTACATCACGGCAGTAGCTAAGACTGCAGACTCCTAAGACTGTTTTGCTTATGGTAAGAGCTGAACTATGAAACAAAGCAGAGGCTAGGAAGATGATTAGGGAGCTGGAGGACATCTCTTATGAGTAAACACTGAGGAAGTTGGGCCTGCTCAACCTCGAGAAGAGGCAACTGAGAGTGGACTTCATTAAAGTCTAAGAGAATCTGAAGGGAGGGTGTCAAGATGTTTCCAGGCTTTTCTCAGTGGTACTAAGCAATAGAGGAAGAGGCAAAGGGCAGAAACTGCATGCACAGTAAATTCCACCTGAATATGAGGAATAGCTTCTTTCTCCATCACTGCAGATAGTCAAGACCCATCCAGACACAATCTGATGCCATGTGCTATAGAAAAACCCTGCTTGAGCAAGGAGGTGGTACCAATGATCCACTGTGGTCTCTTCCAACCTGTCCTGTCCTGTGATTCTGTGAAAGCTTTGGGGGTTTTCTATTACAGACCTAAAAGTAATCATATTCACTGCAAAATAGGAATTGAGGTTTATTCTAATTTTTGACTTAGAGATAAACAGTATCAAGTGTAGATACTGTCTTTAATCATCTTCTTAATTCCATTTGATTCTAAGATGCATCAGTTGCACTTTAAATAATTCCAGACCTAGCAGAATTAACTGTAAATTTCAGTATGGCAATTTCTATTCTGGCTATTACTTTATGACCTTTCTGAATTAAATCTGAATAAGATATCTGAATACACTGGGCAGATTATTTGGAAAACTTTAGGTCCCTTTGCAGACAAAGATCCTTTTAAGTACTTGGCCTTTCATTTATCTCTTAGAATTTCCAGAGTTCCCTTTGGTTTCCTCTTCATTGTGGAAGAGCCAACACCACACCATCAGTGCAAGAGGAGCTACTGCTGTTTTGTACATGTGACATGAAATTTAAATCTGCCCCTACTTGCCTCATCTTAATTCAGAGCAAGTATAAGCATAAAGCTGACAAGGACTTCTGCATACTGAATTAATTCTTCCGTTGTTGCAGATATACAGTATAAACACTTTGAATGCACTTTCTCCTGAGTTCTGATCACACACAATCCTGCCTTTTTGTTTTCACAGTTTCAGAAATGCCATCTATATTCCTCTTTATTCTGAAGCTCTTAAAACTTACATTCCATTCATCTTAGTGATTGATTCCATTATTATTCACTCCTGATTTCTCCTCTCTGCTCTCTTTTACTTACTATCTAGGATCCCTTGCTGTGTTTTCTTCATTGTTACTTTCTTATCCATATCATAATATATTGCTAGTTTGTCAACTAGCATACACCCCGGAGGGAGGAGAGCCTGTTATTTTCTACCATTTTCTTTGCTCCATATGTGTCTTTCAATGTATTCTAAATCTTGAATAGAATTTTGAATATAAATTTAAATTTTGAATCAATGTTTCCAGCTTTTGATGTTGGCATCCTAATTTTTGAGGACACAGGAATCTTCATGTATAGTATATGCCTTCTTAACACAGTTGAATATTATACATTTTGCATGGCTTCTTCAGAAGCAAATCATCTTCTTCTTGCCACCTTAATTGTCTGTGTCATCTTGATAACAGCCATCTTTACCTATTTGCTCTTTTTTCCATCACAGATAAAGGTGTATGGATAACTTATTTGTTTTGCAGCCCTGATTGCTATCTAGGCAGCATTTTTAAGTCATCTAGCTTCCAGCCATGTCCCCTCAGTTAGGTTTGCAGTTAGTTTTGTGTTAACTTTAGGATCAAAAGTGGGGATCTTTCCACAAATTCTCATTTAGAAAGCATCTATTTCAAGCATGTGTAGTTCCTTCCAAGTTCAGTCTGCATTTAACCAAAGATACTAGTCAAGCACTATACAAACCCATGTATTGGTTCTAAAGCAACAAGATACTAATTTTTCATTATCACAAAAAAAATTCCATCCATGTAGTTAGTTTAGAAGATGTCTTATGTCTGCATACCTTAATTTTATCTTAATGATTCATACAGAATCTGTGCTACAGAAAATTTTTGTGAAGGCCTTCATTTGCACAGTAAGTTCTTCTACACAGGGGAAATTATTCTACAGTGCTTACTTTAGGACACCAAATGAAAGGTTGAATTTTTCAGCATATAAATTACTTCAAATGCATATCTTGAAATAAATTACCTAAGCAGCACTATTATTCTAAACCTTTCCCATCCTTTGAACTGTCAGTTCCCATATTAAAGGGATACCAAATAAGAATTTTGCATGTGTATGTTTCAGGGGACTAAATCACATAGAAAATGGAAGGGGGCAGGGTGGGGGGATGCAGCCAGTATTATATATTATATCTATAATTTATGAACCATCTATTAGAAGTTTGAGTTCAGGTTTTCTCTATAAGGTTATATGTCATAAATTATATCTACTAAATTTTCCAATCCTTTTTATAATCAAAGGTTTTTCTGTGATGTTCATAACTTTCACTGATTTTTATGTGCTGGAATGTTGGTATAATGTGTTATTAATTGTTCACTTCTTACTTGTATTCTTTAATATTCATGGCAACATTTGTTTCCACAGTTATCATACATGTTAGCAGATCCTAGACCACTGGGATTCAGAAAGTGAAATAGAAAGCAACATATCATATGCATCTATCTTTTGCTTTCTTTATTGGACATCATGGAAGAAGTTAATACCATGAACGATTTGTGTTTATAATATTCACCGAGTGTTTTTTGGTTGATGTTTTGTGTGCGTACAGGTCTTCATTAGAAGAAGTTATGTAAGAAAACAGTGCATTCAAATAAGAATGCATTAGAAAATGCTTAAGAAAAGAATGCATTGGAAGCCTGCAGGCTCCTAATACATGGTTTAAGATGAACAAAGCAGAAATAATGCTCACCAGACTCTTAATTGAAGCTTTAGTATTTCTTTCATAGGACATTTGCATTTTTGCACCATCTAATTGGGGGATAGGAAAGCAGGTTGATACAGAAGTACTGAATACAGTACTATATGTAAGATAGTAGTCAAAAGAGTCACAATTTCACTAGAAGGAGTGAATGGAGTATTGTTTCAGAGCACATGGCTTTGCTGCCGGGATCTTGAGTGTCATCTCAATTTGTAAAATAGAGCTTGATATGGTCATACTATGAATACTGTTCATATCTGACGGTACAACTTCAGCTGGGAATGTTTTCAGGCTTCATGTGTCCATGATAAAGACAGATTCTGTGGCTGATATTAGCCTGCCAGTTTGCCACCATCGAGAGATGTCATGCATAGGTGTGACCAAAACAATATGTACTCAAGACAGAAAGAGGCATTTGACTGATTTAACTGCAACTCACTAGGCAGTTACAAGCTTATGCAAAATCACAACTGTGGTAAATACAATACTTAGTTACAAACGCACAACAGATAAAACTTATCTGTGAATTCAGTGGGGTATGTGCACAACTAATAGGTAAAAGTAATTAAACTATGAGAACAAGCATAGCTAGTTCACAAGCCTTACATTGCCATCTTGCTACAGTATTTCATCAGCGACTGATAGAGGTAGTTTTCATGATAAGCATAAGTTGAATCCAAGCATTTAAAAGAATTTATATAATAACCTTCAACAAGAAGAAGCACCTCCTGAAAATACTTGTCAGCAAGTCACCTGAATTTCACTTCTCCCATAGCTTCCTAATATTAAGCAAATTCAAGCTGAATTGCTAAATTAACATGTTGGCTATATGAATATTTGGATCTGGAACAAGAACAAATTATTCACAAATAGTTCTATTATAATCCTGCTAGAAACCATGCATACATCTTCAACTAAATGCACAATGTGACAATTATTGTATGTGTCACTTTAAAACAATACCCATCGTTGGATAGTCCATGCACCTTTCATAAGGGTGATTTTTTTGACTGCAATAGAACAGAATACCATGAAACAAATTACAAAAAATCCACCCCATCTACGAGTGGATTTAGCCAGATAGAAATATTGTCTTTTTCTGGATTTCACAATGAGTTCTTTGTTTGCTTTCCAGTCAGAAAATAATATTGCTTATATTATGGACTTGGTATTGGGGGTAAGGGATATTTTTTTTTTTTTTTTTGTATTTTAGGCCTAAAAAACTTCAAAACTTCTGCTTTAATGTGCAGCTCTCACAATACATTGCAAAATCTTGATTCTCTTGCTATTTACATAAATTGGTTTTATTCTGAATAATAGCAAGATAACTCCCTCTGGAATACCCTATAGTACTATAAAGTATATCTTAAATTCAAGTTATGAACTCTTTTTGCTTTGACCATTAATATTTTTGTAATCTTTAAAACATTATTTCGTGCTAAAAATTGTTCAGTTCTGTTTGTTCAAAGTGTAGCTGTAAGAGACTGAAAAACAACATGTTGGTTTATGAGTAAAGGGCAAAAAACTTGGTTCCCTTTGGATAGAACTGCTTTTCTCCCAGTGGTGGCTCTAATGTTTTCTAGCCATGGGGGTTATCAACATGTAAGCAGTGGCACCAGGCTTGGTGCTGGCTGTGTGCCAGCTGCCAGTGCTTTGTAAGAAAGGGCAGCAGGGGGGAAAGATTTTAGCAAGGCTTGTGAGGATCTGCTGAGAGCAAGCCAAATTATCCCCAAGGTAAGAGCTGCTCCTGATTTCTGCTGTAATACTACTTGATCCTCTTTGTATCTTATAGTACATTTAAAAAGGAAAAAAAAAAAAACCAACAAAAAACAGTCTTTAGCTGAAGCAGAACCACAAACTGCTGATGTTTTTCCTGATTTTTACATATATATATATATATATATATGTTTTATGCCTTCAGTGAGAGAATCTCTTCTATTCACTTCTGACTGCCATGAATGTAACACCTCTTTCTATTATCTGTGTGTCGACAAGCTAGCCCACATGGTGAAAATTCCTTTCTGTGACTGGCAGGCAGCACTCAAGCAAGTATCAGATAATCTCACTAAGCTATTACTGTAATTAATAGATATAGGCGTAGATTTGAGTTTAAAATCTACACTTCAGCAAGAAAGAGAATCCTGCTTTAGAAGCTACTAATAATTTTCTGACCATAATAAAAAAATTTCCTGCACTAATTGCATTACAGGTGCTTCCTATAATTCAAATGGGTTATTGCTAGAAGACTCTGCCCCCTTTTTTCCTGAGGTCAAGGAGGATATTTTCAGTTCTTTGCAAACAGTGTTTTTACTTTAAAAAAATCTGAAAAATCATTGTGGAAGAAAATATTATATGTATAGCTTTTTTTTTTTTTCCTACTTTAACTCTTGAACAGAACGAGGGAGAAAATGAAAATTAATAGAAAATGCAGCCTACTGTCCCCTTCATGGAGTGAGTGGGGAAGGTGAGTACAGACGCCCAGGAAAGTTAATGGGTATGTGAGGCAGAGCACAAGGCACACACAGGTCTTGACCCTACATCCTCTTGGAATTTCTCTCAGGTGAACACCACTGGAACCAGAAGTGGTAGCAATATTTGTTCCTTTCTATATATCCTCTCTCTTTCTTCTAATTCCTTCTTCTCAAAGCTTGAGTAACTTAATGTCAGATGGGTTTGAGTTTGCTAAGTGGAATGAGCTTAGAGCTTGCTAAATTAATGCTTTGTGAAATGTTTTATGTTGGTCTAATGTTGCTCTAATATTAAAAGTTTCAGAGATTTTCTGAAGTTTGACAGTAAAGCTTTTATTTGTTTGCCCTCTTGAGAATATCTTGTCAGTGTTTCTCCTTTGCACCTAACTCAAGCTGCAAAAAACAATGTTAAATCCTTTTAAAATTGAGTGAGCTCTGGGGCCTTACAGCAATCCAACCTGATGTCCTCAGAGGCTTGTCTGTCAGCTTGGCTGTCTGTCAGAGCAAGGATCTGGGTTCCTACACAGGGACCAGCAGGCTTGCCCAGCTCACAGATGGTTAACCCTTGTTACTCTTCCCCGTGGGCACCAACAACACTGCAGTGGCTGCCCAATGCACCAAGAGTGACTGCAGAGCTGTTGGTTTGGGAGGAAGGCATGGAGGACCTTCAGTTGAGCAGGAAGTTTTACAAGGAGGTTATTGAGCTGCCAGTCAGACTCTTTGTAGACATTAATGACAGAAGGATTAGAGAAAATATTCTGAAACAGGTATCTTACCACAGTAGAAACATACTTGCTATCCTAACTAAAAAGAATTAACCTCCCTATTTTTATTTTTTTTAATTTCATGGAATATAAAAGCAGGATTAATGGATAATATTAGTAATATGATTTTTTTTTTTGTTACCACTTTTAGAAATTTCTGTTTCAGGTGGCCTATGCATGGAGGAGTGGGGTTTGGTCTTTTTCACTCTCAATGTGCTGAAAGTATCTCATCTTTCATTTTCCTTAAATCTGTTTTCTCTCAAAAAAATTTAATTCATTTGAAGTTTCATATTTAATGAGTCATTTTAATCATTCTCTTTTGCATTCTAAAATAAGGTCAATCTTTCCAGCAAATCCTGAAAAACAGCCACAGCAAAATAATCCATGAGTTTTACTCTTTACTCCCTTAAATACAATAATCTACTTCATATTTGTAACCACCATTTAAATGGTTTTTAGTTTCTTTTCATATGAGTCTCATTTACTTTGATACATTTCATTTAGTCTTTTTAGCCAAAACACCTTAAAGGCAGAGCAGAACAATGTTCTCCAACCATTATTTCTATTTACAGTTCCAAAGCTATTTCACTGCTATGTGCTTCACCTTTGGTTCCACATAACAAACCCACAATTACAGTGAATCCATGTTTTATACTGTCACAGAAGTCTGTGCTGCATGACTAGCAGGAATTATAGTTATGTTTTTCTCTCAAAGTTGAAATGTTCTCTAATGTGGCGTGTTAGACAAAAATAAAATGTGGCTAACATCCAGAACGGTTGCCAGTGCAGCCCACAAGTAGCTTTCAAGCAAAGGAAAACAACTGTTATGAATAAATGCCCTTTACTGTTCCTTTTTCATGCTTACACAGAGCCAGAGAGCTTACAGAGAGCCTGCAAAATTCTTCTGAAAGAAAAACATGACTGTTTTAGAGCTCCTATTACTTCACAAGATCTTCACAAGATCTTCACTTTTAGCCTAAACATACACATACACACATGCACAAGCACATACATAGAATTCAGGCACCTTAAAGGTATGGAACATCAGACCCTAAACTCCAGGAAGCTTCTTCTCTTTTCCTGAAGTAATTGCACATTTTTCCTTTCCTCACACATGCTTCAGTTATGTCTGTTGATCCAAGTTTTGATTCTTAACTCCTATAACTCCGACCTTAGCTGGGACTTCTGGTCATTTGCCACCCAGGATCTGGGTTAGGGGCTCCAGGGTTGAGGTGTGAAGCATTGCCTCCCACATGCCAGGGTTTGGCTCCACTCTAGGGCTGGGATACAGCCCCTGGGGGTGCAGGGTGGGTAGCAGGGCATCACCTCGCCAGAGCAAGGCCTGACCTGCCCCTTTCCCCACACATGTGCCTGAAATATTTCAAGCCAGCAATCTCCTCCAGTCTCTCACTACTACTTTATTGGTTCCTCCATACCCCACTGAGCGAGTCTTCAGTAATGGTCTCACCTGTCTTTCCCCCTTTCTGCAGATATCAGCTCTGGGCTTGAGCTGGCTCTGAGGCCTCCTGAAGAACCTTGTTTGCCTTCAGCAGTGCCCTGAGCAGCTGCATGTCTGCTGGTCTATTACAGGTTTCCAGTCTCTCCTGTCTCAACAGCCCACCCATCCCTACCTGCAGGGACGTGACCTCTGGCCATGCCTACTCCCTTCTATGCCTGGCTCAGCTTCCTCTCCACATGAGTTTATGCAAAATTCTGCCTGATGGTGGCAGCTGTCTTGTCTGTCCCTACAACTCCCTCACCAGACAACACAGAGCTGCTGCCAGAGCACACAGAGTGACCTCAGCACAAGCAGACGCGAGGAGTGGGAGGGAATCATGCAGCGCATGGCATCCAATGGCACGGCCATCTGCCATCGGTGTGGCCATTGGAGGGGCAGGGCACTAGGTCCTACCAGCCATGCTCGCAGCAGGTGGTAGCAGGGCTGGATGCCCAGTGTGGTGAGCCATGAGCACACCCTGGCTGAGGAAGCCATGGCAGTTTGTATGGAGGAAGCGGACAGGCTGTCCCAGGGGGGAAGCCCTATTCCTTGCATGCCATTTGTGTAAACCTTGGACATGAACATAAAGTGGAAGTCATCTGTGGGGCTCGACGGGCCTGCAAACAGCCTTGTGAAACAGTACTTGCTCTGAGTTTCTTGTTTTGCTTTTCTAATTTTTTTTCTTTTGGCATTTTCCAGGTTTAAACAAATGTGGTTTTTATGACCATAGTTTTATACTATTAAGAAATATGCTCCTTCTTAATAAAAATAAATAACAATTTCAAATAGAAAATTAGTTGTTCTGATTTTTCATGACGAGTCCTTTCCATAGGCAAGTGCTCTCCATTTGAATGTTGTAAGATAGTTCTAATTAAGAGAATAACTAAAGATGTGAAATGCATGTCCAGATAGCCAGTAGTTTGAACAGGAGGATTTTGTTCCCAGGTGTAACATAACAAAAAGAATAGCAGAAGAAAGAAAAAGCATTATTATAATCCTCTTTGTGCCTGAGTCCCTGCAAACTGTAGGAGGTGCATTAGACATAGAAATACATGGAGACAAAAGCTCAATGACCTGGAGCACATGCTCATGAAAACATTAAAAGTTTTTATTATCTCACTACCTGCCTTTAAAAACCAAGACTTACAATTGTGTAGCTCTCAAAATTTTTAAATTTGCAGGCCTCCATTCTGAATCTGATGCAGCTGGTACTCATTGGAATAGAGAAAACCAATAGGGAGTGTCAAAAGTTAGTGATGCTTGCCTTTCAGCTGGATTTCCAACCTGCCTGTGTATCTGCTTACTATTACAGCTGAATCTCAAACCTTTTAACATTCAGACACTAATATGAAATCTAGTAAATACAGAAACATGGAGAGATGGATGTACGCAGGGGAGCAAGCTAAAGCTGAGAGGATTTTATAGGCCAAAGGGCTTGTCTGTTTCTTAGGAAAGCAAGTGTTGGGCATACTTAAGGAAAGATAAGATACAGTTTCAATTTTTCTTTTTTTTTTTTTTTTTTTTAAGTTCTAAGGGCTTGGGAGATGAGTCCTCTCCATTAGGACAAAAAACAATCTAGGAAGCCAGCTCCAGAGGTCAAATGAAAAAACTGTGTCTAAGTGCAGTAGAAGGATTATAAGCAAAGCTTATGTTCTATAAAAAGGTACTGTGTACTGTTACAAACAATGTGAGAATCTTAATAGGTAAAACCACACCAGTGGTTTATGTTTACAGCTGTTGTGGGAAGGTATGTAGCTGCCTATTTGTTATTGAAGTAGCATTTTTTTATGGGTTTTACAGAAATCTGGAGACTGCAAAATATTGTTCAATGCTTTCTCTCATTGACTCTTTCCATATTTGTGGACACAGAGCACTTGCAGCAATTTTACTGCAGATGATTTTTTTTAAAAGTTTTCTGTTTAGCAGCACAAATGTATATCCCAGAAGAAGCTAAAATGACCTCGAATCCATGGACTAATGGAGTGTATTGTCTTGCAAGACATCATCACTTGTTGCTGTATGAAAATAAAAAAGAAATGGATGTTGGTCAGTATAAAGTAACAAGTTTTGTGTGCAGTGTTCTGTGCACTTGCTAGAATTACATATGGAAAGCTAAAGGTAGATGCCACCAGCTTGTGCTTTTTTTTTTTTTTTTTTTTTTTTTTTTTTTTTTTTTTTTTTTTTTTTGTCTATCTTGAATTTTAGTAGATAATTCATTCTGGACTCAGTTATCAGAGTTAAATTATAGTTTCAGGAATCTTGAATAAACTATTCCCGCACCTATCTTTTCTTTTTTTCTTTCTCCTCATGATTACAGATTTCACTCTTCTGTGAGATCTAGGGTCTCAAATGCCTTGTGTTAGCAAACCTCTGAAGAGCTGACATAGTTTTGACCTGTTCTCACACCTCACCTCTCTCATATGCTGAACCCAACAACCCAACAATAAAAACAACTCATCTCCAAAATATTGGGAAGGTAGCAGAAGGATTTAGGACTGCAGGAAGGGGATGTGGTGTGCAAGTTTGCTGTCTTTTAGCCAAGTTCATCTCCTAAATGGATCAAGAAAAAGAGATGGTTAGATATCAGACTTTCAGGAGTGTGGGGATAAGTGAGTGGTTCCTTGGGATAAACAAAACCTATTCAGAGGCAATTCAGGCCAAACAGAATGAGGAAAGATTTAGAGCTCAAGGACTAGTTCAGGAAGGAGAACAAACAAGGTTTAGGGATTGGCAATAATTTTATAAATTTTTCTTTGAGAAATTATCCTGTCTATAAAATATAAAAAGCTTTCGGTACAATTTTAAAAATTAAATTTCCTGAAATTTACCTACAGGCTTATAGTTCAAAATAGGGTTTTTAAGGATTGCATACATTTAAAATTGTTAAATCTCTTTTATTGCAGCACTGGTTATTGACTGGTGTTGCTTGAAATTTTTGGTCTATTTTACTGCATGTTGTATGTATGCATATGTTGATGATTCTTATTTCTGAGAATTTCTTTGTGTGAGATTTGACCACAGTGGCTCTGACTTAGTAAATAGGT